>CAHIKZ030000113.1:2242500-2390000 GCA_903632075.3 Acanthosepion pharaonis
TTGCTCTTCTTCTTCTTCTTCTTCTTCTTCTTCTTCTTCTTCTTCTTCTTTTCGTCTTTTTTCTCCTCTTATTCTTTGTTTTCTTTTTTCTTCTTCTTTCTTCTCTTCTTCTTTTCTCCTCCTCCTCCTCCTCCTCCTTCCTTCTTCTTTGTCTTCTTCATTTCTCCTTTGTCTTCCTCTTTGTCTTCTTAGTCTTTTTCTTCCTCTTCTTCTTTGTTTTCTGTTTTCTTCTTTTTTATCCTCCTCCTCCTTCTTCTTCTTCGCTTTTTCTTCTTCTGGCACTTCTTCTTTTTTCCTTCTTCTCTCTCTGCCTCCTCTTCCGCCGCGTCTTCTTCTTCTTCTTCTTCTTCTTCTTCTTCTTCCGCTTTTACTTCTTCCTCCTTATTTTTTTTTTTTTCCTCCTCCTTCTTCTTCTTCCTCCACCACCTCCACCACCACCACCACCACCACCTCCTCCTCCTCTCCCCTCCTCATCCTCTTCCACCTCCTCCTTCTTCTCCTCCTCCTCAGCTTCTTCTTCCTCCTCCACCTCCTCCTCCTCCTTCTTCTCCTTCTCCACCTCCTTCTTCTTCTCCTCCTCCTCCTCCTCTACTTCTTCTTCCTTGCCAATTTACATCCTCATTTTGCTTACTACGTGGTTGGAACAAAAGTTATGTTATATTTGAACACATGATTTCGTTTCACACGTGACCTATTTACGATATACTGTAAAACCTGAGTTTAAAGAATTAATTCAGCCAGCTCTCTCTTCCTTAAACCCGAAAGTTTCTTAAATTCGATAAAATTATTCATTTCGTAAAGGAAACATTTCTGTAAATTCCTGCATTTCATGAGGATCATTTTATTAAATTCAAGAAAGTCAGCACGCAAATGACCAATATAACCTAAAAATTTAAATCATACATTAAAAAAAGTACTTACCTTTCCTTCCTCATATTGAGAGGATTTGGGGGAGTGACGCTGTAGATATAATCTACATTGAAATTTACTTAACCGAAGTTTTGAAAAGTTCCAAAGCTTGTAAATAATCCTATCAGCTTTTACGGGTACTATGCTAACGGGGTTCTTAGTACTGGCTTTTAAAACCCAGATGATTTTCCCAGTAAATGTATATGTTGCTGTTTCTGGTTTATTTATTTTTTATTAACAAAATTAAATGAAATCGGATTATCCAACATTATTTGGCGTTTCTCAATATTTAATTTTTATTTCTAATTTAGCTAATAAAGTTAGCATGTATTTAGTAAGCTAACACCGACTCGATGAATGATTTGTTCTAACATTTATCTAACTTGGTTCAGTAAAAATAAAATGGGTCACGTGATCAACAATTGGTTCCTTAAATCGAGGGACGTTATATCTTGAGTTTTAAGGTATATACATAATCTTGATTTTACAGTATATATAATCTTGGTTTTACAGTATATACATAATCTTGGTTTTACGGTATGTACATCATTTTGGTTTTACGGTATACGCATAATCTTGGTTTTACAGTAAATACATAATTTTCGGTTTACTGTATATATATATAATCTTGGTTTTACAGTATATACATAATCTTGGTTTTTATATATATATATATATATATATATATATATATATATATATATATATATATATATATATATATATATATATATATATAAGCGTCTTTCTATATGATTTGAGTGTGGATTATGAAATTTAAATGTTGTTAGGATAAAACTGATATTGGATGTAAATAAGATGCGTTTTCTCTCTTTGATGATCTTTTATTCCCGGATAAGAAAATGCGCCATACAAACAGCAAAGATAATGTTTGCCATTTGTGGCAAGGTTGTCATAGCTCCAAATTTTCTTCGGAAGTAGCTCGTTCGGATCAGAATGAAAATCCGATCTAGATGTTTAAGAATGATCTGGCAGGTCTACAGACATTGACCATGAGCAAATGCAAACAATGACTGTAAAAAAATGGGTAACAAGGTACGGGACATCGTAGAAGTACCCTAAATATCCCATATTTGTGTTGCAAAGCCTTTGAAAACGTGTGAATCGCAAAGATATCTTGGTGTATCACGACGCAACGGAAAAAAAGACATCAAATTACAAAATCCCCATTTGCTACTCTCTGCTCAAATGCAACAAGAACGACCCATGATACCAGAAAATGAAAAATGGATTGTTTAAAATATTGCAAAGCGAAAAAGATCTCGAGGAATACGAAATGGTCTACTGTTAACTACTCAAAAAACCGGCTTTCATATGAAGAAGGTGTTGCTGTACATCTTGCGAGATTGAAAAGACATCGAATATTACGAGCAGCTTTCGAATAATCAGATACTGAATTCACTGTTCTTAACAGGACTAATAGAAATGCTGCAATGGATGAAGGTCTCTGGATGCGAATAAACGGAAGTCTGTCATCTTCTGTCAGGACAATGTCAGGCATTACATCTCATTGAAGAGCCGATTGGAATTGGTCTTCATTAGATAAGATGTCCGACTACACACGACATACACACTTGACATTTTAACTTCGGATTATCACGTATTTCAATACTTCAAAACTCTCTTCTTGGGGAAGAATTTCAATTACGTGGAAGTCAGTTTACCACGTAGAAAAAATGCCTAATTCTGGGAGTATTGGATCATGAAGTTATCTCAAAGTTTTTGAAATGTATTCGAACAAATGGCACATCATTGGTTGAATAAATCTATGCGTAGACATCTGAATAGTATCTTTGAAATTGATTTAAAAACGTTACTTTTGTTCCGACTCAATCATCATCTTCTATGTGCCATGTCTCTTCAAGACGCTAGCGATCATGGCTCTCCACAATTTCCTGTCGTTTGCAGCGATTAATAAATTTTGTCTTTTTGCTGTCTCTGCTAAACCTTGTTCCGCCATCAATTTACTGAAGTTCGTTTGCGTCATTTTCCTCTGTTCCAAGGAATCTTTTCAGGATTCAGTGAACGATTAGCCAGTACTATTGTCGGCTGAAACTTATAAAATCTTTCTTTTAAAGCAATTTTTTCGGGAAAAAGGTCTTCCTCAAGTCCACTAGCGTTTCTCACTCTTTACACTATAGATGGGGCGAGGGCTTCTTTCCTAACATTTCTTTTGACGTTGTGGGGGAAAATCAACGTATTATTTTTGTATTTATTTTCTCTTCAACTAGCATATCCATTTTACTTGTTGCGGTTGTTGAAAGTTCTCAAGTGATGTAAGTTCGCTTATTTGGTACTAGCAGCATGGTCCGGCGTTGCCCGTGCTTGATTCATAAATCGTACGACTCATACAGCAATCGCTATCACTTGACTTAAAATATTTTGCCCTTCCTTGCCTTTAAAGGAGTGCCATTTGCCGTGCTGATGTTGCTACACTGCGAATTTTTTCTAAGCTCTATACTAAACATTAAATCTGTTACGAAAAAAGAACTAAACAAAATGAACGCAAAACGATCAGCTTTAAAAAAGAACTCGTAACTAGAAAAACCGAATGAAAAAAGAATGTTAACAACAAATAATTTTTCACACCCAACCCAATTCTGCGGAACCAGAATCAACGTTGAGTTTAAGCAAGCGAATGAGCCAATTGGAGTAAAGTGCCTTGCAGATTTAAAGTTTTCCCACTTGTGACGAATGCAGCTATCGATTTTTTTGCATGCTAGCATGCTAGTTAACATTCGTGTCAGTCAGCTGTTGGCTCTCACGATGGCCAATAGAATCTTCCTGCCTATTCGTGGCAGCTAGCTATAGGCTCTCACTCTGGCCAGTAGAAAATGGCTGCAAACTACATGAAAACCGCCGTAGAAGCATGAAAAAAATCGTTTATTTCCACTATCGATGGGAGTTGGGAAATGCAACGTCGGTCTTGGCCTTCTCGCTAACTTGGAGCATGTGCATGTAAATTTTGGTGCAAATCCATCGAAAATTGCGGCCGTGCATTCGTTACACACACACGCGCGCGCGCGCGCACGCACACACACACATCCTGCCTTTTATAGATAGAGATAGTTCTAGTTTTTAGCGCCATTCCACGTCGTTAGAAGAACGATGATCCTCGCTAAGGCTTACATTTTCTCGAAGACATTTTTATTCATTGATATGAGAAAGCGGAAATACTCAGTTGTCAGTTTATATATTTCTGAACGCATTTGGCAACATCCATGACCTCCGATGTGACGAGGATATTTAATAATATGACTTGAGTTTTAGCTTAATGTTTACATTTTTGTAGCAATCTGCGAAAGATGCTTCTCAAAAGCTAAGAAGTGTATTAAGAGACAGGAAAATTTCGTTGGAAACATACAAAGAAGTACTGAACTGCTGCGTGATATCTGTTCTTCTGTATGGCAGCGAATGCTGGACAATTTTCTCAGAGATGAAGAAGAGAATCGAAGCAACAGAAATGTTGTTCTACAGAAGGATTCTAAGGATAGCATGGGCCGAACATGTGAGCAACAATGAGGAGAGAATTGAAACAAAGAGAAAAATTATACTTCATATCAGGAAGAGGCAGTTGAAATTTCTGTGGTACATAATGAGGAAAGAGGGCGTAGATCTGATACTCACTAGACGGATAGAGGGAAAGCAACGCGTGACATATTTAATGGACTTGGGCAAATGGATGGCGGAACAGCGTATAGAAGAAAAAGCGAAAAGACAAAACTTATTAAGAGCTATATGGGACAGAAAGAGGTGGAGGGCTATGATCACCTACGTCCTGAAGGGACACTACTCATAAAAGAAGAAGCAACTTGTGGTATTGGGCGAAACTATCCCTAGCACAACTTAAATTCCTATGTTCAATTTCATAATCTACTATAGTATTTGTTATAACAGATCCATTCACCGATGTTTTTGAAATGTTTAATATTTTCTAATTACATATACTGAATTTTTATAATGGATTCAGAGTACGTGACGTCATTGCTATCGTTCCAATTCTAAATCATAGTTTCTGTTTTAGAGATGTTTATCTTGAGGCTCATTACTCAGACCATTTCTAAAAATTATATCGCCCAATTCAAGGCAGTAAAGCCGCCAAGAGACAAGGAACTAATGAGTGCGAAAGGAAAGGAAAAACAAACATTATTAAGGAGGGAGAACAATAGAAGAGGAATCAGCAGAACAGTAGATAACGATTGATATTGCATTTAAGTTTTCGAAGGTCAAATTTGGTTAGAAAGCATGGAGCCGAAAATAGTTCCACAATCAAGAAGTGCGAGAAAAAAATTGCTAGCTTATAACTTACGGTTACATCTAATCTAGCCAATTAAACTGTGAATTGATGACACCTTGCTACCAATCTAGTATAACGCTTACTTCATAAAGTCTTAGTACCATAGTGAAGAGTTCATCAGAAGATTTATTAGGAAACTAGTTATAGAAAAGGCACAAGGAAGCTACATTTTGGCGGTAGGAAATTGACTGAAGCGGAGATGCCAGATCAGGACAATTAGTATTGCTGATTCTTCTTCTGATTTTATCAAGAACCTCTAGATATATAGTAGGAGAAATGTCCATAGGTGGCAGCAATATTCAAAGCGTAGATGAATGGTAGACTTATAGGTATGTAAGATAGATTCAGTCGAGAAAAACTGTTTAGTAGAACACAGTGAACCAACTTTCTTAGCAATAGACCTAGCAATGGATTCACTTTGTAGAGAATGCTGATTTTTTCAAGATCATTATTATCCCAACTATGAATACCTATGTTGTCGGCATGGGCCCCTTCATTTGTATCAGGACGCTGGATTCAGGAGAGAAAGTAGAGACGTAATATATTAGTAGATGCAATATGATTCTAAATGAACTAAAAAAAGTACTTATTACTGGTGGACATATACGTAACAGTTTGATCTGTTGAAGGCATACTCAGAATGGACACTATAAGAAATAAACAGCTGGAAAAGAAAGCATAAAGGAAGGGCAAAATATGATTGTTAGAACAAAGGAGACGCGAAACAGATATTTCCAATCTCCGAGTTGGAGATATCAGAATCAAGTAGTCACAGAAATTTAACTCTCTGAGTATCGTTTTAATAGATCATGGTAAATGTGACGCAAAATCACAAGGAGCATTGGAAGGGTGAGAGATACCATCAAAAAGCTAGAGGGAAATTGCATTAGAAACAAAGTGGGGAGCGTTCGACTGGTAAGTTCGTTCGACTGGTAAATTGAACAATCTATCAAACCGAACTGAAACAATAATTCTATCAAAATGCTATAACAACAATCGAAAGACAAAACGACAAGACATTTTCTGGGGAACATGATGAATTATGAGAGAGCTTGTAGGCTTTAATACTCTCAGGATATTTTGATGGTAAAAGAGAGAAACAACGAATAACCTCTATCTATATTTCTGAAAGGAGGTTTTGTAACTATTTACACTGTTTACATTGTTCGGACTGTTGTTCTCATTTTTATTGTCATATTCACGACGTTTCAACCGTTGTACGCTCCGATCTTCTTCAGTTGATATACGTTACTTCAGTTAAGTTACTAAAACGAATTAACTGAAAACTGAGATATTTGGAAAAGACATAGCACATGGAACTAGAACAATCTACCCCCGTGGACTAAATAAAGAGTCCGGTTCAAAATTCAGACCTATATCACCTGAGGAAGGCCGGAGTCTGCAACGACCGAAACGCCGGGGATATGACAATAACGGCAATAGTTCGAACAATGTAAATAGTGTAAATAGCGAACCTACCCAACGTTTTTCTGATTGGGTTGGATTGTAAGGGTACAAACTTTGCTTAAACTTACAAAATACCTGTGGTGAGTTAAGATCGCCCACATCCTGCGTAATTCTGACAAGAAAAGCGGGGTAACTATCGCTTATTTAATAGAATGACTGTCAACAGGTTTTTCAGTCTATGGGATACCAAAAAAAAAAGGGTGATTATACGGGCCCTCGACTCAACTACTTCTCCATTTTCTTAAGGTAGCATGTATATAAAATGCACATCTGATTGTATACTAATTACGTACAACAATGTATCATCTGAAATATAGGTGAACAATTCAACTAGAAAAAATGAAAATAAATACAATGTATCTAATTACTATTTAGATACATGTCATCATAGATCATTAAATCATAAATAAATTAACAATATTTTGCGGCAATATTCAACATCAGCTTGAATTTTTTTTATTAAAAGTTGAATAATTTTAAGTAACACATTCAACCTTATGAATGGAAAAGCAGTAAATTTAATAAAGTGTTTTTTTTTAGACAGTATAAGCCAAAGAATTAAGGGATTTGGACAAAAAGTCTCAAGAATGATGTCTAAATCTGCGAAAATTTTTCATCCTTAAATAGTCAGTTATACTTAGTTTAATATGTAAATGTAAATGGAGGCTGTAAAAAGCAAATCCACTGTGCCATGTGTCCTCAAAGACACATGACACAGTGGATAAAGGCGTTAGTGGGATCCAGTGACAGGACCCAAAGAGTGTGAGTTCAATACCTGGTTAAGACGGTGGAGAACTTGGAGAGGGGAACTAACAGGAGATAACTGATAACTGACATCCATTAGACATGGCACGTGGAACTAGAACAGTCTACCCCAGTGAGAGAAAAAAAGGGTTTAATTCGGCATTCCAACTACCTGAAGAAGGCCGGAACGTTGTGATATATATAGCAACAAAGATGAGGACAATAGTCCGAATAATGTAAATAGTATACATAATACCTCATCTCAGAAATATAGACAGATACAGAAAAAAGCAAATATTGATAGGATATTAAGGGTCACAATGTACTGCCCAGAACCCCTAACCCCGCCCCTAATCGGGTGTGTTTGGGGGTAGTACGTACCTGCCCTGATTATTAGCAAGTGGAGCTGCGCAAGATTCGGACTACGAACTGTAGTTGACAAACTCATGAAAATTTAAATAGTTGGAAATTGTTAAAACTAAGTAATAAAATTGTAACGCCGAAATCCGAAGATGTATTGAAATAGGAGAAAAAATTTCGACTCAAATGCTAAAGTATTAAAAAACAGGAAAATTTCACAAGTGAAAAAGAAAAGTATATTGGACTGTTATGTAATATCAGTCCTCAGTGAATACTGGACAATCTCTTCACAGATGAAGAAGAGACTTGAGGCAATACAATTGTGGTTCTCTTAGAAGGATGTTCAGAATACCATGGAATAAACATGAGAGTAACGAGAAAGATTTAAGGAAAATGGAACTTCTATAATCAGAAAGGGTCAATTGGAATGTCTAGGATATACATGGTGTTGCAGCAAAATCCGACATTTGACAAAAAGAAAACGAAACAGGCAATAAAAACAAAAGTTGTATATGCAAATACCCGACATTTTGATAACTAACTAACGTTTTCTCTCTACCCTTTTCCAGGATGGAATATGAGCGCAGACCAGCGGTAGTAGCTTCTTTTCTCGTCGGGAAGAAGCCTTCGGAAGTGATGGCCTGGTTTGGATTCAAGAGGACTATGGTCATGGACATTTGGAGGAAGTGGAAGACGTGTGTGAACAAGAACAAGTTTACTGCCAAAGGAAAGGCCCACAACGTTCGTTCTTCGGTCGTTAGGACTGACGAGTTCGTCGCTGCCGTCAAGGAGACAGCCGACATTGATGGAAGCCAGAACTACGCCAAGCTCTCTGCTGACATGGGCTGTCACAAGTCGACGATCTGCAGAACGATCAAGAAGGACATTTGTTACTCCTCCTAACGTAAGTCTCACCGCATCACAAATGCCTTCAAGGAGTCGAGGAGTGTCAAGGTGGCGGCTTTGCTGAACGAACTCAAGCGCGGTTCAGCCGTGATTCTGAGGTTCTCTGATGAAAAGAATTTCGTCCAGGACCAGACGAGCAACAGGCAGGACGACAGGTGGATATCGAGGAGGTTCCCGTCGTGAAGCATGCGAAGTTTCCTTCCTCCGTCATGGTCCTTTGAATCATCTCCAGCTAGGTGGACGTCATGCCTTCTTTCTTCTTTCAAAAGGGCCTGAGAGTCACCGCTGAGATCTACCAGGACGTGCTGATGAGCGTGGTGAAGCCCTGGATGGACGAGATCACCGCCGGACGCCCCTAGGTCTTCCAGCAGGAATCTGCTCCTGCACACAAGGCTATGACGACCCAGGCGTGGCTGCTCAACAATGTTCCTCACCACTGGTCGTCGGTCTTGTGGCCGCCCTTCTCACCCGACAGCAACCCTCTTGACTGTTTCTTCTGGGGCATGTTTGAGGCTAAGACCAACAAGCACGCCTACAACACGGTCGACTCTCTGAAGGCTGCCATCGTGGAGGCGTTCCCCGCTATGGACAAGGACATGGTCGCTAAAGCGTGTGACTCATTTCGCTTCCGCCTTGAGATGGCCCTCACCGGCGGCGGTGGTTACATTGAAAAATAATGTAGTATGTACCTCTAACTGTTTCTAA
Source organism: Acanthosepion pharaonis (assembly GCA_903632075.3). Classification (NCBI taxonomy): domain Eukaryota; kingdom Metazoa; phylum Mollusca; class Cephalopoda; order Sepiida; family Sepiidae; genus Acanthosepion; species Acanthosepion pharaonis. The sequence goes on from CAHIKZ030000113.1 coordinate 2,251,910, forward strand.
ATAAACTATCAGGTATCTGCATATACAAATTTTGTTTTTATTGCCTATTTTGTTTTCTTTTTGTCAAGTGTCGGATTTTGCTGCAACACCCTGTATATTGATGGACAAAGGCTTGAAGAATTTTAGGATCACATGATATACTGAAGGCAAGAGTAACTGAAACAAACAGGAAGTTAACTACCTAATAAATAGTTGACAGCACAGGGACTGGAAGAGGTACAAGGGATAGAGAGTTGTGAAGAGCCATGGTCACCCACGTCTTGAATCCACACGGCACATATTAGATGTATATTAAAGTGAATATGCGAAGAATAACAGCTACTCGGAAAGAGAAGACGGCGGACCGAGTTCGAATTCCGTTCGAGTTTTTTATATTAACTTTTGCTCAAATAACCTTGGCAAAGGTATGAATTCGTCTCTTCCACCAACACCTTGTGGTGACAACGAGTTTAGAAAAAGGAAAACCCTGAATCAGATGCCAGTCTGAAGAGGGATGGGTGTCGTCAGATAATCTTGCCCTAGACAAATAACTGCTGCTGTGACCTAATGTGTTCGGGGACTCGTGACATGTATATTAACCTAGTAAACGCCAAAGTTAAGTATATAACTACAGCTTTACCATATTAGGTGTTATTGCTATGGCTTTTTATGGAAAAAAAGTTGCCTTGACTCACCCCCATCTACAGAAGCACAGGTTGATTTTTTCACGGTATATATCGGGGTATGATAGGGTGCAGCCTACCTCGTACCATCGTTATAAATCAGAAATTCGAAACTGTACCCTCCGAGGCATGTTTAAGCCATCTCTTCCTATTCGTATCAACAACTGTTTTTCTTTATTAGAATGTTATGTGATGGCTCCAGTATTGAAGCTGGTAATAATAGCTGATAGGAATTCATTCAACACTAATCAGGTATCTCTTTTTTTTTCTGAAGAGGAACTAATCAGATGTTGCTAGTAGACATTGCACTCAAAACAACATTGGCCAATCACAAGAAAACCACTTTTCAATCATTTTGACAAAAATCAATAGGTATACTGGTTAGGCCTACTAATGTACAACACAAGGAATCATAATGTAATTGAGCGAGGGGGTTCTTTTAAAGAATAAAAGAAATCTCAGCGGACTTGTGACATTGCTAAATCCATGCTCTTCCCGACGACCAATTATGGATGCGCTAATAAGGATTATTATATGGCAAACAGGAAGAGATATAGTCTCGTCATGGGATGTATATTAGGGCAGGTCGATTTTGGAACCATTGAATTCCACACAATATAAAAGTAGAGGTTTGACATGATAAATAATGATACAATTTCTTTTTTTTTTCTTAAATTGTTTCCATTTTTTAAGGAAACGTTTTTAAAGATCACATTTAGGTTCAAAATCGTAGAGTTGGAATTTAATTCCGATGACCAGAGAAATCCTTATAGCACAACCATATAAAATTTATAATTTACTGAAGCATTACAATTTGTATATGTTATAAGATGCATGACACAGGGACTTTATTACTAAATCACTATGCCATCAAATAAAACCTTTATTTACTTCAGAACAAAATTATACTGAGAAATTTAGCTATATTATGATGTAATATGTTATACAGTACAGGAGTTTAGTGTGATTTTCAATAAAGAATACAAATTTAAAAACTTTTGTCTTATGATTTATGCCCGTCAGCATTATACACTTTTATCTATTTTTTTTATTAGGGTCTAACAAATGATATTTTCTTTTTATTAGCGTCTAACAAACGATATTTTTTTTTTTTTAACAAAATTATTTCTTTTTATTAGCGTCTAACAAATGAACAAATGATATTTTTTTATTAGGGTCTAACAAATGATATTTTTCTTTTATTAGCGTCTAACAAATGTTCTAACAAATGTAAGGTCTAACAAATTTTTTTATTAGGGTCTAACAAATGATATTCTTTTTTATTAGGTTCTAACAAATGATATTTTTTTATTAGGGTCTAACAAATGATTTTTTTTATTAGGGTCTAACAAATGATTTTCTTTTATTAGGGTCTAACAAATGATTTTTTTATTAGGGTCTAACAAATGATATAACAAATCTTATTCTCTGAGTAAGATAAAATGAATCGAACATGTAAGCAACGATGAGGTTTTGGTGAGGATGCAAACAAGGAGGAAGCTTATACATAACATCAAAAGAGGCAGCTGAATTTTCTGGGACATGTAATGAGAAAGGATGGCTTGAAGAATCTGATACTCATAAGGCGACTAGAAGGAAAGAGAGACAAGGGAAAGAAACGCGTGACATACCTAGCGCGCTTAAGCAACTCTATGACAGAAAAGGGTTTGGGAGAAGTAACAAAAGGACAAAACATATTGAGAACTACAAGGGCTAGGAGGAAGTGGAAAGCCATGATCTCCTACTTCCTGAAGAGACAAGGCACGTAAAAGAAGAAGCACCTTTTTTTTTGTAATATTTTACAGTTTTTCAGCACAGATGGAATCCAGTAAAAAAAAAAAAAACGTATATCTTGCTTGTGGTAATCCATAATTAGAATATTTGTTTTAATATATTTCCAATTCAATGAATATTTTTTTAATCATTTCACCCCAAGCAAGGAGAGAGTGTCACTACCACGCAAGGGGTTACAGAGAGGGAGAGCAAGACTAAAGAGGGGTGTTTGAGGAAAGAATATAGAGAAGGACGAGATTCAGAATCAAAGCATCAGAAGATGTCGATTGACATTACACTTGAATATTTGAAGATTATAGCTATCAGGGAAGCAAATAAAACGAAGGGAGTTCCACTGTCGGGAAGTGTGAGAGAAGCTGTTGGAGTAGAAGAGGCGGTACACATTTTACTGTTTCGATAGTGAAAGGCTGGGACCGAAACGCCAACCTAGTAGCACGCATAAATTCACGTAGTTGTGGTAGCAGTGAAAGTAGTACGTTAGAGCAGTTGCCATGAAAATATTTGTAGAAAAGACAGAAAGAAGCCACAGTACGTCTGTGAGATAGTGACTGCAGACGAGATGCCAGATCAGGACCTATTACATTGCATATCTGTGTTTGGATTTTGTCGAGGATTCTCGAGATGAATAGCAGGCACCTGACCATATATGACAACAGTATTCAATGCAAGGACCAATAGTAGATTTGTAGATTTGAAAGACGGAAACGGGCGAGAAAAAAAACCTTCTTCTGGCGCGATACAGAGAAACGCATTTTCTAGCGGTAGCTGAAGCTATTGTTAAGAATCGGCTCACATTGTAGTTTGAATATGTGATAAGATGCATGTCTATCTTGCACCCTAATACAAAAGATATTAGATTTATTTGGATTTGTTTTTGCAATAGTAACATTTTGAAATAAGCAAAAACCTGCAGAAATTATTAGGTTGGTGCAAAAATAATGTCGTTTTTTGACGTTAAGTTGAACGTCAAAAAACGATATTATTTTGCACCAACCTAATAGATTTTTTTTTTCATTTTTTCAGAAAATCGTGAAAAAAAAAACAACTAAATTTTCAAGAAATGTTAAGAGCTATGGATTTGATTTTTGCTGTCAGTACTTATCATATCAGACCCTAACTTTCACCCCCGAGCGCAATGTCGATTTTCTAAAAAAGAAGTGAAAAATCAACCCAAGTCTAACATATTTTATTAGATAATTGCAAATGTGCGTATCCAATAAAAAAAAATTACATATTCACAAAAAAAATAGTTATTAGTCAAGTTCATAGTATCCATTGTTTTTTTAATAATTGTCTCACATCGATTTATCAGTTTGTTGATGTCATTTTCGTAGAAAATACTTGTTTTCTGTTGGAAGAAGTTTGTGTGGTAGTTTTCGATTGTACAGGGCCAATATTTTGGTCATTTAAATTGTTCTGTAGAGACCGGAACAAATGAAAATTCGAAGGAGCCAAGTCAGGAGAATATGTCGGGTGCTGGAGGGTTTCCCATTTCAACTCAGCTTCTGCGAGGTCGGTTTTTCATCATGTGGTCTTTCGTTGTCGTGGTAGAAAATGGCAATTTTCGATTTGCCAAAATCGGCCGTTTTCCTTGAACCTACGTGTCTCTTCAAATGTCGAAAGGCAGTTGAGATATCGATTTTCAAACTATCAGTAATCTATTCCGTCGAAATCTTCGGTTTGCGCTCGACGGTGGCAAGCAGAGTGTTTTTATCGAGTGTCTTCATCCGGAAGGTCGCCCGGAGCGTGGTTGAACGTTTAGGTTAAAAGCACCCTGACAAAATCTGCCAAATCACTTTTTGACTATCCGAAGAGATGGAGAACGATCCAAATAAACCTACCGAATGTTTCTTTTTCTGTTTCTTTTCTTTTTTTCGCAGTTCTATCGCTTACAACTTTGCGAAATTCATAGAGCACAATATTGTGGTAAGGCAATATTTCATCCTCCATCTTTAAGGCATTTGTTGTCAAAACAAAAGCTTACCAGCAAGAGAACGGTACAAGTTTTCAATCAAGAACACACAAGAAATCGGTAAAAAAATAAACGCCACTTGCAGTCATTTTATATTTACCAAGGAAATCGAGTACGGATGTTTGCAATGATCTGACAACCCCACGCGTTTGAACCGGTGTAAAAAAATAAACATACTTATATACCGTGTATAAAACGGCCTAGCGTAAATTAGTTATGTCGGATTACCTCCTCCTAATTTTCGAAACCGCTACTAGGCGGACGTTCTCTGGACTATAAATATTCTGCGATATTTTTCTCACACTCTTCACACCTTATCCACTTATCCGTCAACATGTAACCTCTCGCGGAAAACGCATGAACAATATACACACACACGTAATCACCTTTCACTCACTACACATACTTTGGACCAAAACCGTTTTTACAATTTTTTCTTACACAGATTAACGTCTTTGTCGCTTGTATACCTTTGTTGTTAATACATTGTCATTTGTTTGTACATATATATTGTTCTTCTTATTTCTTTACATTTATTTATCTGGACTCACATCCCGAGTCTACCAACTTTGTTGTGGGTATTTCAAGTGACAGCGTGCTATTTCTCAACTCAAATATCGACGTTACTAACGCCCGCAATAGCGGCGTTGATGTAAACTCTGGTCTATTAGACCAGATTTGAATTTAGAGTCGCCTTTCTCATATACGAGAAGAACATATAGATCCATGTAGTTCCATGAGTTTCTGTGCGAAAACAAACACCGTGGCCTCAACTCAAAACTCCAGCTTTTCCTGATAACAAACGCTACTTGTATTTTTCTGTTTCTTTTTCTTCACCTTGTGAAAACGCCCAAGAGCCACTGTCGGTTAAGGGTCACTGAATGAAGTAGCTCTGAAAGGGAGATAAGCAGGAAGTGCATATTATGACGACATGTAGCATAAATAAGTTGACGTTAGTCATGAAAATGTTAATATCGTAGTGGTTAGGAGAGCATCCTCACCGGAGTCGAAGACATAACTATCGAGAAAAGAAAGTCTGGCGTGGGGATGCTTCCAAAATCGGCTATGAACCGAAAATATGCCTAACATTTTTTACTCTTGTATAACCTGTGTCTTCGTTTTTGACTCTAGGATGAAACGGGTCTATGTATAACTTTTTGACGAGCGTAAACTACCACGACAGCGAAAAACCATGATGCAAGATCGACCTCGCAGAAGCTGAATTGAAATCGGAAACCCTCCAGCATCCGGCGTATTCTCCTAACTTGGCTCCTTCGTATTTTCATTTATTCGTGTCTCTACAGAACAATTTAAGTGACAAAAATATTGGTCCCGTACAGACAGTCGAAAACTACCCTACCACACACACACACACACACACACACACACACACACACACACACACACACACACACACAAACTGGATTGATGTCAGCGCCTTTCATTCTTGTGTAAAGCGGCCATATTTTTATCTTTTAGATTGGAGTGTCTACTTTTGTGACTCGGGTAAACCGGACTTATGTCTACCTTTTTGACTCGTGAGTGTACTAGTCTAGATTTATGACTAGTTTAAAACGAACATACGTATGCTTTTTTGATTTTAGTGTAGATCGGTATTATACCTACTTTCTGAACTCTCCCAACATATCTATTATCATTATGCTTTTTGTACTGCATTTTTATATTCAGCAGTAAGCGTTGATATGTAGTAAAATTAACTAACCTAGCCCACTTAATAATAGAATGTAGCAAAAGAAAATGACAGCGGGATAAAGAAGGAAAGAAATTTGTGTGCATCTGTGTTTCTGCGTGTGTGTGTGTGTGTGTGTGTGTGTGTGTGTGTGTGTGTGTGTGAGAGAGAGAGAGAGAGGAAGAAAGCAAATCTATCGTCGTTCAATGTAAATTACTAAGAGAAATCGTCTTTGGAAGTAGAAAGAGAAAGTTTTAAACATGCAAACAAAAATATAGATAGATAGATAGATAGATAGATAGTGACAGAGAAATAAGAGATAATGAACAGTGATAGATAGATATAAAAAGAGAAAGAAAAGGGACGATGGATAGGAAATGACAAAAAAATGTGACGATAGATAGATAGATAGATAGATAGATAGTGACAGAAAAAATAGATAATGAACACACAGGGATAGATAGATAGATAGATAGATAGATAGATAGATAGATAGATAGATAATGAACTGGCATGGATAGATAGATACATATATCGATAGTGAGAGAAAGATGAATGATAACAGATAATGAACAGATGGGGTAGATAGATAGATAGATAGATAAGAAAAGAGACGATAGATAGGAAAAAGCAAAGAAAAGTGAAGATAGATAGATAGGTAGATAGATAGTGACAGAGAAATAATAGATAAATAACAGCTAGGGATATATATATATATATATATATATATATATATATATAGATAGATAGATAGATAGATAGATAGGAAAAGATAAAGAAAAGTGACGATAGATAGATAGATAGATAGATAGATAGATAGATAGATAGGAAGGAAGGAAGGAAGGAAGGAAGGAAAAGACAAAGAAAATTGAAGAAAAATAGATATATAGATGGATATATATGATGAGAGAAAGTGAGCTAGTGTGATACATAGGTAAGTACAGTGTAACCCGGATATAAGAGAGTTGTCGGGACCGGAGAAGAAATCTCTTATATCCGGGTTTCTCTTATATCCGGGTTTGGTCTATTTTGTTTACATTAACACAGGCTCTAATTTGGAACCAGAGAAAATCTCTTATATCCGGGTTTCTCTTATATCCGGGTTTCTCTTATATCCGGGTTTGGTCTATTTTGTTTACATTAACAGGCTCTAATTTGGAACCAGAAAATCTCTCTTATATCCGGGTTTCTCTTATATCCGGGTTTGGTCTATTTTGTTTACATTAACACAGGCTCTAATTTGGAACCAGAGAAAATCTCTCTTATATCCGGGTTTCTCTTATATCCGGGTTTGGTCTATTTTGTTTACATTAACACAGGCTCTAATTTGGAACCAGAGAAAATCTCTTATATCCGGGTTTCTCTTATATCCGGGTTTGGTCTATTTTGTTTACATTAACACAGGCTCTAATTTGGGACCAGAAAATCTCTCTTATATCCGGGTTTCTCTTATATCCGGGTTTGGTCTATTTTGTTTACATTAACACAGGCTCTAATTTGGGACCAGAGAAAATCTCTCTTATATCCGGGTTTCTCTTATATCCGGGTTTGGTCTATTTTGTTTACATTAACACAGGCTCTAATTTGGAACCAGAGAAAATCTCTCTTATATCCGGGTTTCTCTTATATCCGGGTTTGGTCTATTTTGTTTACATTAACACAGGCTCTAATTTGGAACCAGAGAAAATCTCTCTTATATCCGGTTTTCTCTTATATCCGGGTCTCTTATATCCGGGTTACACTGTACAGTAAGTTACGTGTAAATATGACTATTCACTGCTATGCGATGGCGTTTAACGTTTGGTAAATAACGCACCCAAATAGATGTCTGGAAAAACACAAGCAAACGCCATTATTACAAATGAAAGCGGATGCATGTGCAGCATCATTCGGGGTATGAGATAAAACGGGGCTCGACATATCTACGTAGCACCCACACTCACACACACACACACACACACACACACACACACACTCACACAGACACACACACGTTTTGTACGCAATGGAAGTGATGCGGGCCCATATTGACGTAATCATATTTGAGTATTAACATACATATACTTAAATGCATGTAGCGTGAAGTACAATCCATTCTTGCCAGGCACAAACACGCATGCGCAAACATTTGTCTCTGCGAAAGATTGTTTAGTGAACAGGATGAGAGAATTAGTTTGATTCGCAGGAGGCGGAAATAACATCACTCTAGTTTATTTGAAGAACGCATTTCAGAGAAAATAGTGAATCCTCTATGCGCCATGTCCCTTCATTTCTATCTCTTAATAAATGTTCACTTTTTCTAATCTCTTCTAAACCCATTTCCGCCATCCATTTACATAAGCTCATTAGATAGATTATTATAGATGCATTCTTTGCTTCTGTCCTTCTTACATCGCTTATGCCCTGTGAGTATCAGATTTTCCAAGCCCTCATTCCTCATTATTATGCCCTAGAAATTTCAACTGTCTATATCTGACGTTAAGTTTAAGTGTCCTTTTTGTTTCCATTTTATCTAAAACTTCGTCATTGCTCACATGTTTGGTGCATGGTATTCTCAGCATCCTTCTGTTTCCTCAAGTCTTCTTCTTCTTCATCTGTGAGGAGATTGTCCAACATTCACTGCCCTATAGGGGTCTGATATTACATAACGGTTTACTACGTTTTTTTTTGTTGCTAATGAAATTCCCGTTTCTTATATTTTGCTTAGCTCTCCTAAGGCGACTTCGGATTTCGGCGTTGCCCTTTCCGTCATCTGTTAAAATATTTCCCAGATATTTAAATGGTTCTGCTTGACTGATACTGGCATCTCCAATTTGTAATTTCCCTGTTGGGCTGTACCTTTTGCTAACAAATAATCATTTTGTCTGATTACAATTTATGTATAGTCCTTTCTTCTCGCTTTTCTTCACTACCTTCTGTAGGAGCTTTTGTAATTTTCTTTCTGTGTTTGCTATCAGCACTGTGTCATCTGCATATCTTATGTTGTTACGATTGTGGACATCTGTCCTAAACCACACTATCTGGTGCTTGTCACAGAGCAATACTTAGCTTTGTGATGTCAACGGGCACTCGCTGCCATTTTTGTAATGTCATCGAATACACGTTGTCATTTTTGTAATGCTCGTTGTAGTAGAGACTTTGTAATCGCAGTTACAAACTATAGTAACGCCGTTGAACAATACTGGTGTCAGACGCCTTCGAATAACACTCGCACTAATAGTACTTGCTCGATAATACTCGCTCGAATAGTAACCAACGAATAGAGATCCAAATAAAAAAATAGTATATTGAATAGAGTAGAGAATAGCAGGCCCTATAGTAATAGAGGGTAGAATAGAAATAACAATCAATTAGATATCACGTGGCTTCCTACATACATACGCTTCCTCTATGGTCACGTGGTCTACTTAACAATGGGAACGCCTGGCGATCTATGTTCAAATTCTAGTGTCGGCAGCGACATTTTATTCCTATATAACGCTTAGCAAGGATGCGTTGTAAGTCCAGGACACTCAGTTGTTGCGACCTTTTGACAGATTATGCAAATTACTTTGCTGGGGGTTGATGCATGCCGTTGATTGAAGATTGGGTGGTATAGATTTGTTGGCGTTTACCTGACAAAACTAATGCTATCGTAATTCGTTTGTTTCGCACAACGTGAAGGACACTTACCGTCTGGCGGGTGATGTCATGGACAACAGTAAATTCTGTTGAACCCACTACACTATTAGTTTGGAGCATTACAATCTTAATACTTTAATTTTCACATTTCAACCTTGTAGTGAATATAGCTATGATTACTTTATTTTCACGAAATACATTTGATAAACACGCATGAGTAGAAAAGGCAATTTTTAGACTGAGGGATCTGTATATAGAAAAAAAATGTGTTACACCAGTCCTTCAAGTATCAGAGAAAATCGGAAACTGATATATTGTTTTTTTCTTATATTTGTTTTACTTAGCTTAGTACGAAAAAAAAAACTATCTATATTTCTGAGATGAGGTATTATGTACATTATTTACATTATTCGGACTATTGTCCTCATCTTTGTCAATATATTTATTACAACATTTCTGCCGTTGTACGCTCCAGCCTTCTTCAGGTAGTTGGAATGCCGAACTGAACCCTTTATTTCGCTCACTGAGGTAGACTGTTCTAGTTCCACATGCCATGTTTGATGGATGTCTGTTATCAGTTATCTCCTGTTAATTTCCCTCTGAAAGTTCTCCACTGCCTTAACTGGGTATTGAACTCACACTCTTTGGGTCCTGTCACTGGATCTAACCAACGCCTTTATCCACTGTGCCATGTGTCCTTGAGCGAAATAAAGGGTTCAGTTCGATATTCCAACCACCTGAAGAAGGCTGGAGCGTACAAAGGCCGAAACGTTGTAATAAATATGCTGCCAAAGATGAGGACAATAGTCCGCATAATATAAATAATGTAATGGAAAAAAAACTAGTTGAAAAGAATTTTGAGTAGGAAGATTATGTTGCGCCATTTATCCAGTTGTCTTCAGAGAAAATCATCATTCGAAATCTTTTATTTTTCCCGGTGTATCTACACTGGAGATGATAGAATTTCAGGGAAAATCAGAAATTTATATATTGGTTTTTCTTATATTTACTCAGCTCAGTACTGGAAATGATTAGTTATGAGAATTTGGGATGGGAAGACTGTGTTCCGCCATTTCTCCAGATCTCTTCTGAATCTTTTATTTTAACCGTGTAACTACACTGACAATTTTCACCGGCTATATGAACTTCCAATCTGGTCTGGATGTAAGAAGAAGAAGAAGAAGAAGAAGAAGAAGAGCAACAACAACAACAACAACAACCTGGAGCGGGTTAGCAAGAAGGGGAACGTAGGTGTCTTTCGTGTTTATAGATGTAATGTCAGGCTGTGGAAATGACTTGAAAATATGCCACGCATCGAAGCCGTTTCAAAGACAGCCATGACGTCTTTTCCCCCTTTCCTCTGACTCTGTTTCCATCCTTCTTCCAATAGTTCATAAAACCAATAGACAAATCAATGATTCCAAAATGAGGAGGTCGTCTACAATTCATGCTCTAAAGAACGAGCCTTTACGATGCCGAAGGAGGCTGGGTGGTGGCTGCCTGGTATGAAGAGAATCGCATCGTGTCCAGAAAAATAACTTCAGCTCAACTCACACTGAATAAAGCTTAATTTTCAATAAACGAATACAGTTACAAACACACACAAAAATATATATATATATATATATATATATATATATATATATATATATATAAATGAACTTTCCATAAATGAACTGTGTGTGTGTGTATATATATATATATATATTTGTGTATGTACATTGTTCTTTACGATAACATAGAAACAAAGAATGACACTAGAGTGAATAACATTCAGCATTTATAGTAAACATCAATTAAATATTTTCAGCTATTATATATTACAGACAATTTCTTAGGGTCAGCGACCATCTTGTGCCATGATATAAACTGGTCTCCAGACTGTATATGAAGTCAGCGCGGCAGGGACACGGCATAGTTGAGAATAGGGCTTCCTAGGCTATAATCAACGCCCACAAGGCAGATTGTTCCCCCGATTGAATCAATGGATAGGTGTCCATGACCAAGTCGAGCCTTCAAGTTTGAGGACGTCCGCTGTGGTTTGATTTGGCGACAGATTGATTCAAACTGTCCATGATACACTACACATAATTAGATAACTCTCTGGTTTTCTTATGGTGGAACACACCTATTCTATAGTTAATAGACTCTCCCACCTATAATAAGTAAGAGTAGTAAGAGTAACGTGGGAGTCGGTTGGTCAGTCAGTGAGTCGATGTCGGACGACAGTTAATCGAATACGAAAGTGTCAGCGACCACAACCAGATTACTCTGCGTAATACCTATTATATGAAGTTCCTAACGTTTTGTACGTCGAGCCTATTTTAGGACCGACTTAGTACAAATACAAGCCTCCACTGGGAAAACACTCCACAACAGGTTTTCAAACCAAATCCGTGAAGGGAAATCTTCCGATGCTCAACTTCGCAGCCAGCGTACGACCACATATGGGGACTGATTTTTTTTTTTACAGAAATTTCGTCCTGTACCCGGGGGCCACTCGAGGTAGAGTGTTAGGTTATGAGGTATGATAAGAAGAGAAGACAACGGTTAACCCTAAAATTGAACAGATTAAGATTGTAGTGATCGGGGAAACATCCCCTTTGGCAGTCGGTTTCACAGTCCAGTGGCTTGCGTGAAGAAGCTGTTCAAATGGAACTTAATTGTTACCGATGAAATATGGAGAGAATGTGGATGCTTTGCTACTAAGTGACATGGCGGGAACCAAGTAGTGTAGTTCGTCCGAGCACTTTTCGGGAAAGTAGTGAGAGGGCAGCGAGAGGCTTGCCACATCCCGGCTGTCCGAGAGAGGTTGGAGGATGGAAATAATTCGTCAACCGCAAGGACACGGGGACGCTTTTGGAATCTATCGAGGCTGGAGAGAATAGTCTGGGCGAATCCCAACCAAATATGACAAAAGTACTCCATTTTTGGCTTGATCGGGCTCTCGTAAAAGTAGAGGATAGCACTTGGAATCAAGTACTTGCATAAACAAGTAAACAATCTATTCATTGTCAATGGATATTTTGCCTTGAACTCTTGTCGTTTATTTCGTTACTTTGTGTTAATATAAATGCAGTAGGATGTTAGCTAACCCCTCCAAGAATACCCTATCTCATGAATATAGATAATTAGCAATTTCCGATATTTTCGTTTTCCTAAAACGGCCAACACAGCCAGGAAACAATGCTATTAACGATGAACAAGTGAAAGTAATGGAACTGATTTTTCTACAGTTTTAAAATAAATGTAATATGTACCTGACAATGGTATAGACTTATTTTCCGTTTTCTTCCAGCAAAAGACGGATCCCAGATAACAATAATAATAAAAAAAAAGCATCCGACATTTTGTTGAATGAAGAAACGTGAAAAAAAAAATAGTTTACGTTGGGATTCATGATAAAAGTTTAATTTTATAAGCCAGATTTTCTTCACGCCAAAAGATTTCTTGACATTTTTTCGCAAAAGCTCTGATCACCTAATGAAAACATACCTTATCTTTGCTTGAATACGTGACGTTTTGGTTTATCTGGCTCGGCTCAAATTGATAACAACGTTTTAGGAAGACGCTAACGAGTTTAAAAGAAAGGTTGTTATCTCGGATGAAAATTAACAATAGAAGATAGAGTGAAGATCACCGTTTTTCTGTACAGATACCGCATTTCAAGCTCCAGAAAATCAATTAATATTTTGTGACTAATCTCTCTCTCTCTCTATCTATCTCTCTCTCTCTATATATATATATATATATATATATATATATATATATTCCGTATATTTTGGCAGCATATTTTCGTTTAATTATATCCGACTAAACAATTTAGACATTATTTACATTACTATTGTCCTCATCTTTATCACAACGTTTCGGCCACTGTACGTTCCGGCCTTCTTCAGGTAGTTAAAATGTCGAACTGAACCCTTTATTTCGCTCACTGGGGTAGACTGTTCTAATTCCCCGTGCCATGTTTGATGGATGCCATTTATCAGTTATCTCTTGTTAATTCCCGTCTCCAAATTCTCCACTGCATTAACCAGGTATTGAACTCACACCTCTTTGGGTCCTGCCACTGAATCTAACCAACGCATTTATCCACAGTGCCATGTGTCCTTAAACATTTGTCCGAAGCGTTGTGATAAATATGACAACAAAGATGAGGACAATAGTCCGAATAATATAAATAGTGTACATAATAACTCATCTCAGAAATATAGGCAGACAATTTATACATGTTGTATGTGTTTGTTTTCAACAATATCCTTTCGTAATCAGAATAAGCTTTGTTGTTTCATGATTAAATGGAGCATGAAGGATGCCATTGTTATATATACTCATTTTTATTTTTAAGAGTACTTTAGATATATTCCAGTATCATCTTCAGGATTATGAGGACTAAAACAAATAGTTGTCTATGTCCGAACTGATTTTAAAATTTTTCCCATGTTTTAAGCATTTTAATGTAATGGAGGTAACTTACTTAAGAATTGAATTTTAGTTCAGAGTTTATATTTTGCTTGTTTTTACAAAACTGTTTAGTTTTAACATAGATATCTCGAGAGAACTATATGTTATAAGCATTTTAGGGCACCTCCAGGTGGTGTAATGGTTTGCAAGCTTGTTCCGCTAGAAGAATTACGACTGAGTAGTGAGTTCGATCCTCACTGGCCGCCCCATGCTTTCGGCCTTTTACCACATCTGAGCTAGGCTTGGAAAATCAGTACATTATAAGCATTTCAGAATATTTGTATTATATTCATAATTAATTTTGTTAAGTGCTGGTTTTAATATTTTAATAAAGATAGCTTCGAAAATTTGGATGTTTTTGGTGAAGTATACAGTTATTGTCGATTAATACTCTTCTAAATTGTGAATATCGGCAGGAATCTTTTTGCGGATTTTCTACAATGGACGATGAATCATTCATCTCAAGAGTGAGCCCAGCATTCAATTCTTAACTAAGTTTACCTCCCTTACATTATGAAGTTTACAAAAATGTATACTGGCTTCTATAGATTTCGTTGTTAACCAATCTAGGAGAAGGAAAACTCTGAATTCAAATCAGACTGAACAGGGTTGTGCTCCGTCAGGCATGCTTGAGCAAGAAAAAAAACCCACTGCTACTACGGCTGCTGTATATGTGGTACCCTGACAATCCTAACGGGTTATGGGTCTTGAATGCATGTAGTGTATATATGTAATCTGGCATTGGCTCGGTGCATCTAAACATGTAATCAAGCCAACCTCATTCACTTCTCTTTCGCTTCTGTTTTTATCTTTATTTTTATCGTAATTATTTTTTATTATTGAATATTGTAACAACAGAAAATTTTGGACGGGAGGACATATGTTTTAGTTTGTTGGGCGTGAATATACTGTGGAAGGTTTTTGCCTCAATAAAGCTCTTTTAATTAAACTGCATTGTTTAAGAAATTTAACTTACGGTTACATCATTGCAACTGTAAAAGATGACATCTTTCTGCCATTCTAGTTCAGATATGTGCCATGCGTGATACACGCTTAGGCGATCAAGTATCTTTCGATACATGACTGACGAGGCAATTTTTTTTTTCACGCAGAAGGTTGCCATTTTTTCCTGTAGTAGACCAGTTGCCATCCAAGGCTATAGAGCCCGGGCTGTCCTGCTAATTACCTATAGCTGGAGGAAGGGGAGAGAAGAAGAGGATTCATACTTTACCCAAGGGTATTAGTTCTTAAGTGAATGCAATGGATTTGACTGGAATTCGAACGTGGCTCGACAATTTCTCAATCCAAGCCGATATCTATTACTCCGCTGTGCCTCCACGCTATTCATTACTCCACTGTGTCTCCACGGTGGAATAATGGATAACGGCTCGAATTGATGAATCGGAGAGCCAAGTTCGAATTCCAGTAAAATCCATTACATTCATTTACGTGCTAATGCCCTTGTGAAAGGTATGAATCCTCATCTTTCCCCCAAGCTATTTACAGCGCTTAAATTCATAAAGTTTACGGTCAATAGAGGAGAGTAATATTTATTTTATTTTAATACATAAATGTGGCACAAGGCCAAAATAGGGGATATATGAAGGCTGGTATTCAATCTATCTTATTTAAACTTAGCTAACTCACTGACCCAAACATACCACAGTATTCCTTACACCAAAACAATACATTTTTCCTTACTATTCGTACTACAGCAACCATAATACCTTAAGTGTCTGTGTAGTCTTAACTAGTTCCCATATGTACAGTTTGTTTGTGGCGCGGGGGATAAAATAACATTTAAAAAGGAAACTCTAATGTATATTTACAATGAATGCAATTTATATACAAGAAAATAAACAAAACAGTGATGAGAGTTCATCAAAAGAATTACGATGACATTAAATAGAAATATAGAAAATTCATAGGGAAACTATGTTACGACAATGAGAAAGTGACTGAAGGCGATATGCCAGGTTAGAACTAATAATATTTCGGATTCTACTATTGATTTTATCAATTGCTCTAAATAAATAGCAGGAGCACTAGTCCATATATGGCAGTAGTTTTCAAAGCAATATATATATAAGCTCGCAGAAATTGGGATCATCATTTAAGCTACATGATTTCTTGGTAAAGGTCTCCTCAGTGGCATCACAAAATAGATCTTAAATCGAAGAGCGGATGGAATGAGCAATTTAAGAGACCATTCCACCATAATTATATTTCTCATCCTTCGATTAGTAGCAAGATCATCGACTCTATATCTACAAAATCCTCATTTTCTACTTCTTATTCGTACATTCTTAACCTCCAGATTGAGTGTCTCTTTTTCCTTGTAATTGTTGAACATTAGGAAACACAAAATAAAAATAAAACTTCATTATTGCTGACTAACGTTAGCTGAAGAACATGTAATTTCAGATGTCTTGCAAATTCAATTATCTATAGCACTGACCTATAGAGTGGAAACACTGGCAATTTATTGGGCATTCTTGTAACACGTTATAAAATTATCCGAGCCTGGCGTTTTCATTATTCACTAGACTAAGCCACTAAGGGGGAGAATTTTACAAGAATTAAAATTCAGAACAAGACCAGCTTAAAAAAAAAAAAAAAAAAAAAATCACCCACAGGCGTTGTAGGAAAAAAAAGGAAATATACGATTAGCCTGTTGAATTCATTTCCTGTCAGGTTCGCAGTCAGCGAAATGTGTTAATAATTACAGTATTAACAATGTTTATATCTTTCTTAACACTTTCACTGCTAGTTTGTTATTGTGGCAGCTGTATTACTGTTAACAGCCTTCCATCAGTATATATATATATATATATATGATGCAATGTGAACGAAAGTAATATATAAATTCTAACGTTCACAGCATTAATCCAAAAGAGGGCTCGATACCGAGAGTAAAGCGATAATTATTTATTATAATTTTATCATATAGGCAAAAACAGTTTATTCGCTACAAAGATGCAACTTTGTTTCGGTGCATTTTAATTGCCCCTCGACGGGTGAGAACCGAAAATTTGTTTTTGTCTATATGATAAAAAAAATATATATATATATATATATATATATATATATATATATATATATATATATATATATATAAAGAACAGTAAGATATATAATGTGTTCTTATAGATATTTTTATTTTGTAAATTTACAGAGCATTTTATAATAAATTAATTGATTTAAAAAATGTTCTAACCCTGTTTCAAACATTTTTGAAACATGGTTAGAACTGTGTAACGAAAAAACCATATTTAAAAAATTAATTTGTATATATTATATATATATATATATATATATATATATATATATATATATATATATATTACGTGTGTGTGTGTATTTTGAACAATAAAAAATAAAAAAAACGAAACTCTTTAGACACACTGGGTTGTATATTAATATTCTTTCGTTTTTATTATTTCAGTTAGATTCCTGGACTAGTTTCGGCCAGCATGGCCATCATCATCAGAAAAAAATCTTCTTGTTAGTAGCAGTGAACTACAGAAATGAATGTCTTGATTCTGAAAATAAACTTTATCTATAGTTTTCATTTGCATTTTTATTTTTTAACATGAATTTTGGTTAGTCCTTTTGTTGGTCAAAGAGTCTCTTTTAAGTTTTTATTTAAAATAAGGACTGGATGGATTTGTGGGGTTATATATTAATTCTATTTATTTTGTTAAATTTGTGATTAAGCCCGTCCGGATGGAGCGTTTTTAGGCGCAGAATCAATACTTTCTAAAATCTTTCTAATGTTATCTGCTCTGAACTTTTCTATTTTCTCAATTATAGTGAATTTGGCATGGCTTTTGAAATTGTCTTTTATATATATATATATATATATGTGTGTGTGTGTGTGTGTGTGTGTGTGTGTAATATGAAATAGATTGATTCCGACAAATATTTGATTATATTTTCTGTTTATACGTTACTTTATGGGCACAACTAATTTGAGTTAATACCCTGTTTTAAATAAACAGTATTAATTACATTTCCTGGCTTGAATGTTTGAGAAATTTCATGGAAAATATGCGTTCTCTGACAGGAATCGAATCTGTATTTATCGTCGAGGAAGTGAATTTATAAGCAGTCATATGAACTTTGCTAACCAGAAGTTCTCTCAAGGCAAATGATGGTTTTCGTATGGGATACAGGTCCGATTCCTATCGGAGAATGCATATTTTATATGAAATTTGTCGAAAATTCAGGCCTGTAAAGCTAATTAATACTGTTTAATTTTAAATAGCATTTACTCAAATAATTTGCATCCATAAAAATAACGTATAAACAGAAAAATATATTCAAATATTTGTCGGATTTAATTTTTCCATTTATATAAGAAATATATATATATATATATATATATATATATATATATATATATATATATATATATATATATATATATATATATATATATATATATATCTGATAAAAATTCCTATAAAACAATAATATAGCAAAAAATGTTAAGAAAAATATACATATCGTATAAATAGGACACACACACACACACACACATATATATATATATATATATATATATAATATATATATATATATATATATATATATATATATATATATATATATATATATATATATATATACATTTCTTGATAAGACAGTGTGGTGTTGAAACAAAAATTTTTACTTATCAGGCCTAGTGATTTTTATAACATATTTATGTTACAAACTTTTAAAAAAATAAATATATATATATATATATATATATATATATATATATATATATATATATATATATATATATTTAAACAGCCAGAATTAACGGTAAATATTTAGAAGAATTTGATATGAAATGAAACTGATGGGAAAAATATTCATATCAAGATTCATTAGCCGGCAAGAAAACAGAACTATAAAACTGAAATGAATGAGACAAAATTATTTTTCTTTATGTGTTGGTAGCATTCAAGACGTAGTCGATCATAGCTCTCCACAATTTCCTGACTTTTAAACCCTTTAAAAATGTTGTCTTTTCGTTATTCCTCCTAAACCCTTTACTCCTCTTACTCAAACTCACTTAGTGAGTTTGAGTAAGCGGAGTAAATGTTATGCACGGTTTGCCTCTTTCCCTTAATCTTTCCTGTGAGTATCCGATTTTCCAAGCCGTCCTTCCTCATTATGTGTCCCAGATATATAAGCCTGCTCTTCCTGATAAGTATAAGATCCTTTTTGTTTTCAATTTCTCTAAATCTTCGTCATTTCTCACATGTCCGGACCATGCTATCCTCATTATCCTTCTGTAGAATCGAACTTATATTGTTTCAAGTCTCTTTATCTTTAAGAAGATTGTCAGGTATTCACTGCCATATAGGAAGAGAGATACTAAGTAGCAGTTTAGTACTCTTTGTTTCTGACGAAGTTTAATTTAGACACGAATTTATTTACATTAAAAAAAAAAATCATGTTTCGGTGTGTGTTGAATATTAAAAGGAGATATTGAATTCATAATGCGTGTGTATGTGTGCGTGCAAGGAAGATAAATATACATTTTTGTATTGAAAAAAAAAAGAAGACTGCGAAACGTTGTATTGTAGCGATCTTGTGTGTGGCAGGAAGTAGGTTGAACGTATGACCTCAAGACCTCAATTAGTAAAATTCACCACTTTTTTTTTAATTGTCTTTTGGGAGCTCTAAAAGGCTTAAAAGAAAATTACTTTTTTATGTCACTCCAGATCAGTTGAAAAAAAAAGAAAAATTTGAAGCCACATAATGTGTTCCGCGTCTAAGAATATATAGACTTGTGAATTATATGACCTTGACCTAATACATAGACATGTGAATTATATGACCTTGACCTAATATTCAGCCTCTATATTTGTAGCCCCTTCACCAGGAAAAACTTTATTCACAGAGATCTTTAACACAATTTCGATATTATATTATCTGGCTTTGCTGGCCTGTTTTGACATTTATGGCAAATAAATGATTACGAAAAAGTTGACGACAACTTCTTATGGGTGCGGCCCGTTTGGTTTCAATCAGACATTTTACAGTACCGATTACACTAAAGCCCCCCCCCCAACACACGATAGAATAAAAGAAAGATATGTTGCCAAACTAGGTGTATTGTATACTACTATATGTCTACGGTGGTTTGGAATTAGCACTAAGAACTAGTTAATTTATAACTCGACCCTAGGAACCGACATTCCATGACGACTTGCAAATATATATTTAAGTCTATAGCCGTCAATATAAATACGTCCACTGCTGCAGAAATAGTGTTCAGCGAAGTAAACCTCGCTCTCCACTACTTCAATGAAGCAAAACTTGGCCATTTCATGCTTTAGGCGTGCAGATATTTTTTGGAAAACTCGTGTTCAGATGATATACATATATATATATATATATATATATATATATATATATATATATATATATATTTGACGTATGAGGATTAAACAGCTCAGTTCCTATTTACCGAACAGTAAAAACACCAGCACATATGATTTGATTATAGTGATGAAGGCTTTGTGCAGAAATAAACAACACTTTTTGAAGGGCTGAATACAGAGACCTGGTGCACTACGTGCTACAAGGTTCCCAAACGACCCTCCGAAGGTTTTGATTTCAGAGTTGCCCTCCTCCAGTTGCCATCCAAGGCTATAGAACCTAGTCTGTCCTGCTATTTACCATAGCCGGGGATATATATATATATATATATATATATATATATATATATATATATATTGTTACGAATTTGTAGCATATAGATGAAACACGGGTTAAAAAAAAAATGGGAACGTGTGATCTTTTCTCGGTCTTCACTCAGAAATGGAAGCGACACAAGGGAGTCAACGAAAAACAGACACAAGACGATAGATTTCAAAATAAAACATTTATTTATAAATATATAAACAGATAAAGAAAGTAAAAAAAAAAAGAAAATTCATTTAACAAAGGGGAAGGGGACCATTAAAGAACAGAAGGCGCGAGCGAATACATACATATATAAAAACAGATCAAGCCAAGAGAATCATCTTATCTGTCAGTTGAGTTGACATTTCTACACAAAGTTCTGATTCGCCGAAGCGAGAGTTCTTATGCTGAAACAATATTTTGGTCGGCCGGCAATTTTCCTGGATTCCTTTTCTGTCCACAGCATCTCGTACAGGCGTTTCGTTGGGTTGATTCAGTTTTATAGCAGTCCTTTCATCCTTAGTCGACGGGCTGTCTTCTTCATCTCAGTGGGCAGTCCATTTGGAATAGGGGCGAGTTGCCCAGCGACGTTCATCTGCCACTGGTCAGACGGAAACTGAACATACTTTTTTAGATTTTTGCTAAAGACTGTCACGTGGGTTCCCTTCATCCTTGACCGGGTACGCTGGAGGATGGGGCGCAAATCACGCAGTGTTTTTGTGTTGGCCAAAATTTCAATACACGCTTAAAATGGTCTGATCACATGAATCGCAGCAGGACACCGTGATGGTGCCTGGAATTCACTTATGGTCAAACGAAATTTTATGGCTGCGAAATTTTGGAACCAGGTTATTCTCGCGTCGGGTCGCTTCAAAGTTCACGGGTGGAAGAGTAGGTAAAGAGGAAATGAATTTGTGAAGAGAAGAGGAGGGTATGGCTGATCATAGAACATATTCACTTGCAAGTTGAAAACATTGGATTTTATCGATTTTTATTTATTTATTTATTTATTTTTCTTTTATATCTAACTAATTTTCGACTAGAATTTGAGATTTTACTTTGGGGTGCTTTTTAGCCCTACCCCTATATGGTTAATGAAATCGTGGCTACTTCACAATATATATATATATATATATATATATATATATATATATGTGTGTGTGTGCATGTATATGTGTGTGTATGTGTGTGTGTGTTTGCTATGATACATTCCAAAGGGTGCGCAGGATCGCCTCATCATTGATGTTATTGACTTGAGGTCATGACAAGTTTCGGGTCTTCCATCATCATACCTTTTCGTCCGAGTGACCCTATCGGCACAATACCTACATCATCATCTTGCGGCCTCAGCCGAAATTGAACTCACCAATACTTTGATTGGTGTAGTTCATAATCTTGTCAAATAGCTGAATTTTTTATGCTTCGCTAGGGCTATCAAGGGTGTTTTTTATCGTGACACCAACACTAAATGGATTGCCAACCAAGGCTCAGAGAGACTCCATTCACCCTCCTCTAAGAGCAGGTTTGAATTCAGAGTGTTCCTTCTCCTAGAGCAGTTGCCATCCAAGGTTATAGAACCCATAGCTGGAGGGAGAAGAAGAGGATTCACACTTTTCCCAAGGTTATTAGCACGTAAGTGAATGTAATGGATTCGACTGGAATTCGAACTCGGCTCTCCGATTCCTCAATCCAAGCCGCTATCCATTACTCCACCGTGCCTCCTGAGGCAAATGTCCATCAAACACACAATAACGAACGTAATGCAAACAACTGCAACTGATGATTTTGAAATAGCAAGTGAGCAATGAGAAACGACCTATGTCCCTTCCCTCTCAGCCATGACGAGACAAACAGAGAACAAAAACCCAGTGCTTGTTTTTTCCCTCTTACATCTAACATGTGGAAGAATACTCAATCCCAACAAACACCGCTTCATATTACAGGTAAGTAATTTTTGTTTAACGTCTGGATAGTTTTTATACTCAATGAAACACTATTTCACTTAAAAACAAAACAGAACAACAACAAAAAAAAGAAAAGAAAAGAAAAGAAAAAACAGAACAGTCGTACTCATTCGTTGTGGGTGGGAAATGTAATCATAAAAAAATTTATCTGTCGGGACAGTAAAAAAAATAACTGCATGCATTGGGAAAACAAATAAGTCGTCGAGGAAGAAAATTCAAAATACAAAAAAAAAAAAAAAAAAAGACCCCCCCAAAAAAAACCCTCCTTTCAAACGGCGACCTGTTTCACCTCTTTGTATATTTCTATCTTATCCTCGATTGCTTTCACCTTTGAAACTCAAACAAAACGTCAACGCCATTCAATCTCCGTCGGACAGCTTCATGGATCTGATCTTTTTTATTCCATAACGATTTTGAAGCTTTTTTCGGCAGATTCTGAAATTGCCCTGATGGCCTTTCTCCTTTTTTTACTCCTCCCAATTCCAGTCGATTTAGGGTTCTGCGTAAACCTTGACTTCCGACTTCGATCGAAAAGGCACGTACTCCGCCAAAAATATATTAATGAAAAAACAAAATCAACTTGCCAAATGACCGAAATACCCTAAAACAAGATAAAATCTCGAGCATAGAGAGGAATTAAAAAAAACGGAAAAGACTTAAAGCTAAACACCTATCTACTTACTCAGTAAAGTGCTCAATGTCTATATTATCTAGACGGAGGAGAAACCCTTAACGACCTTAATTCTGATGAAAGGATGGCCCTAGTTTCCCAAGTTTCAAGCGATCTTCAAAGGATTGAACTATATCTATCTATCTATCTATCTATCTATCTATATTTTGGTCGCATCTTTCTACCAAATAACCATTTGACCGAACGTATCTCCAATAATTTAAATGCATTAAAAATTAAAACTACAATATTACCTACTAGAACTATCCGTAGTTTATTAAATAGCACCAGCAAACAACATATTACATCCGATGCTTGTATATATATATATATATATATATACAGATAGATATAAGGCATGTCTGATTGAATAAATTCCAAACATGCCTAAAAGAGAATTTGCTGCCTAAATACACACATACACACAAACATGCATGCACACACACACACACACATATATATATATATATATATATATATATATATATATATATGTATGTATATCACCAAAATTGTTCAAATCATGTAACAACATGGGATAATTGCCCATCCCACCAAATGTTTAATGTGTAAAAAAGCACCAAACTAATTGTGTTTCTCTTCGTTAAGTTTTCAGATAAAAACTTTACCCATCTTGACACCATTAGTTTTAAGAATCACCGAAAACCCCATTGAGTTATTCAACTAGAAAGAAAACAGGTTAAAATTGTTTTGTTCCAGCCTTACTACGTCTTCGCAACAGAGCAAGGGTGAGAGTGAAAAGATCATTTAAGTCTTCAGTAATCGTACCAACTTTCATACTCTGGGATCTGTCGTCAAAGTCCATTCAAGAACCAGCAAGAGAACGTTGAATAAGTTTAAAAAAGCGGGAACAGTAATCAGGAAAACTTTATCAGGTGGTCACAACAGCAATAGGGGCATCATTTCAACTTAGTCCTAACTACATTCTTATTGTTCAAACTCCGACAATTATTTAATATTTTTTCTCTTTATACGTTATTTTTACACATACAATTTATTTAAGTAAAGGCTCTGTTTTTTAGTTATACAGTATTAATTACATTTACTGATCTGAATGTTCGAGAATATTTCATTATATGTTGTCATTTTATACGTTAAGATAGATTTCGGGAGTAGATATGATCGATCAAGTAAAGTCGTCGAAGATTGCGTTTATAAACAGTAATTTGGACTTAGTTAACCAGACGGTTCACTGTAGCTAAATGGGACAACACGTCAGATCAAGTGATGGTTTCCGTATTGGAATTCAGGATCGCTTCCTGTCGGAGAACGCATATTTTCTACGAAATTTCTCGAAAATTCAGCTGTTAAATGTAGTTAATACTATTTAATTAAAAAGACAGACCATTTACTTAAATAAATTGTATCTATAAAAATAATGTATAAACAGAATATATATTAATAATTGTCGGACTTAAATTCATTCTACACACACAAACATATATATATATATATATATATATATATATATATATATATATATATATGTTTCATTAAAAACGACAGACAAGGTACTACGGTTAAGCTTTTATTTAATTAAAAAAAAAGCTTTCTTTTTTCTGGACAAAGGGTGTAAGAAAGGAAAATGTTTTATATTTCGAGCCTTGGCTATACCTTAGCCATTATCAAGGATGATTGATTTTTTCAGCTTAATTGAACTTTCTTAGTGTGGAGGGATGTTTTAATTCCCGAATACGGTTAGCACATTTTGGCTTTGTTCGTAGTTAATACCAAAGAGTTGGCTTTTTTTTTTTATTATTAAAATAAAATTATTTTTAATCTTATTTCAAAGTGGATGCAGTTAATATATTTGTGTTTTCTTTTAGTTTGTTCCTAATGGAATCTAAATGTGTTGTGTGAAAAATGGAAAAAAATGGAATATATATATATATATATATATATATATATATATAAATAAAAAAATAAATAAATATAATATTATAATGAAATAATTGATTCTTTGTCTTTTCTAAAACTTATCGAAAATTTTTGCAGGGAGATAAAGTTTTTTAAATAAATTTACAAATTTAAATAGTTATGGGGAGATGATGTAAATTCATGCATTTCCCTTAATCGTAAGTGAATATAAAAAGACTGGTTCGGCTCTCCGATTAAAATTTCCGAGACATTATCCATTAACAACCGCACATCCAGGCAGTTACTCATCTAACCAGACTCGACTTTGCTTAACTTTTAAATCGTACGGGACCCTCAAACCAAAACAAAACCTCATGACCAAAAGGAAAGGTTTATAAATCAAATGTTTTTTTTTCGTAAAGTTTCATCAGATAATGAAATAAGGAGCAGAAAATTTTAAAAATGAAATTTTAAGATAAACTCAAAATCTATAAAAAACAAATAAAAATTTCGTCCTCTGATAAACTTAAATGAAGGCAGAATTCAAGATGAAACAAGTACTTTATAAATCAAAGGTAAAAATGTCGTTTTTTTTTTTTTTGTTTTGTTTTTTTTCAAAATTTTTAAATTCAAGAACGCTCATGAATATAGATTTATGTATTCAGTTTGCCTAATGTTTATTTATGAGCGCTCTGAATTTTCAAAAAGTTACCACAACCAGTATGACACAAATCCTTTCACCCTGACGCGAAACGTCCCCAAATCAAGATGCGGACGACCACCAAACATGAATAAAAGTGCTTAATAGTTGCGCGAACGAGATAACACACAGAGACAAACACACACACACATACAAACAGAACCAAAAAAACACATACACGACTAGAGAGACACACACACACACACACACAAACGTTTGTAAATATATTATTATCCAAATACCGCATAATCAAATAAATACACACATCAATTATACACATAAACACTGATAGACGCAAGTAAGGCCTGCTAAACGCAAACATTAAAAATAGAATTTTCTATTTCCTTTCCATAATTTCCCTCATGATATTAGACTTATAAATGTGTCCTATTTGTGCATTATCCTATTATATATATATATATATATATATATATATATATATATATATATATATATATATATATATATAATGAAAAACAGACAACCGGATGTGTAGACACACTGATGAGCTGCGAAACTGTCAGTCTGTGGATGACGTTATATGTATCTGTGTGTGCAGTCAAATTTACAGGAATTCATTCTGAAAATAAAGACAAATATGTTTAAAAATTACAATTGGAAAAAAAAATTCAGTTATTTGTTGGCGCGTTTCGTCTTCCGAGCTTATTAAGGCAAGCAATGGAAGCGAAATGTTTTGTAGCTATAGTTACATCAAATCCAAAATTTAAAAAAGCAACTATTGCATAAACCTCTTTCTGAATATTGTTTTTTGGTAACTTCATTTTACTAATTTTTCTTACTTTTTATCTATATATATATATATATATATATATATATATATATATATATATTTAATTGAACGCTGCCTCTGTAACTAAATAGTATAGCACGCCAGGCTATATGGTGGTTCGGGTAGGATACAGGTTCGATTCCTCTCTGTGGGCACATATTTGCTACGAAATTTACCGCACATTCAGGCCGTTAAATGTAGTTAATACTGTTTATTATAAACAGACCATTTACTTAAATATTTATATCTATAAAAATAACGTATAAACAAAATATATATTGAAATAATTATAGGACTTTCTTTATACATACACACATACATACATACACACACACACACACATATATATATATATATATATATATACACGTATTTCGAGATGTCTGAAACTCCGAGACGTACTGCCGGCATGGGGTATTATGTACAATGACCACTGTTATACTTAAACGTAAGGATATTTCCTGTTCGTCGTTTGAGCACTTTGGCGGAAAGGGTATTTGACGGCTGAGGCTGCTGTAATACTAAGCACTTCGCATTGAATAGAGTATTCTGGCAGCTGATAATGCTTATATCACGTATATCATGCGTTAAAAATTCCCTTTCTCCCCCTAGTCGTGTTTCTAGCCACACTGAAGAGCAGTGATACAGCGAAACTGTCTGTGGATGACTATATATATATATATATATATATATATATAGTCGGTGATATCGGGAAGAATCTAGCCATTCTACGAAGCCGTCCTCTTGGATAGCTGCATCATCACGTTCTCCTTCATCTCGCCCACGATTTGTAATTACATCCGTTTTGAGAAACGATTTAATTTTTGGTGAAATCCTGAAATTATGGCAACCATGGATTGAATACAATGGTGACATCCCAATGTGTGGAATATGTCAAAAGGGTCTATAGAAGACGCCATTTTGAATGCGATGGCGTGAACAGTCCCACTAAATAGCCTGTTACCGACAACTGAGTCAGTTGCACAGAAAAGTGTCTCTTCCCGCGTTCTCTGGTTTGAAACTAAATCGCATCAAGGTCACTAACTATTCTCGCTGGATAATTACACACACAGACACACACACACACATATATATATATATATATATATATATATATATATATATATTCTCCTTCATCTCGCCCACGATTTGTAATTACACCTGTTTTGAGAAACACACACACATATATATATATATATATATATATATATATATATATATATATATATGTGTGTGTGTGTGTGTGTGTGTGTATTGATATAATAGGAAAGAACTGTCAGATTGATGATCCGAAGTTCTTTAGTTTTTTTGTTTTTATTTAAAAAAAAAACAGTGCTCGATACACAAGTAGAGCCTAGATTATAATTATTTTAAAAAAATATGATTGCATCACAGAAATTACTATGTTTGGAAACTGGTCATCATCATTTTAGTTTAAATCCAATATAAAAACTTAACCATCCTCAAGTCTTGTTTTGGAATAACTATGGTATGGAATGTTTTACTCATTTATAGTTTGGAATGGACGTGTGGTCTGCGGTTTGTTGTTTCTTTATCAAGGAGTCACTACTTTGATGGAAGTAAGGATGTTTGTGGTATGTCAAATTTTTGGAGTCGTGTAATGTTGTGTCGTTTTTTTATCTGACTACAATGACTAATCTTATCAGACTCTCTACTAAAACTCTAACTGATGTAGTAGTTCTGCTTTTCTTTTCTTTTTTACTGTAGACTAAGACTAACTTATTGATGTTGTTGTTCTGTTAGATTTTGTTAGGTGTTTATTCATTTGTTTTCTGTTGACGATTTCTTAAAGGGACTTCAAGATTATGATTGGGTCGTGTTTTTAAACCGATTGCTTTAATTGAACTTGTTAATATATGTCGAACAATACGTGGTCAATATAAACACTCAGTTGTGGAGCAAGCTGAGTGAAGACTAATTCAACATTGAGACAGAGAGCTATTTATGGTGCAATGGAGCATCTCATTATGCTATAGTGGGATAGTCCATTGCTTGGGCTGTGATTGGCTGCTGGTACCTGAGTGGAAGTATAACTATATAAATACTAGCATGATTTCTCAGTTAGTTTGCAGGATATGTATTAAGTTACAACCTGCTTTATTTTTGTCTGCCAGCTGGACGCTAGTTGGAACTCTTACGCCGGTAGGTGCTTTTTATTATTGTTATTCTACATCTCCTTCCCCCCATCGCGTGTGGGTAGTGGCCTTTGGGGAGGGATGAGTTCCTTTAAACCTGGCTGGTTGTGCGGAAGTAGTCTGGACAATGCCCGAGGGTTTTTTTGTCCGTGTTATTGTAGACGGCTGAGCAGTGTTTGATGTTATTCAGCGTCGAATGTTTGTTGCACTGGTGTAGGGTCTCAGGTATTGCACTAGGTCTTGGAACTGGAATTGTTGGTGTATCCAGTTTCCTGAGAAATCGGCGATTTCGTAAGGTAATTCTACCTGATCCGTCAACTCTGATACGGTATTGGTGGTTGGGGAGGGTTTCAATGACCTGACCTGTTGTGTCCCATCGACGGGTTGTTGGTCTTTGTAGTGCCACTATTTGTCCTTTTTGAAGGGGTTTAAGGTGTGTGCTGTTCTGTTGTATCGCTCTATGAGACGAGCGTTCCGCCGGGACAGACTTATCTCACGATTTTGTGCTGCGGTTATCAATTCGCGTGTGGCTTATAGAGTGTTGGGTGGGATGGTATGTAGTCACGTAGTCGGCGGTGGAGTAGTAGTTGAGCAGGGGATAGCCCAATGTTTTGAATGGGCGTATTCCTGTATTGGAGGATGGCTCTTGCTGCACGGTTATTATCCAATGATCCTTGGGCTCCTGTGTTGCCATTTACGATTCTCTTGGTTGTTTTGACAGCGAGCTCTGCTCGACCATTGGATTGTGGGTAACCAGCAGATGATAACCTTTGTTTAACAGCCCAGTCTTGCAAAAATTGCTTGAATGGAAGAGATGTGAAGGGTGGCCCACCATCACTGCTGAGTTCCTCAGGAGCGCCGTAGGTTTGAAATATGTCTCGGCAAATCGAAATAATCCTTGAGGCATTAGCTTCTCCGTGGCTCAAGTGGTATAGATTCAGCCAGCCCGTTAACCTGTCAGCGCATGCTAAGTAACCATGGTTTCCAACATGGAAGATGTCCATGACGATTTGCTGAAATGGCCAATCAGGAGATGGTGTCAAATTGATTGGCTCTTTTGGTTGACTCAGGGCAATTTTGAGCAGAACGTACAACCTGCTCTAATGTTACGAATTGAAGCATTCATCCCGGGCCAATAAACTGATTCATTGGCACGTGCCTTCATGCCAACTTCGCCTTGATGTGCAGAATGTAGGCTATGTAATATTTTTGCGCGTTGTGAGGTGGGGGATAACAATTCTTTGATCTAAGAGCACTAACCCGTCGTCAACACTTAGGCGGTGCCTCACTTCCCCAATATTCGCGGATTTCAGGTGCAGTGAGGATGCGCGTTCTTTGGAATCCGTTTTGTATTACTTCAATTAATTTTTTTGTATTGTCGCTGCGTCCCGCCGTACGGATAACGTCTGGTGAGATGAGCTCCAGGTTGTCATTTTGCACCGAATGTTGCTAATAAGGTTTTTGATTTGACCCAGTCATCCATGTTGTCAGACTCTATGATGTCTGATTGAGAGGGTTCAGCAGTGAATACATTTAGGAGTGCCTGTGAGATGTCTGCTGGGTTACGAGAGACAGCATCGGAGGCTCTGTGCCATTCCCAGGGCAGTGCTGAATGGTGAATCTGTACCTGAGGGTTTCTCCTTTAACCTGAATAATCGGGGTTTTTGGATTTTTACTAAGGTCTCTATCTCCGAATAATCCTTTTAGTGGTTCATGATCTGTAACCACTATGAGATTCAGGCAACCCATTACAAAAATCCGACATTTTTCCAATGCCCATGCAATTGCTGCTGCTTCGCCTTCAATAGGTGCATATCTGCGTTCAGCATCAATGCAGAATCTGCTACCAGCAAATATCAGGCGCCAACCTTCAGGGCAGCAAACTGGGGCTTTGTCAGTGGTGCATGAGCAATACTTCTGCAGAAGTAGGAAGCCCATTCCGTCTTTGCTCCAATCTGGGGCAAGGCAGGTTATTCTTTCTTTTGAAATGTTGCGATGCCTTTTCGGACTAAATCAACTATGACCTTCTTTGACTGCTGGAATGCATCCTCAAGGCTTTTATTCCATGTAAAGTGTGAGTCTCGTTTTACGAGATCACGAAATGGAAGCCATATTCATGACTGGGCTTAGTGAATATGCCCAAACGACTTGGTTGACCAGCCCAAACCATGATCTGGCATCGGTGAGTGTTTTTTTTGGGATTGGGAAGTTCAATATTGCCTCCAGCATGGATTTAGAAGGGTTACACCAGACCTCAGTGCTCATTGTTATTTGCAGAGCCCCCAAACTGCATCCGTGTCTTGTCGTCAAAAAATTGGAATTTTTCTCTATTTATTACGATGCCGTTTTTTGCACAATGGAGGAAAATCGAAAGCGGGTCTCTTGTGTGAAAAAGGCTCCTTCGATATCAGAGTCATAGAGTTGGCCTTGGCCGGGGTAGGGGTGTCATCTCATTCGACCGTCTTTTTTTTACTTTGCAGGGGATGTCTTTTATTTTTTTACTTCATCATACTGCCCTTCGGGTGTAGGCATCGCCAGCCATTTGGGTCTTCGATGTCTTGTCTCCAAAGTAACCTGAAGAAGGTGGGGTTGTTTCTTTGGTGAAGGGAGGGGACTAGCAGAGACAGAAGGGATTGGCATTCTCAGGTACATGAATTTTTTTTGTTTTTTCCTTCCCCATTCTGTGATGAAGGTGGTGAGTGGCTGGGACTCTTTATCTAAGGGGATGGAATGATATCCATCAACAGCATCAACACTGTTTTCTTTTTAATTTTAGGTGGCACTTGTAGTGCTAGCTGGAATGGTGACCCTGTATGGTGTGTTTCCCGTTTGCACTGTGAATTCAGGTGTTTGGTAGTCTATGGTTCTTCGTGGTTTTCATTTTTTTTGCGGTAATTACCATAGTGCTACACCAATCAGCGGGCATGCCAGCAGGTACTGGGGTTATGATACCCCTTTTTCAGGGGGTCTTTCATCTTCCCAAAGGGCCTGTTTTACGGGCTCTTTGTTCACTAAACGTGAAAAAACACAGGTAATAAGGTTATGTCTGGCTTTGGGGACTACGTAACTCCTTCTTTTGAACGGTGAATTAATATATGTGCAGTGGGGCCAGACATCGGTGAAAGTCACCATTGTTCTTGAACGCCGTTTCGGCAAATTGATTCAATAGCCAATTCTTGAGCCTATCAATGTTTTGTTCTGTTGGAAAGGGAGTTTTTTGGGGCGTGTTGGACGTTGTCCCTCGACAAAATAATATTTGCATTGTTTAGGGCTCACGTCCGATTTTTTTTGTGTGTGCTTACACAACAACAAATCGAGGGGCATGTTGTTGCATGAGTTTTGGCCGGGAGTCGGTGGATATGCCTGCTTCAATGAAGAAGAGTTCCCAATTTTCAGGTGTCATAAATCCCTTCGACGCGTCCTGTTCACAGCGCCATGTCAGACAATACGTGGTCAATATAAACTTCAACAAACTCAGTTGTGGAGGCGTGACCAAGCTGGTGAAGACTAATTCAACATTGAGACAGAGAGCTATTTATGGTGCAATGGAGCATCTCATTATGCTATAGTGGGATAGTCCATTGCTTGGGCTGTGATTGGCTGCTGGTACCTGAGTGGAAGTATTACTATATAAATACTAGCATGATTTCTCAGTTAGTTTGCAGGATATGTATTAAGTTACAACCTGCTTTATTTTTGTCTGCCAGCTGGACGCTAGTTGGAACTCTTACGCCGGTAGGTGCTTTTTATTATTGTTATTCTACAATATATTTTGAAATTTGTTTTTTATGAAATGCTAATTATTTAAGGTGAATATTTGTTGGTGCGGCAAAAAAAAAAAAAGAAAACCTTATGTCATTTCTTTGATTTAATACATTTTATTTTTTTAGAATCTTAATAATGTATAGTTTTTCATGTAGACATAAAAGGCATGGGTCATTCCAGGTTTTACATGTTCTTGTTCTATTTATTATTTTCCATTTTACTTTTGGTATTTTATTTCTTTCTTTTAAATGCCAAAAATATTTAGATAGCGAAGTATGATACCTATTTCTAATATTATTGAAGGAGATTTTCTGTTGTTTCATTTTAAATTAATTTTTCGTGGATCCTATATATATCTTTTCAATGTTTGGATTCTCGATGGATCAGATTGTGCATTGGCATACCACAGATTCCATGCGGCATATAGTATACAAAGGTCAAAGGTTTCATGGTTTCTACAATCCCATAATTTTTCATTATTTTTGTCTAATTTTAGTTTAGAGTCTTTTATTTATTTGATTTTGGCATGCATGTTTCCTTCGTGATTTTATAATTATGTTTTTTTGTTTTTTTTATAATTCTTTCTAGATTTTCCGTGCCGCTATAACTTAATTTCAGGGTGATTTCTTTTTTTTATTAAAGATCTTAATATATATATATATATTTATATTTAATATATATATATATATATATATATATATATATATATATATATATATATATATATATATATATATATAAAGGATCTCTTTCCAGCCAACAATGAAGAGGAGAAACTTGCTATTATGTGACGTCAGTTTTGTTTAAATCAGTGTTTCTTTTCTCTAGGCTCAAGTACTTATAAATGGTATTTATCAATTCACCCACAGGAATTGAATGTGGCACAAAGGCCTTTTAATGTGGGTATGTCTGAGCCCGTAGGCCCAGCCAAAATAAAACCCATCTAAACCCGTCCAAGCGGGCTAGTTCCGTCAACCTCCCCGAACGAAACCCTACCCTTCGGCAGAGTCTCGTCAAATGGGTTCCCTCTGCAAGCAGAGAGTTCGATTAGACACCCGACCCGGCAGCTCACAAATCGCAGATACTACACTTTGATCCTAGCCACCGGGCCGAGCAACTTATAAATACACATACATACATACAATATATATATATATATATATATATATATATATATATATATATATATATATATATATATATTCTGTTGATAATAAACAGTATTAATTGCATTTACTGGCCTGAATGTTTTTTAAAAAAATACAGTGATTTAGACTTTACTAACCAGACGCTTTCTCTGCAGTGGTATAGCACGTCAGATCAAATGACAGTTCCATGTAAAACACAAGTTCGATTCCTGCCGGAGGACACATATTTTTTTACGTTCAGGCCGGTAGATGTTGTTAATATTGTTTATTATAAACAGAGCATTTACTTGAATTATTGGATCTTTAAAAATTACAGTTAACCAGAAAATACATTAAAATAATTACCGGCCTTATTCCATTTCATCACACACACACACACACACACACACACACATATATATATATATATGATAAGGTATAGAAAAAATATGGAACGTTAGTAAATGTAACATGCTTCAGATTTATTAAAGCTTCATTAGAGAATGGCTTATAGAAAAAAAGCTGGAACTGACTTTTGTGATTTTATTGGTGCCCGAACATAGCTTGACAAGGCAAATGCACGTGAAATCTGCTTGACCAATGAAAATGAAACAACACAAAAATAAAAGTACCTGTGTTTTTTCATATCTTATTTTCTGATGAAGCTATATTAATAACGAAACGTGTTAGATTTATAAACGTTTCATTTTCTTGTTTAACCTTCATTCTATCAGAGTAAGATCCAGAATTGATCTGCATTAGGTTCCACTTCACACACACACACACACACACACACACACACACACACACACACACACACACACACACACACGGACGCAACTATCTCTTTCTCTCTCTCTCTCTCATTCTCTCTCTCTGTTATATATATATATATATATATATATATATATATGGAGAGTGAGAACAAGAGAGAAATTGATGGATGGATTCTTCCGCAGAGAACGATGGATGAGGCTTCAGAACAATGTTCGGTAAAAAATTGGAATTTACTGAACTGATTTTTTTAAAGTGGTCAATTTCCTCTGCCCTACACTGCACCCTCTCTCCATCATAGCAGCATGTCCTGTACTGTGACAGTGTGTGCTGCATGTTAAATGATGCTAAGCTTTTTAAAGAGGAGTTTTTGCCATCTCCTAGCTTCATGGATTTCATTGTCTCCTTAAAGAACCTTAACCATCCTTTGCAAAGACTGGTTTGTATTTAAAGTTTACTTTCTCCTAGACTGGTTTCCAACCAATACTCTACAGTCCCGTCTGTCCTTTTTTTTATTCGAGGGAAAGAAACGATCAATTAATACCTCTCGCAAGGGTAATTTTTAATCATTTCACGCAAAGCTGGGCAATAAAGCCACGAAGACGCGAGTCTTTGGGTTCGCTTAATTGAATGTAATCAAGCAATCCATGTAAGTCGAATTATCTTCTTTAATTTCTAAATATTGTCTATGAATATAAAGAATGGAAGAAATGCAGGAAATTCTATGTAAAAATCTTTATTGTATGTGTGAAAAAAAATATGAACGGTATGAGAAGTGGTCACCGAAAACTTTCGCAAATACATTTTGGAGAACGCTTCGCCTTTGCTCATTTTAATCAGAAAGCCTGTCATAAAATATGATAAGTAGATGTTTCAATAATACCAACAGAGATAATGCTTCCTCCGTAAAAAAAAAAAAAAAGGAAAAAAAAAAAGAAAGAAAAATCCAAAAATTAAAAAAAATGACATAAATTTATACGTTGGTAATTATGAGAGCAGCAATGGATAGGGGCTCAGATTGAGAGCCGAGTTCCAACTCCAGTCGAATCCATTACATTCACTTACGTACTAATACCCTTGGGAAAAGCATGAATCCTCTTCTTCTCCCTCAACTATGGGTAAATAGCAGAACAGACTAAATTTTATAGCCTTGGGGGACAACTGGTCTACCGCAGAAAGAAATGGCAACTTACTGCGGGAAAAATCTGCCTCGACAATCCTGTATCAAAAGATACAT
Organism: Acanthosepion pharaonis; assembly: GCA_903632075.3. Lineage (NCBI taxonomy): Eukaryota > Metazoa > Mollusca > Cephalopoda > Sepiida > Sepiidae > Acanthosepion > Acanthosepion pharaonis. Next base: position 2,287,864 of record CAHIKZ030000113.1, read on the forward strand.
GATCGCCTAAGCGTGTATCACGCATGGCACATAACTGCCTGAATTTTGGAAAGAAAAGTGTTCGCCACAATGACACTATGATTTGGACATCCACATAGAAGAAAAAGATGAGAGATTTTATCTCGAACTTAAGAGTTTCGAATTTTATGACCGGCGGAAAAATCTTTGAAGTCGTGTTTTCTAAGCGACATCCATGTAACCTAAGCGGAAATAAATAAATAAATAAATAAGAGCTTAACGACAGTAAACCGGACATTGATGATTTCCGGTTGCTTGGCCTCAGAGTAGTTCCGATACCGCCCGTTCGTGTTACCAGCCTTGCGTCGTGATGTTGAGATGGGCAGAGAACTGGTAGGAGTAGGAATCGAAAGGAAAATCTGATCTGACAGGACAGAGATTGTCCCAAATGTGACCCAACCTATCCACCCAGGCCGAACATATGAAGCACTGCATGAACAACTAAATATATTAGAAACAGAGTTCCTAATACGAGTTAAAGAACTGTTGAAAAGGCACCACATTTAAAGAATTTAAATACGACTTGTACTACCAGTGGCGTAAGAGGCAGGGTGGAGGTATGAATACTCTTCTTCTCACCCAGCTATGGATAAATAGCAGGACAGACCGTGTTTTATAGCCTTGGATGGCAACTAGTCAACCGCAGAAAGAAATGGCAACCTACTGCGCGAAAAAAATCTGCCTCGTCAGTCATGTATCGAAAGATATGTGATCGCTTACACGTGTACCACGCATGGCATATATAAGGATCAAACTAATTTTCCATGGTTATAATTTATTATATTGGAATCGTAATCACAATCCAATTTCTCAGACTTACAAATTCAAAAGGAAGCAGAAAACATAACTCCGGGTATAAAACCAAAATTTCAGTGAGAGTGTATGTATGGGAGTGAGAAACAAGGGTGAGAGGGAAATATATGAAAGCTTTAGAGAGACGGGTAACGGAAGAAAGAAGAACGTGCAAAGCCATGAGGTGAGGGTGGGGAATATTATTTTAAAGGGACAAGTTAAATAACGGTTTAAATGAGTGAGATACATATAAATAAATCACTACCGATTCATCGACCTAAAATTAAAAAAAACAAGACAAAAAAAAAACAGATACCGGAAAAGTGTGTCTACATCTATGGTGATATTAGACACAATACATGATTATATGATCCACATACAAAATCTATCCAATTTACACTGCCGAAGTATATATGAATATTTGTCGTCTGGTTTGCCTTTAGTTACCTTATGTATACATGAAAAGAGAAGATGAGAGAGAGAGAGAGAGAGAGAGAGAGAGGAGAGAGGGAGGGAGAGAGAGAAAAAGCCCAACGAAAAAGAAAAGTCCAAACTAAAATGCGGTCTTTATAAGAGAAATGATATGTAAAATGAAGAATAATTTGAAAATGCATGTAATTTTCCACTACAGATTACAAATTTAACATAAGCATATAAAAACATTTAATCCTGTAAAAACTTTTATATATATATATATATATATATATATATATATATATACACACACTTTTGACACACACACACACACTTTTGACAACACACACACATATATATATATATATATATATATATATATATATATATATATATATATATATCACTTAGAAATATTATAAAGATATACACTACCCAATTGACCCGAATAAAAAATAAAATTAATTATCTGCTACATAAAATTTGAAACAGCTAACTTTATCCTCACATATAACAATACATCAGCAAAGTCAGAATTACAACGAGCGAACATTATCTATGAGTTCAAATGCCCCTTAAGGAAATGTGTTCCTGATCAAACCGAATTCATAAATAATTACATAGGTCACTCGACGACATGCCTATCCAGACGCCTTACGTTACACCTATATGACCACAGCTCTATTAGAACCCATTTAAACACACATACAAAGAATTCAACCGAAACTTACTGGTAGAAAATACAAACGCATTAAACCCATCCACCTATAGAAAAAGATTAAAAATAAAGGAAGCCTTAATAATAAAAAAAGAAAAAAAAATCCAACACTTATTAATATTAACTACGAACACGGCTCTCTGTGATCGGAATATAAAACATTTCTATAACATTAAAAACATACACACAACGCACACACTCAATTAAACTGAAAGAATAAAATCATCCTTGATAATGACCAAAGTGTAGCCGAAAGCGCTCGAAATTATAGAACATTTGGATAGTTTCTGCACACTCTGTGTCCAAAGAAGAAAACACTTGTTCAAGCACAAGAAAAATTAAATAAAAAGCATAATCGTGGTACCTTGTCTCCCATTTATAATGAAACACACACACACACACACACATATATATATATATATATATATATATATATATATATATATATATATATATATATATATATATGTATATAAATAAAAAGAAAGAACAGTAAGATATAAAATCCGGTGTTCTTATAGATATTTTATTTTTACAAAATAGTGCTCAATGTAAATTTACAGAGCATTAATATTATAAATTAATTGATTTAAAATATGGTTATTTTCGCTACACAGTTCCAACCATGTTTCAAAAATAGAAGCTAAAAACCCCTTACCAAAATGTAGCTAATAACTGATACAATGATACTGTCATAAGGAAAATCTAGACACCCCGTGTTCAATTTGAGTAGAATATTCTGTAACCATGGAAACGTGATTTTAGCTGTGTATTTTAAACCCGGTAAATTTTAAAAGTTACTCCAAAATTCGCTTGAAGATGAAATGGAACTAATGCTTTTAATTTATTTGCAAAAAAATAAAATTAGGGGTTTTTAGCTTCTATTTTGAAACATGGTTGGAACTGTGTAGCGAAAATAACCATATTTTAAATCAATTAATTTTTATAATATATATATATATATATATATATATATATATATATATATATCTTCGCTGAATTTAATAAATATCTCTACCACACATACCAGCGTAGACAGCGTATCTAAATGTCTTTTTCCCGATTGGATGTTCCAGTTGTTCGAATTCTTACCTACTGTGTAAAACAATAATCAGACAGATTTCTAAGCAGAATCATTCCAAGCCGACTCATTCCAGTCTTGAAGATCGAATCCGCCATGTGTGCAATGGAATTGAAAACCAGTCAGCCATGGAATGCTTCCGGTGTCTTTTCCCTTTTGGGCACTGTCTATACTGCGCACAGAATTGACGGATCGAGAGGCGTGAAACAGAGCTAACGTCCGGAAGACCGCCTCGTGTCTAGCATCAATGTTAAACCGCTTATTGGCATGACTGGCGTATAAAGAACCGGCATCGACGCCGCAAACAAGACGGCGTTCTCCGTGTGTAGCGGATCTGATCCCGAGTAGATTTGAAATCATAACAAGTCTTTGGATCGTTTCTGGGTGGAAGGAATATTCAAGAAAAACAAACACTGCATTTCCCTTTCACGTTCCAACCTGTAACAAGAACATTTCTCATCATGTTCCTTTAGAAGATTCTCCGCCTCATTCTTACAGAGAATATGGATATAAATTGTAATTTGCTTGTTTGGCTTTACACCAGTGGTTAGATGATGCCGTCAAGCGATTCATCAATAAGAAAAAAAAAAAAGAAATTATCTTATTTCCATAAAGTATATATTATAACAAAACATTATTTAACTTCTTATTAGGCATCTATTTGATCAAACCAACAAACGAGATTGCAAGCAATGTTGAAAGTAGCCAGGATAAATAAAGAAACGTCCATTGAAATTGTGAAATCGCTCTACACGCACAAACACACAAACACACACACATATATATATATATGTACACACATTATATATATATATATATATATATATATATATATATATATATATATATATATATACACTATATGTATATACACACGCACTCTCCCCCTCTCTCTTTCTCTCTCTCTCTCTCTATATATATATATATATATATATATACACATACACACACACTATATATATATATATATACATATTTATATATATATATCTGTGTGTGTGTGTGTGAAAAATATATAGAAAATAGGAAAGAACTCGTTAGGTAAATAACCCAAAGTTGTTTAGTATTTTTTTTACGACAGTTTTTATATACACAAAACCCTTTCAGAAAAAAATAAAATTAAAAAAAATAAATCAATCTCCATAGACACGTAAACCAGACTAGGCGAAATCATCTTCCGCTTTAAATTTAGACACCCCCAACCTTACCCTGACTTGACATCTGTGAATGTAACTTTATACTAATACAAATTATTAACACCTTACGTCCCTTTTTGTTTAAACAATTGCTCTAGCCGTTACCATAGAAATTTTGATTTCAATAATGAATATGCTTATAAAACACGTAAGTTTCAGAAATAAGTTATTCCAAAAACATTTCGCTTGAAGATGGAACAGAGCTTACTTTAATTCAATTTAATTCAAATAATTATATTGAAGTTGACGCTTCCCTCTGTCTCTTCCACGAGTATTTTCACGGCAACTGTTCCGACGAGCTACTTCCGCTGATTCTCAGACTGTGTGAATTTAAGCGAGCTATTGTGCTGGATTCTCGGTCCCACCCTTTCACAGTCAAAATGGTTAAATATAACGGTCTCATCTAGTCACACATCTTCTTCTCTCGCACTTCCCATCTGCGGAACTCCCTTCACCTTTCTTCCTTCTCCGATTACTATAATCTTCAAATATTCAAGTGTAATGTCAATCGATATCTGATATCTTCATCTTGTTCCCCGTCCTTCTTTGTATCCTTTTCTCAAACACGCCTCGTTACTCTTGTTCTCAATCCTTGCGTGAAAGTGGCACTCCTGCCTTGCTTGGGGTGAATTGCTTATATATATATATATATATATATATATATATATATATATATATATATATATATGATTAAGTTAATCATCAAACACGGATCTACAAATTCCAATATTTATTAAAGAATTATTTTTCTTTCAAATTAAAAGAGATTAATTACGGAGTTACTTTGGGAACAACTTCACACAAAATATTTTTTTATAACTTTTTCTTTTACAGTACAACTGAATGAACAGCATTAGTATATGATAAACGGAAAATGCGTATACATGTGTGCGGGTGCATATATCACAATTTAACTATGTATATATGAAATTCTTGCAGTCAGTCTCATGAAGGCAAGGGAATGTTTCAGTATGTGAACAAATTATCGTAACCGTATTTTTGGAATATTCGAAAAAAAGCGAAAGATGTGGATAATTAACTGTGAGAATTTCAGTTTCGTTTGTGTGACAAAGTATCGAACAAACACCCTGGTCAAAGGTTCATTGGAATACTAATTAGAAAAAAAAGAATTCATCATATTTATCATAAAATAGTAGGCTTCGGTTGAATCTAAAATTTAGATTTATTTATCTCAAGGTTACTGATTAATATATATTGTTAAAAAAATCTTTTAATGAAAAATATAGTTGATCATATTCTGAAAGTGGGCGCGTGAAATTTAATTTTAACATATTTTACCGTCAGCAAATTCAAAGTATACGGCATCGTTGGTCGATTAATATATATATATATATATATATATATATATATATATATATATATATATATATATATACAACGATTCAAATATTTGGAGCCTGTTAATGCACAGAAAATGAGTTTTTTCAAAATATCTTTTTAATTTGTTCTTTTGTTATATAGTTTAGCTTATTTCATTTAATTTTCTTTTTTGTTCTTAGCCCAAATGTTATACTATATATACTCCTCACTTTCTCTTTGCCCCCATATATATATATATATATATATATATATATATATATATATATATATATATATGGGTAAAATAGCAGGACAGACTGGGTTCTATAGCCTTGGATGGCAACTGGTCTAGGAGAAGGACAACTCTGAATTCAAAACCTGCGGATGGTCGTTTGGGAACCTTGTGGCATGCATTCGGTGCACCAGGTTTCTGTATTCGTCCCTCCAAAAAGTGTGGCTGGTCCTGCACAAGGCCTTCACCACTATAAACAAATCTCATGTGCCGGTGTCGGGATATCGGTTCCCTGGGGACTTATCGGCCTGACCCTCATACGTCGAACGCGACAGGAGAGTCGATTATATATATATATAGCTTTAAGGTGTGCTATGTTTATAGGATAAAGTGCTCAGTATAATAGACAGAGCGTATGTAAATATAGATATAAAAGTCAGCACTCAGAGGCCGATTGCGTCTAGCATGAAACAGCCTGTCGCCTCTGTGTGTTGACTTCTATGTTCACTTTTACCCCCCACCCTCTCTCTCTCTCTCTCTCTCTCTATATATATATATATATATATATATATATATATATATATATATATATATATATATATATATATGATGCTCTATATTAGATATATACACATATATATATGTTGCTCAATATTATATATATATATGTGTGTGTGTGTGTGTGCTTATTCATCACATCTAAGCACTGATTAGTCGTGACAGTCGTCTGAGCGATGGAAAAAAGAGTGTGTATTCTTAACAAACCATTAAACAAGTCTCTCCTCCATTACCCGTGCTTATACTCCGCATGGATCGATACGAATATATTTGGAGACTCGTTACAACGACGCCTAATCCTCGGCACGTGGACATCATCATTCCAGATTAACTACCATCTGTGAAGTACGTTCTATTTGATACTATCATATTTGCAGTCATTGCTCCCCAGCACAATAAAGCCTCTTATTGGTTACATACAACATATCGTTGTGCATTAAGTGTTATCATTGAACGACATTCTATTTCGTGTAATTGCCGCCAGACATAGCTAGCCGTAATATTGGGTAAGTATACATACACCATTATGATTACCCAGTATCACCACTAGATTTTGTATAATGAACGAGATATAATGTTCTTGTTATATAACATTCTTGTTTTATGATTTCAGTATTGTATGAGGAAGCAGGGACATGTTGATAAGAAAAAGAAAAATAATGAAATTCTTTTAAGCGACGAGTTACCAAAAAAGATCGTTGATAAATTTAAAAGATGAAGAAATAAAACAACATCGCCAGTCAAAACGAGGTAAAATGTTCGAGGAATAATCATTATATCTCATCTCGTTACGAGGCGGGGGATCTAAGAAAAACCTGAAATGTATAAAAGAAATAAAAGAGGAAAAGATAAAGAAAGAAAATGAAATATAAAAGCGAAAGAAAGAAAGAACGAAGGAAAAGAGATAGGAAAAAAAAGAGGAAATATGCAAATGAAAGAAAGAAAAATAAATACAACAGAAGAAAAATGGAATATATGAAAGGAAGAAAGAAGGAAAAGAGTCCGAGATAAGAATGAAATGTAAGAATAAAAGAAAGAAATAAAAACGTCAAAAACAATAATGAAATGAAAGAAAAAAAAAAAAGCAAAAGAAAAAGAAATAAAAGGGGGGATATAAAAAAAGAAAGAAACAATGAAAGAAAGAAAAAAAGACACAAAACTAAAAATGAAATGTAAGAAAAAGAAAAGCAAAAAAAAAACGAAATGTACGATAGAAAGAAAGAATTAAGAAAAAAAGAAAAAAATATAATGTAAGTATTAATGAAAGAAAAGACAGTGGATGTAAAACAAAAGAAAAAAAGGAAAAAGAAAGAAAAAGACCAAAAGAAAAATGGGTGATATTACACTTTCGCACCTCCGTTGCTTCCTGCCAATCAGCATTTCTGTTTGTTATTGTTAGTTATAATATTTAAATTAAAATATAAATTCCGAGAAACAAAATCAATGTAAAACGTAAAAAAAAATACCTTGAATATTGTCAGGTAAACTTAAATTTACTGGTCAATTAATATCAAATTCAAGAAAATCACCAGTTACTTAACTTAAACTAAACGTGTTGAAGTGTAGATATGTTCAAACATTATACATTGCATATATTTGCCTCAAATAATGAGAGAGAATTAGACATAAGGATAGTTTAATGGGTGGCCAACACACATGTGTTATATGATGTAGGGGTAAAAATAATCCATTATATGACGCCCAAATATCAGTCCAGACTGTCATACCTGGGGTAACCTATTGTTGAATGGCAGGAAGCAACGGGGAAGGGGGGGCAGTTAATCAGTTACGTGCCATGCATGTTACACGTTTAGGCGATCATGTATCTTTCGATACATGACTGACGAGGCAGTTTTTTTCCCACAGTAGGTTGGCATTTCTTTCTGCGTTAGACCAGTTGCTATAGAGCCCGATCTGTCCTGCTATTTACCCATAGCGGGTGGGGGGAGAGGTGGGAAGAGGATTCATAGCTTTCTCAAGGGTATTAGCACGCTTTCCATTACTATACCGTGGGGTGTGAAAGAGCAATAACGCCCAAAAATGAAATGTAAGAAATATATATATATATATAAAGCAAAATAAAATGTAAATAAATAAGTAAAGAACAAACAAATAAATAAATAAAATAAGAAAGAAAGAAAGAAAGAAAGAAAGAAAGAAAGAAAGCAAAATAAAACAATTAAAAGAGAAAGGGAAAAAGACAAAGAATTCTGAGATACGAGGGAAGCAACAGGAAATGCACAAAAGAAAGAAAGAAAAAAAAGCAGAAAGAAAAGAGGAAAGAAAGAAAAAGAAGAAAGAATATATAGCAGGAAGAAACTTCGAGAATTTACAATCAAAAGAAAAAGAAGAGTACAAGTCCTTTTAAGTGGTCAGCTTTTCGATCAGCTATCAAGAGGGAGGATCGTTGATAAATTTTAAAGATTGAACAATATAACCAAATTACCAATAAAAATGAGGTAAAGCGTTTTATAAGTAGCTCTTATCTATCATCTAATAAAATAAAGCAAAAAAAAGACAAAAAAAAGAAGCAAAATAAAAAAACAAAACAAAAAAAACAAAACGAAACAAAACAAAAACAACAGACAAATATTAGGCCAACTTAAGTTTCACCCCGTTTTTATTGGTAATTTCGTTTCGTTGTTTAATCTTCCAAATTGAACAACTGGTGTTGGCATATTACTTGTTATCCCATTTTATAATGAGATGACAGATAAGAATTACTTTTAGAAAGTTTTACTTCCTTTTCATTGGTAATTTCGTTTTAGTGTTTAATCTTTTAGATTTCTCAATGAGCGGTTTCAATGTGAGTTGCTTGAAAGTATGGTCGCTTAGGAGGACTTAAACCAACGTTATCTTTCTGTTCTAAAGGGTGTTTCATTAAGCCGGATTATATATAAGAGTGTTTCATTAAGACGGATCAAAGTCAGCAGTAAATAAATCAGTGTTTTTGGTGAAAATTTATTTATTTCTCTATTAGATCATGTGTTTTAAGTCATGGCAATTACGCGTGAAAAATAATATTGCCTTAATTCACATTTAAAATCGGTCCAAGTTATTGGAAAGCCCTTTATATAATAAATGTGATGTCAGTGTGTAACTGTGTGACACTTTTTCGTTTTTACTTCTAGAGATCATAGCCCAACATACACCATTTTGGAATCTGACTCCGTGAGCAAATTAAAAATATTCAGGGCTGGATCCTGACCCGCAATTCTGAAAGTTTGGATTCTCAAGTTTTCATTACTACAATGGTTTGGACGAATTTTTACGAGATTTTTTGCGATGAATTTTTTTGTACAATAATTTTTATAACTTGGAAATAAATTTGGGAATAATTTAAATTAATTGCAAAATCCAGCGAAAGTCACAGACAAAATAAAAAATAATTTTTTTCTAAGGAAAGTAAGGACCTACGTACATCAAATTTTCCTTAAATTTAATGGCGGCGTTGAATTTTAGCTGCTTGACATCGGTCACACTACTACATGCCTATCCAGACGCCTTACGTTATATTTAGCTGACCACAGCTCTATTAGAACCCATTTATAACACACGCACAAACTTACCAGACTCTATCCTAAACATACTAATAGAAAATACAAACATAATAACCTCAAAGATACGGGCGCTTAATTGCTATGTGATAGCTATCCTCTGATAGGACATAAATATTACGGTTCAAATAATGCAATAATTAAATGCAGCGATCAATTTTGAGTTCTGTAGATTATTATTGACTATAGCATTTATTCTCCCCTAGGTTTTGTGATGAAGGCCCATAACAAGTGCCCTTTGCGGGAGATAGCTTAAATGACGCCGGATAGAGCAGCTTTTACGCTAGTTTGATAATAATTTTTAACATCTCTCCGTTTCTTTTTGCTGTAATTAAGTTTTGTACCACCCACAAATTATTTAATAAAGTTCTTTCTTTTCTCGAATCTGTCATCCGAAAGGATAATATTAGAAAAATATTATTCGAAGAAAAAATAATGCTGTAATCAAAACGTTGACTTTTCAAACCACTTCGAACAAAAGGTTAGGAAGAAAGACCTCCACCCACCCAGCGTTCTTGGAAAGAGCGATAACAGTTACTGGATTTGAGACATCTATTTCTCTGATGAAATGTTTTAAGGAAAAGACTGTTCAGTTTCTATTAATGTCGAACGTTTCCTTATAAGGAAATAGCTAATATTAGAATTACCATTGAAGTGAGAAAAATGCAACACTTAAACCTCAGCCCAATGACCAGAGATAAAGAAATGCGTAACTCGGAAAGCACTGGCTGCTAGGTCAATGAATGCGGAACGACTGTTATTACCATTGCCATTAGATATGTGGAGAACAGATACTACAGTGTTACACTAGGCCGATGGCCAGGAAGCGAAAAAAAAAAAAAGAATCGTAACTCATGTAGCGCTCGTTTCTTTTTCATGGATGTGGTGCGTCAATTTAGGACATGGGCTATCCAAAACTTCATATCCCTTGTGACTTTTAGCAGTTTTTCTCCTTTTACTAAGCCTCCCGCACACCGTTCCCCCTCGTCTGTAGGTAGCTCGCTGCCTCTTGTTCTCTTGAACTCAATATGCGATGCGAGGGTTAAGTTTTCCTTCTTTATTATGTGTTCAAGAAATTACAGCTGTCTTCTACTGATTCTGAGTATTAGTGTCATTGTTTTGTTGCCATTTAAGACTTCCTCATTTCTTTCTCACCTCGTGCATGGAATTCTCAGTATCCTTCTGTATAACCATATTTCTTTTGCCTGCAGGTTTTTTTTCCCTTTAATCGTGGGTAGATTGTCCAGCGTTATGCCATATCAGAAGATGGATTTCACATAGCAATTCAGCCTCCTTTTCTTTCTTTCTAACGATTCGGTGAGGTCAGAAATTTTACATTTTCGTGTTTATCTTTCGCTAGCTCAATGCATATTCGGATTTCGGTGTCACTTTTTCGATCCTTTGTTAAATTACTTTCCAGATACTTTGCATTTGCCTAATGTTGACGTCTTCAATTTGTATCTCGCATCTTGAGCTTTTCCTCTTGCTGATGGCCATACTTTTTTCTTCTTTCCGTTGATAGTTAGTCCTTTTATCTCGCTTTATGTTACTAACCTGTCTGCTAGGTCCTGCAGTTGGGTCAATTTTTGGATTACTCAGCTCTCGCTTCTATCCACTGGGACATATTTTATCGATTTATCCTTGGGGACATCAGTGAATGCGTTTTTGAGACTTATGCACCTAATGTCTTAGTTTTCATTTTTTACCAGAGCTCATATTACAGTTAATATTATTGTTGTTTTTCTATATATCTCTGTAATACTGGTTCCCATTTTGTATTTATGTCTATGTTTGGCCGACTCAAGAGATTTTTGTGGCCTAACATATGCGCTGATTACTTAAGTTTTCGTATTTTCCAGAGATTTTCTTTGTCTGTTATTTCATCTTCATCCCACAGAGGACGGTGATCTCCATTTTCCCTCCATATATGACCAGTTCTTTACCGTGTTCTTGCAGGCTTATTTTTAGGGGAACGGTTTGTTTCTCCTTTATATTTCTTGCCACAGCTGCACGGGATGGTGTACATACATTTTTTTAAGCAAATCACTCCAAGCAAAGCAGGAGTACCACTGGCACGCAAGGGGTTACAGAGAGTGAGAGTAAGAGTAAAACGGAGTGTTTGGGTAAAAGGATAAAGAGAAGGACAGGGATTAAGATCAAGGCATCAGAAGATGTCGATTGTCATTACATTTGAATATTTGAAGAATATAGCTATCAGGGAAGCATGTGATAGGAAGGACATTTCACTGACACGGAGTGCGAAATAAGAAGCTGTTGGAGTAGAAGAGATGGTTAAATTTATCCGTTTCGACAGTGAAAGGGTGGTACCGAGATGACAACCTAGTAGCACGCTTAAATTCATGTAGTCTGGGAACCAGTGAAAGCAGCTTGTCGGTGCAGTTGCTATGAAAATACACGTGGAAAAGACAGAGGGAAGCCACTGCGCGTCTGTGAGAAAGTGACTGTAGACGGGATGCCAGATCAGGACCAATCACGTTGCATATCCGTTTCTGGATTTTGTCGAGTACCTAGAGACAAACAGCGAGTGCACCAGACCATATATGGCAGCAGTATTCTATGCAAGGACGAATGATTGATTTATAGATTTGTATATTTGAAGGATGAACCTTCTGACACATGATTAAGGACTGTGTGTAACTGAAACTGAGATATCCGAAAAACGTCATTTCACGTGGAATTAGAACCATCTACCCCGGTCGACTAAATAAAGGGTTCGATTCAAAATTCCAACCTTTATCACCTGAAGATGGCCGGAGCGTACAACGGCCGAAACGTCATTAATATGACAATAAAAACGAGGACAACAGTCCGAACGATGTAAATAGTGTAAATAGAGGGAACATTGTTTTTTTTTCTTTAAATATAATATCTGATACTAATTAGACTGATCAACTCGTAAAATTTGAATAGTAAGTTAAGGATTTCTGGGAAGTATCCACGCGGGAGTCTGTTCTGAATGGAACATACTCTTTACCAATGGAATATATAGGAAATGAGGGTGATTAAATTAAAAGATACCTGCATATCCCTTGAAGCAGATATTTATGCTTATTAATACATGGATATTTTTTGTAATTCCTATATAGATTAGGTATTCCCAGCTGAATTTTCATGTAAAATAACGCCTATAAATTGTTATAGGCAGTTCTGGCATCTTACCTGTTTCCAGGAAATGAATCTTAAAATTACAAATGCTTTGCGAACCGGTTGTTAGATTATCCAAAAATAATCTTATATATTAGTAGCCGATATATAATAGCCTCAAATATTATTAATACCATTGTTGGAAGTTCTGCGGCGGTTGAAAAAGAGTTTTCTCCCATGAATATAAGTTATTTTGATAAAAGAAATCGTGTTGATATTAAAAATGGGGCAAGTCTTCTCGTCATAAATTTGATAGGTCTTTCATTGGATCTTTGGAATTGCAGCGATTCAGTTCGAATCTAGCTAAAAAAAACATAACACAATTGATGTCAGTAGATTAAAAAAACATTATACTTCTGAGCAGAAATATGATGAGAACAGAATTTCGATCTGGAAATATCTTAATAAATTAGAGTTTTCTATTAAATTATCAAAATGGTTAAATTCTTTTTGATACTATAAATTGATTCATTTCTATTCTGTAGAAGTAGAATATTCTCCTAAAGATTACCTGCCTTTAAAGATTAAGTTCTTGGAAAATTTTCGATGCCATTATTGGTTATAGGTGTGAATCGGTAGCTAAAACATTATCAAACAAAACCATTTTTATTAACTCTAAGAAAATTTCAGAAAAAAACAAAACATGTTTTTGGCAGCATTTTAATGATACATCATATTCTGTGCGTCTTTCTTTACGAATTAGTTACCTAATTGATATGTCCGGAAAGGGATATATTTGACCGAAGTAGCTAAGTGGGTTTGGTTACTGTAACCAAGTAGTACACGGTAGCAGTAATCGACCGGTAATCGTCGTAGTCGCAGTTAATTGGTGTAGATCAATAGGATAACCAATGGCGTAGTCCAAAGGGCGTCGTCATAGACTTAAACTCTGTCCTACCTACATGTCCGTCTGTATTTATAACGGACACCAGCCAATCATATTCCACTGAGGGGGAACACAGGTGTATGCATATTCCATTATATCACTAATATTGGAAGATAACAAAAATAAATTCTCAATTCAGTACATGTTCATTTAAAGTACTGTATTTGCCAGCTAACTGAACACCAAAATAAACCTGCTTACCAATACATCAGTCTTACGTATGGCAAGGACATGGTGACCACGAAAACTGGGGTTCATCAGGAATCAGTGCATGCAGAGAGCTTGTCTCTGAAACTAGGACTCCTGGAAGAGAACAAACATGATATCAATGAAAAATATCCCTGAAAACTTAATCCTGGAAAAATAAATTTATGGAATTGCACAATATTTTGTTTTGTAGAAATACCAGATTTTACAGAAATATTTGCTTCCACTAGTATATTGCTTCTTACTTTGTCTGAGTTTTTGTTGATATACACGAATTGGAATTTGTTTTTTTGCATGTATGTCATTTCATTTACCAACAAATACCATATTTCTGTTTTTGACTGGACGCACCGTCGCCTCTCTCTGTCTTTTTTACAAATACTTTCATGGTAATTGCTCCGAGGAGCTACATTCGCTGGTTCCCAGACTTCATGAATTCAAGTGCCCTACGAGGCTGGCATCCCGCTCTCACCCCTACACTATCGAAACTACTAAATATAGCCGTCTCTTCTACTCCAATAGCTTCATATCTCGCACCTCTCACCTGTGGAACTCCCTTCCCTATTCCTGTTTCCCTGAGAGCGATAATCTCCAACTATTCAAATGTAATGTCAATCGACATCTCCAGTTGCCTTGATCTATCCACTACCCTTTTCCTCATCCTTTCTTCTATCACTCCTATCTGACCTTGCTCCAAATCTTGTGTAACCGCTTGCGTCCTAGTGGCTTCCCGCCTTGCTTGGGGTGAAACGCTTAAAAAAAATTACCATGTGTGCCAGTGTTCATTCATACCAGTAGAGTTCTTTGTAGCTATTATGAATTTACTCTATGTGCTGGTGTTTCTTCCTGACAAACAACTAAACAATTTATAATAAATGAATGATGAAATACATTAAAATTATTCTTTTTCAAAAAATGTTCTGGTAATTAATCCTTTCTTCACTTCTACTTGAAAAACTACCAGTCGTATAATTTGTGTTAATACTGTAAATATTTCTTCATAGTGAGAATGTAACATAAAGGTAGGATTATAATTTTCAGTTTTTTGGGTTGTGATCTGTGCATTTTCCCCCAGATATTCCATGCCAAAATCTGGGAGCGTACACTGTGTGAGTGGGGCAATAAGTCGACAAATAAGTTAGTTTGTGCAATCTATCTGAATTAATTGTAAAGGACAGTTGCAACTGTACACCTCATCGTGGCATCGAGTGGCATCATAATGTCACTGTTGATATTACTACTTATCACCATAAGTTCTATGCTAACAGTATTTTCTTTCGCACTTCTTGCTTGTGGAACTCACATTCGATTTGCCGCTTTCTTGTCAACTACGATCTTCAAAAATTTACAGGCGATCTCTTTCGCTGTCATATCTCTTATTGTTATACCGGAACATTACCTATTCTATTGTAATAGACTCTCCCACACATAATAAGTAGTAGTAGTAGTAGTAGTAGTAGTAGCGGTCACCAGTGGAGCTCAGTGGTGTTGAGTGAGTCAGTCGATGTCGGACATTGAAGTATCAATCATCACAACCAGATTGCTGCGTCATTAACTCTTATTTTAAGTTCCTAACGTTTTGTACGTCGGACCCTTTTAGGACCGACTTAGCGAAATACAAACCTCCACTGTGAAAACTACTCTACAACACTTATTGAATTCTAATTATTTATTGTCTTCTCAGTTGCCTTTTACTCCCTGTAACGCCTTCCATCTTAGAGGCTTTTACCTCTTAGCTTGGGATAAAATGATTTTAAAAAAAAGTGGGAAAATATTAATTTAGCGTTCAGCCCGGTCTGGCCATATGCTTCAATGGATGTATTGGTTAACGCTTCATAAACTTGACGGTCAAGATCCCGTTAAAAAAAATGACAGTACAGTAGACCCGATATTATACAATTGCTGATAGGATAGCACCCTTAGGATTTACGCTACGAGGTTCGATCCTTGTAATACCTGGCGGGTAACTCCAACCCAGAGAAACTATTCCTCGGTCCAAGTCTTATTAATAAATGGCAACACCACCATTATACACCTGTCGATAGTATATCCTCCTTAAGAATTACTCTAAGGTGCGGATTCTTGACGATGAGGCGGATAGCACCAGTCCAGAAAAGTGTTTATCTTCAGCACGAAGAGACAGTCAATCCATGAACTAAAAATACAGGCATACTACTTGAATTTAATCCGGGTAATCTATCTAGAAATAAGGGACAACAGAACTTATACTTGAGCCAGAATCATGAAATAATGAATAATTCTGATTTTCTGAATAAAATAAATGTTTTGTCACTAGCATGTCACAGTAGCTGGCGGATACATGAATGGATGAGTAAACATTTACACAAAACATATATTTTTATATTGTCTATAATTATATTATCCCCAGGACATAATGACATCAGGTAGCATTTACACTAATTGCTAAACACGCCGATGTGTTTGTGTAAATGCTCATGCTTATGTAGAACTGTAAATAGACATCGATATTTTATTCAGTTATGATATCTAGCAAATATTCATTTTCTTTTTAAATGGCATTCCTTTTTACGACGTAGGCAGTCATGCTTGTACGCATCTCCCTTTGTTTTTGCAATCTTCATTACGGCGATGGGAAAATGACTGAAATCGAGATGCCATGTCAGGATCAGTAACATTGCAGATTTTTCTTTGAATTTTATCAAGGATGTCTAACTATATAGTAGGAACAACATACCAGATGTGACAACATTATTCGAAACTTGGACGAATAGTAGACCCTATAAACATGTAGGATAAATTTGAGCGAAAAGAATTGTCTACCAAGACACACAGAACCATGTTTTCTAGCATCAGATCTAGCAATTTATTTACGATCGTAAAATGACGGTTTGGATAGCATCTAGAATATAAATAAAACTTGACAAAAAATTAAAATGGTGAGACAACGGTTCTATTCATTTGAAAAATAATTCTTGAACAGCCTTGTCAGATACAGAATCGGATACTGATGTCATTCATAGCGTCCAAATCTTTGCGAAATGTCTCAGTTATCGTCTAAATACGACTGTTTTCTCAGATCAAGGATTAAGCATGGCTTCATGCGAATTAATCTTTTAAGTCTAAAAGAAGCCAGTCTTTTATCAGATCCTATAGACTGGCACTACACAGTCCGAAACACGGTGTTTTACCAAATAAAAAACAAATCCATATCGCGGAAACTTACAATACCAAATAAAAAGAAATGATTACATGCAACTAGAAGGAAAAATATTCAAATAATAAAGATGCCAGCTTTCCACACTATCATAAGCAATGTAAATGGTTAGGAAGAAAAACCCCATCAGTACTAGAAAGACGGATAACTGTTAGTGGAGTTGAGAAATTTATTTTTTTGAAAAGTTATTTTAAGAAGAAAATAATTTAAATTTAATTTTTTTTTTTAAGCATCTCACCCCAAGCAAGGCGGGAAGCCGTAGGACGCAAGGGGTTACAGAAAGTTTAGAGCAAGATCAGATAGAAGAAAGGATGAGGGTAGTGGATAGATCAAGGCAACTGGAGATGTCTATTGACATTACACTTGAATAGCTGGAGATTAGAGCTCACAGGGAAACAGGAATAGGGAAGGGAGTTCCACAGGCGAGAGGTGCGAGACATGAAGCTATTGGAGTAGAAGAGACGGCTACATTTAGGAGTTTCGACAGTGAAAGGGTGAGAGCGGGATGCCAGCCTCGTAAGGCGCTGGAACTCATGACGTCTGGGAACCAGCGAATGCAGCTCCTCGGAGCAATTTCCATGAAAGTATTTGTAGAACAGACAGAGGGAGGCGACGGCGCGTCTGTGAGAAAGTGACTGTAGACGAGATGCCAGAGCAGGGCCAATTATATTGCATATCCGCCTCTGGAGCCTATCAAGAACCCCGAGGCAAACAGAAGGGGCACCAGACCATATATGGCAGCAATACTCCATGCAAGGGCGAATTGTTGATTTGTAGATCTGGAGGATCGACTACGGGGAGAAAAACTTCCTGGCACGCTAGCATTTTTCCCAAGTCTCTGAAGCAGACGTGAATCACACGAGAATTTGCTTGTTTGTATGTTTCCTTCCTTTTGTCACTTTCGTGTTTCTTTCCTTCCATGTTTCTTTCTTTCCTTGTTTCCTTCCTTCCTTCATTCTTTCCTTCATTTCTTGTTTCCTTCATTCTTTGTTTCCTTCCTTTATTTTTTCCTTCCTTCCTTGTTTCTAGTTTCCTCCTTTCCTTCATTGTTTCCAGGCTTCCTTCTGTGTTTGTTTCCTTCCTTCCTTGTTTGTTTGTTTGTTTCCTTCCTTGTTTGTTTCCTTCCTTGTACGTTTCCTTCCTTGTATGCTTACTTCCTTCCTTCCATACTTGTTTGTTTTATTCCTTCATTTTTCCGTTCGTGTTTCCTTGTTTTTGTGTTTTTTTCATTCATTCCTTGTTTGTTTCCTTACTTACTGACTTTGAGACCAAAAAGCGTCTCTTATATATATATATATATATATATATATATATATATATATATATATATATATATATTCGTTTTATCGAAAGGAATAGTCCATTATTTAAGAGATAGTGGCAGGCTGTAACGTACAGTCTAACTAAGGGACTAAGGACCAAATAGACTTATTATATGACAACAATAATTTTAATACTTTGAAAAAATGTTTTTTTGTATTTTTTCTTTTGCTAATATTGGCAACAGACGAATGACACTGCAGTTCGAGCACGAAGCCATTAAGGTATCAATTTTCGCTCTGCATGTCATGAGAAAAAAAAAGGTCCAGTCGAGATACGAGCGAGGAGTAGAATGGCCGGTTTCTCAATATTTCATTTTTCATACAGCTTCCGACAACCTGACATCTGCTGGCCGAGAAGTGAGCTCGTTAGGCAGACTAGCACGCCAAGCAACACGCTACAGCGACTGTAAATAATTAAATATGAGAATATTATGTAACCAAAAGACTCTGTAACTAGATGGCATTAGGAGTGTTTAGTCTTTAACCTCTTTCAAAAAGATCCATTTAAACTATAATGCGATAGCTGTCATATCAACGTGCTTGTTACTGGATGACCTGAAAAGCCATTCCCAGTATTATCGTTAGATGGCATTAGAAGCGTTTAGCTTGAATTTTTCTTATTATTTCTTTCAGGACGTAGGCAATAACTTGTCACCGCTTCCTTTTTTCATGATCTAATCAAATTTTATCTTTTACCATCGCCTTTTTCCTTGTTCTGCTGCTCATTCGGAAAGGTTTGTTAAGTATGATATTCTCTTTTGGCTTAGTTTCTCTTATCTTCAATATTTCCTGTGAGAGATTCTCCAAGACCTCTTTTCTTATTCCTATTTTTTTAAGTAAACGTTTCCTTCTTTGTCCAATTTCTCTTCAAATTTCTCCGCCGTTAATACCTTCTATCCATATTTGTTGTTGTTGTTAATATTTCAACTCAAGAAAGGATACAAAGCCACTAAGACTGAAATGGTTAGTGAGAGTGAAGGAAACAAAGGAAGAGTTACTGAAAAGAAAAGGCGGTAAAAAATAACAGGATTCAAGGATACGAAAAAGAACGATAGTCTTTGCATTTAAATTTTTGATGATTGTAGTGGACAGGAAAGCAAAATGTCGTAAAAGAATTCCACAGGCGAGAAGTGCGAGTAAAGAAACTGTAAGCAATTTCTAAAGTATAAACGATGAGATCTAGATGCCAATCTTGAACGACGTTTAAGTTCATATAGTCGAGATTCGAAAAAGTAAATTACAACGGAACAATTACCATGAAAATATTTATAGGCATTTCAATTGCAAAATGATGAGACCTAATTGCCAATCAAGTACAGAGCTTAAATTTATAAAGTCTAGGAAAGGTCATTTGAACAATTAAAAGTATTTCTAGAAAAGGCATGGCGAAACTATATTACACCGATGGGAAAGTTGATTAAAGGTGAGATGAATCTGACATTGCAGATTCTTTTTTGGATTTTGTCAAGAATCTCTAGATAGGCACCAAAAGAGCCAAACCATATGTGACAACAATTCTCTATGCACAGCCAAATATTAGACAGACAAATCCGGTGAGAAAAATTGTCTAGCACGACAAAGTGAACCAAATTTCCTGGCAGCAGGCAAAGAAATTGGCTCGATATAATCCTTTCAAATCATACCAGTAAAATAACGTGTACAGTCACATCATGTGGAAGTTAAGCAACTGATGGTGACCTCTTGGGAATGCCAATTGCTGTAAGCTTCGATGTACGGGTGGTGTAACGGATAATGGCTCGGAATTGTTAATGAGAGGGCCGAGTTCCAATTTTAGTTGTGATCGTTATATTCCCTAACGAATAAAATACAACTTGGCTTTCATTTTAAAAAAAAATTATCAATAGTTATCTGCTGTCTTCTTGACTCGCGTTTCTTATTGTTCTCTCTCCGTAATAATGTTTCCTTTTACTAATAATCTCTCGCACTACTTGAAATCTTAGTGGTTTTATTGCCTTGCTTGGCGGTGAAATGATAAAAAAAAAAAAAAAAGTTCGCCTTTGAGTGTGTTTAGAGATACGCTTAAAAAGGCAGAGCCCCGACAATCAATGAACTTCAGCGTTGAAGAGGCATGTTATATATTTAGAACCGCTTTCATCATATATTTCTGAAAACAGATTTAAAAAGAAAATTAAAATATATATATATATTTGATAGCAGTTTTCATTTTAACAACTTCATACACAGTCTTTTGCAACTTTTGATCTACGCTACATGAGGCCTTATTCCTTCATTTTATTGCGTTACATATTTCAGAAAAGCATTCCCTTTTTCGGTTATAGATGGCAATCCGTTTACACAGGTACCAACAGGATTTTCCCAAGTTTAAGCACATCATACAATCTCTTTGCATATCTAAGACATATTTTCACCACAGGTAGTTCCTGGTATTTCTTTACAACAAAGCTCTTCCATAATCATTGTTTTTTTGTTTGTTTTTTTTTTCAAAAAATGCCGGAAAGACGGCCTTTCCACCATTATCACACGATTCATCAAACTGAAGTCTGTAAAATCCGTCATCCAAGACATTTTTTGTGTCATAATCTCAGTATCTTCATTGAGATCTGTAATACGCCTTCGCAATCCTATCTGATAACGGGGTTTTGTTAAATTAATTTTCGTAGAATTGCTGTGCAAGCAAGTAGAGATAAAAATGCAGCAGTTGGGTGTGTTTATTTTTTTTTAATCAATTCACCACAAGGAAGGCAGTAAAGCCACCAAGACGTAAAGGAGTTACTGAGTAAAAAAGTATAAAAAAATAAACATTTATAGTAAAATTACCGGCAATTCATTAAAAATAATTATCAACAATACATCTTACCTTCTACTAAATATATATCTAAAAAAAATTCTTTTTCCTGAAATAGAAAATAATGTACTAAATTACCGTGATTGAAGGTACGCAATTGTATGTGCAATAGTATGTGAAAAAAAAGAAAAAAAAGAAAATACAATTAAGGAGAGATAACAATAAATGAACAAGAATTAAAAAGAGACGATAACGATTGACATAACATTTAATCTTTTAAGGTTTAAAGTTGACTGGTACGCTAAAGCCGGAAGAGAGTTCTAGAAGCAAGAATTATGAGAAAATAAACTGTTAGCATAGAACATACGGTTATATCTATTTCAACTGTAAAAGGATATGATCTTCTCGCTAATCTCGTAATGTGCCTAAATTCATGAAGTCTAGGTACGTGAAAAGAAGAAAAAAAAACAGTGTCAAAAGGACTCTTTTCTTTTTAAACCACCGTTAGCGGTATTTGTCTTAGAAAATCATTTTTAGAATTTTAATAAAGCCGAAACATATGAAACGTTATTTAAACATCCTCAGTTTTCGCCAGAATTGGCAGCAACAAATTAAAACTCTATTCTTGTAAACAAATAATCAAAGGAATAAATAATATTTCTTCAGAAAAAAAAATCCAGATTCTTGCAAGCTATTTTAATGAATTTATGTGGCGAGAGCAAATGAAATAAGTGTCTGGAAAATGCATTTTTTTTCCCTAAATTTATAATTACATTTCCTTGTTTATGCGTTTATTTCAATTTGCTTGTTTGCTTGTTGACAGACGATTTTATGAATTTAAGAAAAAAATTCTTTTCGCAGTTATTTTTTATAATGTAGCTAAATAAGAAATACTGCATTGTAAGTGCTTCATATATTTTTATAAACTTGTAAATATAAGATTATTCTTGTTGAATCAAATTTTATATTATTTGGGTTTTATTAAAATTCTAAAAATAGCTTTTTAAAGACCCCCCCCACCGCCAATACCAAGGGAATATACTGTAATAACGGGGCCAAGAGAAAACTCATTCTTTTAAAATACCACTTTTATTTTGTGGTTGATTTTGTTTAGGGGCACATCAACAACTATAGGGTATTTAATGCCGAAATCTATTTTGAAAGGAATTGCATACCTTCAATCACGGTGATTTAGTATATCATTTTCTACTTTCAGGAAAAACAAGTTTTTTAGATATATATTTAGTAGAAGGTAAAATGTATTGTTGATAATTATTTTTAATGAATTGCTGGGAATTTTACTATAAATGTGTATTTTTATACTTTTTTAGTGTTTAATTGATTGACATTTTGGTATAAAATGTATTGATTATTTTACTATAAAATATATATATATATATATATATATATATATATATATATATATATATATTTGGATAGATGGAGTTTGTGACCCTGGGTTTCACGCTTTAGCGATCGTCAGACAAACTTTGGGATTTGTCTGACGATTGCTAAAAGGTGAAACCCAGGGTCACAAACTCACATCTTCCAACCAAATATGTTAGCTCTGTCTCTGATATTGAGCGCTTTCTAATAAGTACCGCGCATATAATATATAAATAATTATATATATATATATATATATATATATATATATATATTTATTTATATTTATATACACTTTTCACACACACACACACACATACATATATATATATATATATATATATATATGTGAGTGCGTGTGCGTGTCATGGGATAGGATAAAGAACAAGTTGGAAACAGATCTTAATTTCACGTGATTCTCTTTAATATAGCTTCGTAAGAGATCAAGATAGAAACAATAAAAAATGATAAAAAGCAAAGTGACACAGATTCATGGTATGTTGCTTTTAGTTATATTGTTATTGGTAAGAAATAGGCAAACACAACATACCAGCACAAATCTATGTCTCTTTACTTTTTATCATTTATTTATCGCTTCTATCTTGATCTCCGATGAAGCTATAATAATGTGAAACATGTTAGATTGAGATGGGTTTCCTCTTGGTTCTTTATCCTATCCCATCACACACACACATATATATATATATATATATATATATATATATATGATATGTGAAAATATATAGAAAATAGGAAGGAACTGGTTCCTTAGTATTTTAGTTATTATTTTTTAAAAATAGTGCTCGATACAAAAGTAGAGCATAAATATAATTATTTATTTAAATATATATATATATATATATATATATATATATATAGCTATGATCCTTTCAGTTTACAGACGTGATAACCTGTAAAGGGTTTCAAAACGATCAAGGTAATATGATTAAATAAATTGATCTCTCTTTGTAGATCAGTTTTCATATTTTATATTATTAGGATTCACTTGCATTATATACTAACGGATCATTACATATATATATATATATATATATATATATATATATATATATATATATAGACAGAGAGAGAGAGAGAGAGATAGCACAGACTTATGTACTAAAAAGACAGGTTTAAACAAATGACTGGAAATTGTCGAGAGGCATGAAAGAAGAAGAAGAAGAAGAATTTTAACTTTGCCAAAAGCCATTTGTCAATGTTTTAATGTGCGAACTGAATTTGATAAATAATTGCTGTTGTTTTATATCTTCTGATTTACGCCAGCGACCTTTTCGCATTTGGGATTTGAATTTTCTCATAATTTGTTTCATAGAAATTACTTATATCTTCCTTATCTTTACATGTGATAAGAAAATTATCCATTTAAGTGCAGTCAGCAGAATTTTCCTACACAAACACGTGAATGAACGGCTTGGGACGAACAGGATTTAGCAGCATTACATTTAGTAACATTTACTTCAAATAATACAGCTAGAATCATATTAAAAAGAAGTAAGACTTTCATTTTCAGAAGACGTTGTTTTATTGATTCATACGTCTTACCAAACCTTTACAGGATATTCAAAGCCAGGAAAATTTTTTAGATTGGAATATTTTTTTTGAGATAATTAATTAGTAATTCTTACTCAATTAAAAATTGCGCAAGAATTACTAATTAACCCATAGTTAGGGGAGAAAAGGTGTATTCATACTTTTCTCAAGTGTATTTGAGCAGAAGTGAATACAACGAGAATTGGAACTTGTCTCTCCGTTTAACAATTCCGAGCCATTTCCATTGAAAATAATATCAATTAATTCCTTAGAAAAACTTATACCGAAGGTTTTTAGATGAAACTGATTTGATTGATTAATTTGTATTTTATGGTTTATCAACCTCTTACAGGTTATTTAAGGCTAGAAAGTATATTTAAATTGTAGAATTTTTTTTATCATAATACTTTAATAATACAAGTTTTAATAATTAACCCATAGCTGGGGGGAAGAAGAGATAGATTCATAACTTTGCCAAGTGTTTTGCACGTAAGGGAATATAACGAACCCAACTGGAATTGGAACTCGGCTCTCCGTTTAACATTATCCATTAAACCGCCCGCACATACAAGCTAAAAGCACCTGTTATAACTAAGGTGTCGCCCACCTTGGTAATGACCGGACTCGACATTGCTTAACTTGGTTGATTGTACAAAAACCGGTGATTCAACGTGATGAGGTCGTAAGCCCCAAGAAAGAGCAGTAAATACTCTCTTCGACACACGAGGGTATCGCATCAAAAACCGATAGAAAAAGTGCAGGTGATACTGCACGAAATGCTCTGCTCGGGCTCATTAATCACTCTGATTATTCCAACCTCTTCATTTTACCATGCACCTAGCATCAATCACGACGACGTCGGTCAGTCAGCGTTCAATAATCTTTGTGCAAAGAAGACATGATATCAGGCCTGTACAATTAAGAAAATATGAAGGACTACATTGATCGTAGAGAATTGGCGGGAAGCCTTAAAAAATAAAAATTTCAGAGCATATTACTGCACATGCGTGAGATGAATTAAATAGGGGGTGGGTGAGAAACACCGTCACAATTTAGTTGTCACCTGTGTGTTGCTAATAAACTTAGACATGTGGCAATGATGTCTTCATCCGATTGTAAGGCATTAGCTAGATAATGATATGATTGCTAATGTATTACTATTATATAGTATTTACATTAATCGGACTATTGTCCTCATCTTTGTCGCCATATTTGTCACAACGTTTCGGCCGTTGTACGCTCCAGCCTTCTTCAGGTGGTTGGAATTTCGAACTGAACCCTTTATTTCGATCACTGGGGTAGACTGTTCTCGTTCCACGTGCCATGTTTGATGGATGTCAGTTATCAGTTATCTCCTGCTAATTTTCCCTCTGAAAGTTCTCCACTGCCTTAAGCAGGTATTGAACTCACCTTCTTTGGGTCTGTCACTGGATCTAACCAACGCCTTTATCCACTGTGACACTGTTACTATTATGTTTGCGGTATTACGGATGGTATACATGGAAGGCATTTCTGTATATATATATATATATATATATATATATATATATATATATATATATATATATATATATATATATATATATATTAAAATTAAATAACGTAACTAATAATGTAAAAAAAATACAACACAGTTATAATGACAATATTCTCCACACGTGACAATAACTGACGTTATTTTCAGTTAACAATATGAAAATAGCGTTCTCTACATTCCTTTAGCTGCTAAGAACATTCTGTTTTTTGTTCTTATTAGTTACTTTCTTTAATTAAATTCATTCGTTTTTTGCTTTGAAAATAGGAAAACTGAAGTTATTGCTGACGCGTTTCGTCCAATGAAGACTTTAAGTCTTCATTGGACGAAACGCGTCAGCAATAATTTGCAGTTTTCCTATTTTCATTTATATTTATAAATATTGTCTTTTCTACAGGTTAACTTGTGAAATTTTCATATATATACATATATATATATATATATATATATATATATAAAAGGCAGGATGTGTGTGTGTGTGTGTGTGTGACGAATGTACGTCTGCAATTTTCGACGGATTTGAACCTAAATTTACATGCACATACTCCAAGTTAACAAAAAAGCCAAGACCGACATTGCATTTCCCAATTACCATCGAGAGTGGAAATAATCGATTTTGTCATGCTTCTACGATGGTTTTCATGTAGTTTGCGGCCATTTTCTACTGGCCAGAGTGAGACCCTATAACTGGCTGCCAGAAATAGGCAGGAAGATTCTACTGGCCAGCGTGAGAGCCAACAGCTGACTGACACGAATGTTAACTAGCATGCTAGCATGCAAAAAAAAAATCGATAGCTGCATTCGTCACAAGTGGGAAAAATTTCAATCTGCATGGCACTTTACTTCAATTGGCACATTCGCTTGCTTAAACTCAACGTTGATTCTGATTCCGCAGAACTGGGTTGGGTGTGAAAAAGTATTTGTTGTTAACGAGTCCTTTTTTCAAGCTGATCGTTTTGTGTTCATTTTGTTTAGTTCTTTTTCCGTAACAGATTTAATATTTAGTATAGAGCATAGAAAATATTTGCAGTGTGAGATAGGCAAGAAGTAAGGCATGTAGCAACATCAGCACGGAAAAGAGCACTCCTTTAAAGGCAAGGAGGGGCAAAAATATTTTTAGTCAAGTCATAGCGATTGCTGTATGAGTCGTACGATTTTTGAATCAAGCACGAGCAACGAGCAATATATATATGTATTTAGGCAGCAAATTCTTTTTTTAGGCATGTCTGATTGAATAAATTACAGACATGTCTGCTGATTTTTAACAAAATCCGTTCATACTCACGAATAGCCTTTCGTGTACTGACGTTAGATTAAAGGATGCGAGAAATGTGCTATAGCTGTTTAAATTTCTTTTATTTCATTTCCCAAGTACAACTTTGCATACATGCCTATAATGATGAACATCATATAGTTTTGTATTACTTGCATCCGTGAAGATGATCGTGGAAAAAGATCGAAAGTACGCGGAAAACGAAAATAAATGATATTTAAACACATTTCTCTCTTCCTTGTACATCAAGACACGGAAGGTTATTTGTGAATATGAACGGATTTTGTTAAAATGAGCAGTCTGTAATTTATTCAATCACACGCACGCACACACACACACACACACACACACACACACACACATATATATATATATATATATATATATATATATTATTATTATTATTAAAATACACCTTTAAGTGCCGAATCTAGATGCGTCGTCAGTGTTGTTGCTCCCATGTCACTAGAAGTTTCGGGTCTAAATAAACAACAGACTTCTTCAATGGGCGACCCGACCGAATATGATCAGTATTCGGCCCGCACCTAGAACAAAAAATTTGCCACTAGCTTTAGGACGTGAATTATATAAGTTGCCCCAGTAGACAACAACCAATCAAGACTTCACTTGGGCTATTCGAAGTTATAGATTAGGTATGCATGGTTGTATTGAACTTCCTGCATGCGGCCAAGAATGGGTGTTTTTGGAAGAATAGAAGAAAACAAACCAATAAGTATATACACACACACACACACACACATATATATATATATATATATATATATATATATATATATATATATATATATACACAAACACACATATATACACAAAAAAAATGATTTATTATATTGGCTCGTCTTGCGATTTGTTCTTTTCTACCTCCCTTTTTTAAATATATATATATATATATATATATATATATATATATATATATATATATATATATATATATATATACCAGGTGTAACAGCAAAATTGTCTAATTATTAGATTAAGATTTGAACGGTTATAACTTAGAAATCATTAAAGATATCTTATTAGACTCTACTTTGAACAATAAGAATGTATTTCGCTCTAATTTGAAATGTAATCTTGTAACCTCCTGATCCAGTTTTCTTCTCTAATGTTCCATCTTTTAAAACTTATTCCCCGTTCTCGATCACATGACCACAAGAGCACCAACTATAAGCAAACATGGTCAGAAGGCAGTGTGACGGACCTTAATATATTTTATGGCGAAAGTGCGGATATTTTTTTTACTTAATCTCTGTACATAACTGGTGCCTGACCGATTGATTATCGGTGTGGCGAAGTAATCACAGCGTACAGCACCATTCATTTGTAAACTTATAAAACATACTGTAACTCGGAAATTTATAGGATGAACATGCAGTGTAATGGATAGTGACGCGGTATGATAGAGCTGATTTCAAATTCCAGTGAGGAGATCGTTACATTGACTTACGCGCGAATCATCTTTGTCCAGCTATAGATTCAATGGTAAAACTTTAAAATTAGTGGAATTGCTCAAAAAAGAAATCGATGCAATATTCAGTTGGCCCACCTCCTCGCAAAATTTATATATCCAATAAAAGAATGATACAGCGTAAAAAAAATCAGTATCGAAATATCTTGATAATAATAGGCTCTAAATCGGGCCTAATAACTGCGACTGGCTAAAAATTATATTTACAGATGGCGACAACTATATGAAGAAGATGATTAAATATACTTTAATGTTTTAAAAAAATTATTCATTATTGACATGGTGCCTACCTAGACGGACAGAATGGACTCTGCCGAACGCTATACATACTACGCCTCTCAAGAGAGACGAACGGTATTAGAACGGTATTGAATCGAGTCGGGCTGATAGCAGTCCCGCCAAACCAGCCGAACAGTCTTATTAACCCTTTCACGTCTTGTATTATTTCTTGTGTAATATATTCTTTGTTATTTCTACTGTTGTGTTTCGTGTTGTTCTGTCATGGTCCTAACCTTGGACAATAACAATTATTATTATTATTTTGGTATTAAGCATTATAACATCGTACAAATAGCTATATTGTGGAAAAAGGAATTTTCGATAGTATACGAATTTTTTATGTATTTATAGTTATTTCTTAACTTTTATCAAAAACGACATTCTTGTACATGTAGTTATGGATAATACTATACATTAATTACTAATTTTTTTTTAATTTAGAACTATTTGTGCTCAGTTGTTGACATTAATACTTATCTACTGATTGTAGAGGTGGAATCGAACCTAAGACGCCCAGTTACAAGACCGGAATGGTCTTGGCGTCACACCCCCATAGAAGTAGACTCGCCCGCTTACACGAGAGGCGAGAGTGGGCTACTTAAACAAGACATTTACGGCAACGAGTATCTAGGCAGATACACGTCGTTTTTGTCCAGCATCAGTTGTTGAGATAAGTCTTTGAAGATTTGAGTATTTTTTCTAACTCTTTTGTTTAAACCCTTTCTTACATTTTTCAGCTTGGTTTTTGTGTTTGTATATTTTTTTTCAGTTTGTATATTTTGTGTTTGTATATTTTTTTCAGTTTCTATATTTTGTGTTTGTATATTTTACATTTGGTTTTTTGCCAAGACCCTCCCCCTCTTTTCTTTATTCATTAATTTTGTTTCTGTTTGTTTGTTTTGCTTATTATTGGCACCGGATCTCGGTCTGGTTTTTTTTTAGTTGATTTCGTTTTTTGAATACTTTTGTGGGAAAAATTATTACGTGATTGTGGATTCTTCCTAAAAAAGAAGAAAACAAAAAACAAAACGAATCGGTTCCTCCGTCATAATAGTTTACTGTTATGGCGGAGTCAAACTCAAACAATACACCGGACACGCAACCACCGGTGACAAAGGAAAAACGGCCTGGAACGAAAATAGGCCGAAAAAAGATGCGAACTATTATGCAGAATTGAGAATTAAAAACGAGGAATTCATCAAAAAAATGAAATCCTCACTACAGAAGAAGCATTAAACGCAATAGATGTGAGAACTATATCCCTGCTGACAGCCGATATTAAGAATCGGAACTTAATCGGTGTCAGTAGGGAAACGATGGAAGAAACCATTAAGAATCTCAACATTGTTCCGAAAATCCTGGCAAGAAGGTCAAGGGCAATGTGGGATTTACTTAATGTCCTCAGAAGAAGAAGCCCAAAACTGGCCGGCTGTGTGCTGACATCAAAAACTCTTAGATTACAAACAGAATATATGGGCACCAGGAGAACAAACGTCACGGTGCATGGGGTGCCCGTACACGTCTCTGACGACCAGATAGGGGGCATTTTTCGCCCAATATGGAAGTGTGGAGAAAGTGTCAGCAGTTACGAGTAAGACGGGAATCGCGACAGGAGACGTAATTGTAGAAATAACCCTGAACCAAAAAAATTTCAAAGAGGTTCCTAATGTCATCCTGTGTCGCGACAGACGCATGCTGGTGGTGGTGGAGGGGCGTAAGCCTTACTGCTGGGTATGTGGGGTGCTGGGACACATGGCTAAGGCGTGTCCCGGCAAGAAGGTGACCCCGCAACCCTCGCAAGTGACATTAACAACGCCCACTGAACCCAGCAAGACCCCAGGAGAATGGAAGGAAGTAGTTAACAAGGGACGTAAACAAAAACGGGTCCCGCGTCTCCGCAAAAGGAGGTCCCACAGAAACAGCAAAAGCAGCAGCAACAACCGTCCAAGAAGAATTCAGCGCAGCAGCAGCAGCAACAGCAACAGATCCAACAGACTCCAAAAAGTCCTGTGAAAGACGACAGCATGGAAGTGGAGGAAAGACCTCCAGCCCGGGCCTCTTCCTTAAAAAGGAGCCGGGAGGAAGAGGACGAAGAGGAGGAACCGCCCAAGCAGAAACACTCGGAACCAAGCAGTGAGAAAAAAATTAACTCTGCCCCTGCTTCTCCAGCAAAAGAAGTAAAAGACACCACTGCTGAGAGGAGTCGCCCCCCTTCCCTTTCTCGTGTTCCACTCCCACCCAGCACGCCCACACCTCCTCAAACTCCGACTCCCTCAGCTCCTAATGTATCAACTTCCCAAACTTCCCAACCTTCCCCTTCTTCATCTGCTCCCACCCCACCACCCCCGGATAAGGGGAAAAAGAAAAAAAGACTCTTTAGCAAAGTGGAGGATATTTGCAAGGTTGACAAGGGGGAATTGGACAAAAACGTCTCCTCCCGCAAAAAATCCCTATTGGGCCCTTTACTTAAGTTGACCTCGGTCGACGGCAAGTCTGTAGAAGACCCAAGAAACTTCCCGAAAGCTCCGGGGGTTATAGCCCTCATTAGGGACACGGGAAAGCAAATTAAAGTGTGGACTCACCTCTTCGAAGCCCGAGAGGCATTTCCTGGTATAAGAGTAGTTGAACTCGGGTCTGATGACTTGATTAAGCTACATTGTTTTTGTTCGGCGAGGGTCCCCATTCGTCTCCATCCCTCGTTATATAGAGCTTTAAAACTTACATACCCAACGGACGTTGGCGGAATTGTCCCGGATGGTCGGATGACGACAGAGTTGGGCACGGGAAGCCTGGGACAATCCGTCGGGGTCCTTTCACCCTCAGATTTCCGCCCTGTATGTGAATAGGTTTTTGCGCTTATTCTTTCTTTTTTGCAGGCCTAAAAATGGAAACCAAGTTAGCGACTCTGAATGTGAGGGGCTTAAGGGATCGGGGTAAGGCTGCCCGCCTGCTCCGGGACCTTCTGTCCCTGGATGTGGATGTCGCCGCGATCGAAGAGACCCACTTTGTTTGCAGTGCCGATGCGTGTGTGCTGGAGGATGACTTTGTTGTCTATTCAGCATATGGGGACCGGTTTGCCAGAGGAGTTTCTTTGCTTGTCAGACGGACTCTTGATGCGAAGGTGGACCTTGTGCATACCGATGCCGAGGGCCGGTTGATCGTGGCCGATATTGCCGTGAAAAGTGGTTCGTTCCGAGTCGTTGCGGTTTATGCGCCCAATGACCAGGAGGAGCGGGTCTCGTTTTTTCGGCGGTTGGGGCCGTTCCTGGTTGATTCAACGCGCCTAGTTTTAATGGGGACTGGAATGCCGTTCTGGACCCCGACTTAGACAGGGGCGGGGTGCTGGTGGGGAGAAGGGACGATCGTAGCCTGGTTGATCTGATCGACGATTATGGTCTCGTCGATAGATACCGGGTCGATCATCCTGGGGGAACATGTGGACGTGGGCTCTTAGTTGGCCTTCTGACAAGGTGGTTAGCTACCTGGACAGAATGTTAGTTAGAAGAGCCGACATAGATCTGCTAGATTGCCCTACGTTCCACTGGGTAGGCTACACGGACCACAAACTCGTTTGTGCCCGTGTAGCGTTAGATCATAGGCCTAGAATGGCTGGCTACTGGAAGTTCAATCTGTCTTTACTGGACAGGCAGGACTTCCGGGAGCAGCTAACTAGATTAGTGCAGCGGGAATTAGTAGGGGCGGTTATCGGGAATAAGTGGTGGGAACGCCTTAAGTCTAGGATTAGGTCTTTCACCACTGATTTCAGCAAACGGCTCGCTCTAGATAGAGCTGAAAAGGTGAAGACACTTAAAGCTAGTTACACCCGGGCGGTGGCTGGGGGATCCCCTAGAGATAGCCTCAGCTAGGGCGGCCCTGGATCGTTTGAATAGCGAGCGGTACATGGGCCAGGTAATTAGACATAAGTTAAGTAAGATGTCTTCCGAAGTTGTGAACTTGGGCGCAGATCTGCGCAGGGAAGAGGTCCGTCGAGGTGGCGATCGTTTCATTCGTGAAGTCAAATCCCGAGGGGCACACTCTTCGGGCCACTGACGACATGTGCGAGGCGTTTCGGCGCCATTTCGGGGAACCGGTTTACCAAGGAGCCTGGTCTCCGTGAGGAGGAGTTTCGCAGCTATTTGGTTGACTTTCCTCGGCTTTCGCCGACTGGAAGCGGCTAGCTGCGAGGGAGAGATTACGGAGGGCGAAGTCTACGTGGTTTTGAAGAAGGTCGGCAGAGGCAAGTCGCCCGGTCTGGATGGTTTGCCCTATGAATTGTACTTGAGGCTGTCGCACATCTTTGTTCCGATTTTGACAGCAGTGTTCAACAACTGGTTTCGGTCGGGGTCCATCCCCAATCGGATTACCAGGGGCGTGATCACTCTGTTGAAAAAAGGGCAAAGGTGGTGGGGGGAACCTAGATGATTATAGGCCCATAACTCTGCTAAACACAGAGTTAAAGATTATGGCCAAGATCCTGCAGGAGCGTTTGCAGTCAGTTGCCGAGTCTCTGTTGGGACCTGAGCAGACTTGTTCTGTGAGGGGCCGAACAATTCAGAGCAACCTGCATCTGATCCGCACGATCATAGAGGGTGTAAAAGACGACGAAGAAGCCGCGCTGATCAATTTGGATCAGTCCAAGGCATTTGATAGGGTTGACCATCGCTACCTTGCTACTGTCCTGCAGGCCGCTGGATTCGAAGCCAACTTCTGCCGCTGGATTAGCCTCCTGTATCGCTCCCCCCAGTGCTGTGGTACAGGTGAACGGAAGGTTGTCGGACGCGTTCGTGCTGTCTAGGTCGGTTCGTCAGGGTTGTCCGCTGTCGCCTCTCCTTTATGCTTTGGCGTTGGAGCCTCTCCTTCGCCGGCTGAAGGACGAGACCGGCAGTCCGGCCCTACGTGGAATTGCCGTGCCTGGAGGGTCTCGAGCCAGGGTTTCCGCGTACGCCGATGACGTATCTGCTTTCGTGTCGTCCCGCAGAGACATTGAGGCGGTACAGAAGGCGCTTGATCGGTACGAGAAGGTGACAGGGGCCAAGATAAACCGCGACAAGTCGTCCGGCTTGCGGTTAGGTGCCTGGAAGGGGTCGATCTTCCGGGCCGCTTGGTTGGACGGACGGTCCTGTCCGCATTCTTGGAGTGTGGTTTGGGCCCGACCTCCAGCTGGAGAAGAATTGGTCTGAAGTACGTGCAAAGATCGATTCTGCCGGTCAGACTTGGAATCGACGGCGGTTGTCCGTGAAGGGCAGGGCGGAGGGTGTGTTACATACATTTTCCCCTGATTCTTTATCGGTTGTCCGTACTTCCTCTCTGTAAAGACCGCAGGAAGGTGCTCGAGCGATCGCTATCCTCCATTTTATGGAGGGGACGCGTGAACAGGGTCGACAGACGAGTCTGCACCAAACGTCCGTGTCATGGGGGCTGGGAATGCCGCACCTTATGAGTCACATCCGTGCCTCTAGGTTGGCTTTCCTACGCCGCGCATTGACTAGGGGAGATCCGATTCTGGAGGGGATTGTTAGGGACGCCTTCCCTAGCCTTACTATCAGTCCCCCATCTCGAGGGCCGAGCGCCGTTGTAGGCTCCGGGATGAGTCGGATTTCATCCACGAGTGTCGGTTGGCCTTGAGGGCCATTCCCCGGTCCAGTGACCTTTCACGGCCTAGGAAGGTCTTCTATCGTGGTTTAGTGGAGGGTCGCGCGAAGGATAAACTACGTGATACGCTCGGCTTGTCGGAGGAGGAGTATCGCTCCCTATTGGTCTTGGCGCCAGCGGCGGATTACCTCAGTAACCCTGAGTTTTCGCTTACCTGGCGATTGGCTCGGAATCGGCTGCCTCTCAATGACAAGGCTTTC
The DNA here is from genome assembly GCA_903632075.3 of Acanthosepion pharaonis. Taxonomy (NCBI): domain Eukaryota; kingdom Metazoa; phylum Mollusca; class Cephalopoda; order Sepiida; family Sepiidae; genus Acanthosepion; species Acanthosepion pharaonis. The sequence continues at coordinate 2,322,657 of CAHIKZ030000113.1, forward strand.
ATATGGGGTTTGGCGGATTTGCCAGACTGTGAACGGTGGTCTTGGTTTAGAAGAAACGGCTGCGCACGCCTTCTACCATTGCCCCGGGTCCGCCCCTTATGGGACCATGTCGGCGAGCTGACGGCTCGTCTCGCTCCTGAACAGCTAGTGTCCATGGATCGCGCATACGCGTGTGACAATGTGTCGCCCCGTATTCCGGGGAGAAACGAATGGTGTTTCTGATGCTGATGGCCACGGCTCGAATGGTGATTTGGACGACGCGAATGGAGGAAGTCTTGCGGGGCAACCGTCTTTCTTATCAGCATCTAATCCAATTCTTTGAGCATCAGCTCAAGATGAAGATTAGATCTGATAGAAAACGATTGCATTCGACAGTCTTCAGCGAAAGGTGGGTAAAAGTAGCAAGCCTGGTTCGTGTGACCGGGGCTAGCCTTGATTTTTCTTTTTTAAGTCAACCTATAGCACATCGGGGTGGCTTCCTGTGGAACCCTCCCCTTGGTTAGGTTAGACAAGCTTCAGTGTACCCTAGTTAATGTGAGTAAGTGTAGTTCCTGGCCTGTATCCCGGCTGCTCTTTGGTTATGGTCCAAGTCGAGATTCCCAACCTCCCCAGTTTGTTTTGGTCCTCTTTTTTATCTTGACTGGGTCAGTTTTATATTACCCATTCCGGCATAATATTTTATCCTTTCCCCCTCCCTTAGCGAGAGCGCTTCTTGATTTTGTCCTCTGGGCAGAATACAGCGGCCTCTCTGTTTTGAGGGTTGGACGGTCCCTACTAACATACGTTATGTTTATTTTGTATTTTGTGTATATTTTTAGTTATTTTCGGGGTTCATCTCCCTCCCCTCTCATTGTATCATTATTAGATTTTTATGTATAGAATATTTTTCATCATCCAATTTTTATGGTTTGGGGCGCGTTTTGGTAGGCCCCCTTGTGAGAATCTGGTATTATGGTGCATGAAGGATTGAGTGGTGATGGACAAGTTCTTGTGGTGAATGGGTTAATTGTAACGTATGAATGGGTCGTGAATCAGATTAGCTAGGTATAAGATAGTTAGTGAAGACCAGCCTACACCCCTCCCATTTCGGCCTTGTGCCACAATTATGTATTTTTACATAATAAATATCCTAGGCAGATACACGTCGTCTCGCTGCTACCTTACATGGCGTCGTCGATATAGGAAACCTGCTACAAACAACGTTGGAATATGGACGAACAAACACAGCAGACATTACTTCAACAGCTCATCGAGCTACAGCAAGAGATCATCGCCCTGCGAAGAGACGGAGGACAGCCGAGAAAGTCACTTACAAGGAGACCCGACAGACCTAATATAGAACCGGACTCAAGTGATGGTGACTGGGCGATATTCATTGATTCCTGGAATAGATACAAGGAGATGTGGGTTGACGGAGCCAACAGCGTTAAGAAACGAGCTGAGAACGGCCTGTGCCCCAGAAGTGAACAGGCTATGGTTCGATATGGTAGGAGCAGAAGTACTAAACTCCGTCACGGAGGAAGAGCTGTTACGACACATAAAGCTCGTAGCCGTCAGAAGCCTACACAAAGAAGTGTACCGGCAAGAATTCCACTCCGTAAGGCAGAAAGAGGGGAATCGATTACGGACTTCGTGGCACGACTTCGATCAGTCGCAAAATTCTGCGACTTTTCAGTGACTTGTCCGAACGGGATAGGATGCGGTCGGAAAGTCAGCTACTCCAACGATATGGTAGCAGGACAAATGGTGGCTGGGCTGGCAAACCTGGAGCATCAAAGCAAGGTGTTGTCTGAGGCTGCGACACTTACGACACTGGAAAAAAATTCAACAGGCTTGTCAGCCTAGAGACCACGGACAAGTCTACACCCCATCTCCATAGTAATGTATACCCTACTACAACGAGCACACAGAGATCGGGCCGCAGGCAGCGGCCTCGGGAGAACCAGACCGTATCAACCCCGAGAGACACTGAACCCTGTAAATAGTGTGGGAAGAGCTCACACCCTGACGGCTCGAATGAACGAAGGGGTTGCCCAGCAGCAAAGATGACTTGTCACAATTGCGGCTTAACCGGACATTTAAAAGGGGTTTGCAGGAAACCGAAGCAGGGGTCCAGCAACAAATCTACAGCGGGTGTGGTCGGAGCAGAATCCAGAACTCTCACCACCCAAAGACACAAGAAGGGTCGTAACCGGATGATCGTCCAAGATGGACAAGTGAAAAGGAGAGGTGAAATCAACCTGACAAAACCAAAGGCCGTGCCGCACCTGATTTGGAACAAAAGTAAGTTCCGAAGAGGTACTCCTGATCCAGCACCAACCCTGATGGTAGAGATAACTCTGATTCCAGAGGCCCATGCGGAATTCGGGCACATATCCATAGGACAAGCTGGCCTCCATACTCACCGGATCGAGGCGATCGCAGACACTGGGGCACAGACATGCTCTAGCGGACCAGAAATCAAAAAATTCTGAAGTGTCCAGACAAATGTCTAGTACCGACTAGTCACCGAATTCGGGGAATCACGGATAACCTACTAAACATAAAAGGCGTGATATTCGCTAAAGTCAGAGTAGGATCGCGGGAAACACGTCAGATTATATATGTATCAAAAAATACATCAGATTTCTGCCTGTCCGAGTCGGCCCTAAAAGACCTTGGTCTGGTGCCAGATAACTTTCCAGACCCAACTTCCCAGCAGAACGTGGCAACTAGCGACGGCGGAAAGGTACCATGTGGGTGCCCACAAAGAACTAATGTCCCACCTAAGCCGGACAGTATCCCTTTCGCTCCTATGGAAGAAAACAGACCCCGATTGGAACGATGGATGAAGGAGCATTTTGAGTCCAGTGCATTCAATGTATGCCCACATCAACGGCTGCAGGCGATGGAAGGAAAACCCATGGACATCACGTTCATCCCGGGGGCCAAACCCTCAGCTGTCCACACCCCAATCCCGGTCCCACACCATTGGAAGAAAAGAGTCAAGGAGGATCTCGACCGAGACGTGGCATTGGGCATCATAGAACCTGTACCAGTGGGTACACCTACAACATGGTGCTCTAGAATGGTGGTTGCACCGAAAAAGGACGGGTCACCGAGGCGTACGGTGGACCTACAGAAGCTCAACACCGCTACCCTACGAGAAACCCATCATACACCGTCTCCTTTCAATCAGGCATCGCTGGTGCCTGCGAAAACTAGAAAACCGTTTTGGATGCATGGAATGGCTATCATAGCCTAACCCTCTCTCCATCGGCAAGAGATGCAACTACCTTCATCACGGAATGGGGTAGATACCGTTATCTTCGGGCACCAAAGGATTCCAAGGAGACGCATATACACGCAGGTTCGACAATATTACTGTAGATATGACCAGGAAAACAAGATGTATTGACGATACGATACTATGGGACAACTCTATTGAATCATCATTTTGGCATACTATAGAGTACATAAATAACTGCAGCAAAAAATGGTATCGTATTCAACCCCAGAAATTTCACTTCGCGGAAAAAGAGGTGGAATTTGCCGGGTTCTTGATAACAGAAGACGGGATAAAACCCACCAGAAAAAATGACTGAAACAATACGGAATTTCCCGACACCAAAAAAATATAACTGACATAAGATCCTGGTTTGGAATGGTAAACCAGGTAGCCTACGCTTTTTTCTCAGGCCGAGGTAATGGCCCCGTTCCGGGAGCTGCTAAAGACAAAAAATCGGAAGTTCTACTGGGACAGCACACTCGATCGAATCTTCGAAGAGTCGAAAAGAAGGATCACAGAAGAAATCGAGAACGGTGTAAGAACCTTCGAAGTGAATAGGCCAACTTGTTTGTCGACGGACTTCAGCAAAACAGGCTTAGGATATTTTTTTTCCAGAAGCACTGCAACTGTGCCACCGAAGCTGGACCGAAGTGTGGTGAGGACCACTGGAAGTTAATCCTGGCCGGCTCCCGATTCACTAATGACGCAGAGTCCCGATATGCACCAGTGGAAGGAGAAGCATTGGCATTAGTCTACGGACTGGAAGCATGCCGGATGTTCGTTTTGGGGTGCCCAGAGCTGTTAGTCACCGTGGACCATAAGCCCCTGGTGAAGATCTTCTCGGACAAAGCTCTGGAGGACATAAAGAACCCAAGACTGTTTAACTTCAAAGAACGGTCCTTGATGTACAAATTTCGAATAAAGCATCTCCCTGGCAAACTCAATGCGGCACCAGACTGTACATCGAGATGCCCAGTGGCGTTAAGCCAGGAGGAAGCAAACGAAAAGGACATCGCACAAACTATGGATAGCGCCATAAGAGCGTCATTTAACTCCACCTGTGAGCAGGACCCTAAATTAAGAGCAATAACATGGGACAGGATTGTGGCTGCAGCTGCTACTGACGAGGAATGCCGTTCCCTCGCCGAATTCATACAAAATGGCTTCCCTAGATCTCGGCACGAACTGCCGGAGACAATTCGCCGGTTTTGGCATATGAAAGAGGAGTTATATTGCTTGGAAGGGGTGACGATAATGGAAAATAAAATCCTCATACCCAGAAAGCTACGTGCGGAGGTACTGGAATCGCTCCATTCAGCGCATCAGGGCGTCAATGGAATGTTGGCAAACGCTAGACAGCGGCTGTTTTGGCCAGGACTGGACGCGAGCATTCGTCAAACCCGGGCCCAGTGCAAAGTATGCAACGTAATAGCTCCATCACAACCCAAAGGAACCCCTAATGCCGCCCTCGAACCCCGAGTTCCCATTTCAGAAGACTGTGACGGACTTCTTCGATTTACGAGGGAAGAACTATCTAGTATATGCAGATAGATACACCGGATGGGTAGAAGTCACTCTGATGTCGTCCGGGAATGCCAAGGCCACATGTGACGCCCTACGAAACTGGTTCTGCACGTATGGCGTACCGGAGGAACTTTCAACCGATGGCGGACCACCGTTTGACTCCAGTGAATTTAACCGGTTCCTAGATAATTGGGGCATAAGGAAACGAACATCATCGGCATATTACCCTCAAAGCAACGGGAGAGCAGAACTGGCAGTTAAAACGGCTAAAAGGATACTTGTTGATAGCACGGACAGTTGCGGTCGCCTATGCCATGACCAGGCAGCTAGGTCCCTACTGACTCATCGCAACACCCCGGTACGAGACCTACATATGTCTCCAGCGATGATGCTCTACGGTCGTGTGATAAAGGACCATCTCCCAGCGCTCCAGGACCGATATCGAATCCACAAACGCTGGAGAGAAATCAGTCATTATAGGGAAACAGCGATGGCAAAAAGACACTTAAGGAATGAAAGAGGATACAATCTAAAAAGTCACCCACTTCAGGAACTGAAAATCGGGGAAACGGTGCAGATACAGAACCAAGTTGGTCCATACCCGCGCCGATGGGCAAAGACAGGAAGGGTGGTGGAAACACTGGGTAACCGGCAGTATAATGTACGCATGGATGGGAGTAACCGGGTAACCCGTCGCAATCGCAGATTCCTCCGAAAAATAAACCCAGTAGTAGATGCTCCTTGCCACTCGATACCTGAGGTACCCTAGGAATGTTGGATACCATAGACAACCCAACAGGGCCCGGGAAATACCGGGAGAATGGTCCACCACTGATATGGATCAAAACCAGCCTGAAACATCCGACACTCTACCAGAACCGATGGAGGTAGATGACACAGCATCCCCTGGAATGATGGAGGTTGAGGAAGACCAACCGGTGCGTCGTAGCAGAAGGGTGACGCGACCACCCAGGAACCTATCCCCACAGACGTGGGGCACGTCGCACGACTACTCCAGAGCTTCAAAACATTGGACCACAACGCGAGTATCTTGTGGCCCCGGAAGGGAGGGGGCGTGTAGAGGTGGAATCGAACCTAAGACGCCCAGTTACAAGACCGGAATGGTCTTGGCGTCACACCCCCATAGAAGTAGACTCGCCCGCTTACACGAGAGGCGAGAGTGGGCTACTTAAACAAGACATTTACGGCAACGAGTATCTAGACAGATACACGTCGTCTCGCTGCTACCTTACACTGATGTGTTAAAATTTTGGAATAATGCAATAATAAAATTGGATGTCACGATTTGCTAGTAAATCTTTTACCAAACAATTCAAAACGGAAAAGGTTTTATGACACACACACACACATATATATATATATATATATATATATATATATATATATATATATATATATATATATATATATAGGAATATGAAAATGTTTGGTTATAGATTTATTTGTTCGCAAATAGTGTCCTGGGAATGATAATAAACTACATTCGGCAGCAATGCATTTGATCAGAAGACTGGAGGTTTTGAGGAGTCTGGGACCACTTCTTAATTACTGTTGTTCCAAGTTTTAGGATTCCTGCTATGGTCAAAGAGCGAACACTCAAACAAGGGTAAAAAACTGAAAGTATAAAAACACATTTTCATAGTAAAAAAAAAATAACTAATATTTTTTTTTTAAATTAATAACTTACCAGCAACATATTTTTATCAAAGAAAAAAATACCAGCAATAGATTTTTGTAAAAAGAAAAAAATTAATCAAGGTCCCAAGAAAGTTAAATTTTGTAATTAAATGACACATAAGGAGTTGAATTACCGTTAAACAACCATTGGCAATTATAACGTGATCAGATTCAAAGAAGTTTGCCCTTCTAGTAGTATTAACGGTTCCATGGGAGGAGAATAGTGAGGAGGTGCAAGAAAGAAAAACACCATGAATCGCTGCAATCAGGCGGCGTGGGAAAGGGATGGACATGAAATGTGCTACCCATTGAAGGCGGGTGTCGTGGATTCCTTGGACAGTCAATCGTTTCCTTCCTTTTGAAGGTGGGCATCACTGGTCGGTGCGTGGGGAGTGCTTCACATAGTCTCCAGGCCATAGCTAAATAGGCATCGAATTGTATCTGGTCAAGATTTCAAATAAACAAAGTTAACTAAAATCAGGGCTGGCAGGACAATGCTACTTCCGACGGGAAACGTATGTATTTACCTTCCATTCGACGTCAAGTTAATAGTTGCTACGAGCGCGTTGTGTTTTATTTAATAGCGAAAAGCAAACGCTTTTTACACAGCAATGAAAATCTAACTTGTAGTTACCTAAAAATCCCAGAGATTGACACGCCTATAAACACATACAAAAAAAAATTAAAATAAAATAAAATAAAATAAAAAAATACCCTGTCCGGAAGGAAATCTGCTGGTGGCGCCAGGGGTATCACTATCGACTTGGACACCGAAACTATTTTGCCTCCCTTGTTTGTCAGCTGATGATGGTAGGGTGTTTCCCGTGCTTTCACACGCCGTAGGTAGAAAATCGATAAATAGCATTCAGCATTTAATAGGACGGATTTTGAAATTATATGACGTAAGTAACTTGCAGAAATTAACAACAGTTTTATTTCACCCCGATTAACAAATCGCCTTAATATTACACACGTTTTTGGGGTTTCCTCGGGTAAACACGAGATTTAAGCTCATTTCTGTATGATTTAAATCAGGCGTTTATGTAGGCTACTCTAAACCCCTTATTTTCATCATCTGAAACCACTCATTCGTTTCTGAGGCAACATGCTTGCAGTCGTAATATTCAAGAAACATACACTCTCCCAACAGGTTTGTCATATAAGAATAAGTTGTCGCTGCTGACACTTGATTTTGAACGCAGTTCACCAGAGAACAAGCACGGTAGATCTCATCTTGAAATAATTAGATCGCGTGACAGGTAAAGGAAATATATATATATGGGAATTAACGGCATCTGACCGAGTATTGTTCGAAGGTGTTACTATTGTTGTATCTGTGATTTACAAAGTCTCTCCTACAAGCAGTAAAAAAAAGATAACTGATAAATTTCACATATTTTGCACTAATTAATGAAACATAATATTATTCAAACTGAATGCATTGGACAGTTTCGATATAATTTACATCCAGAAACGAAAAAAAAAGCAACTGATAAGAACAGATGAAAAAATAAATAAAAAACTTAACCGCAGCACATTGTCAGTCGTTTTAATAAAGATTATATAAAATATAACTGTCTCTAAATACACTATATATATATATATATATATATATATATATATATATATATATATATATATTGAACAATAAAAAAATATTAAAAAATTCAAATCTTCAGATACACTGGGTTGTATATTAATAGTCTTTCGTTTTTATTATTTCATTTAGATTCCTCGTGTAGTTTCGGCCAACATGGCCATCATCAGGAGAAAAAATCTGCTTGTTAGTAGCAGGGAACTACAGAAATGAATGTCTTCATGGAGAAAATGTACTTTTGTCTGTAGTTTTCATTTGTTTTCTTTCTTTTAATTTTTTCAACATGAATTTAGGTCAGCCCTTCTGTTGGTCAAACAGTCTCTATTAAATTGTTATATGAGGTAAAAGCTAGGTGGATTCATGCTGCTCTGAATTCCCTTGGTCATTTTGACAGTTTTATTGGTTCTTGGAATGGGTATATGTCTCTGTTAAGTGTGTGTGTGTGTGTGTGTGTGTGTTATTTGGTTCTTAGGGAGTGAGTGAGTATGATGTGTGTAAGCGTGTATATTACTATGGCATGTGTTATCATTTGGCTCATAAGGGTGTGAGTGAGTATGCTGTGTGTAAGTGTTTATATTCGTGTGGGTATGTGTATAAGTGTGGGGCCTCAGCACCTCCGTAAGCATGTCTGTCTTGTGTGGGTGAGAGATATGGATAGGTTCTGATTTGTGGGGTTATATATTAATACTATCGATATTGTTAAATTTGTGATTGAGCCCGTCCGGATAGTGTGTTTTTAAACATTGTATCCACTTACTTTCATGTCCTTCTAAAATCTTTCTAATGTTTTCTGATCTGAACGTTTCTATTTTCTCAATTATAGTGAATTTAACATGGTTTTTAAAATCGTGTTTTTCCAGGCGGAAATATTGTTCTATAGGTAATAATCTTTCACGGGGAGTCGACTTAATTCGATTGCAATAATTATTAATTCTGTAGTGAAAGAGCCATTGAGATTTTCCTACATATTGTTTCTGGCATAGTGTGCATTCTAGGAGGTAAATTATATTATGACTTCTACAGTTAGAGTCGTGGTAGATTTTGAAAGTAGATTTAGTGACTGAGCTAGTGAATGAATTCGTGTGTTTAATGTGGTTTGCAGCATAAAAGCTTCTTTTGTTGTTACATGGTTGGAAAAATCCTGTTGTTTTTTGTTGTTAGTTTATTACGGATTACCTTGTCCTTGAAATGTGGTTACTACCTATGATTTCTTTTAGGTTCTTATGTCAACGATATGCTAGACGGTCGGATATATATATATATATATATATATATATATATATATATATATATATACAATATAAGATTGGTGTACACGGAATAAATTCCAATAAACAACAAATACTATTCTTAAAAGACTGCTCAATACAGAGTAGAGCAAATATAATAATTTATTCGAAAATTATAACATAAATATAGCCATTTTGTTTCAACACTCCTGGTGTCTTATCAAGTGATGATGCTGAACACCGTCAATTGATAAGACACGAAAAGTGTCAAAATAAAATGGCTATTTTGTAGTGATTTTATTTATGTTATAATTTTCAAACAAATAATTATAATAATTTTCAAACAAATAATATATATATATATATATATATATATGTGTGTGTGTGTGTGTGTGTGTGTGTGTGTGTGTGTATATATGTATATATATATATATATATATATATATATATATATATATATATATATATATATATATATATAGTATTCGAGGATACCCGTCTACTAGGGCGGCTAGACAATGCCTATTGCAGACGCTTGTTTATTCAACACATACTGCAACTATGTTAAGCAGACCTTAGTTACAGTTTTGGGGAAAGAGCGTGTTATCTAGCGTGATCAACAATTTGAACAAGGCAAGCACGCTCAAGCCTTCGGCCAGGGTGACTTGTGACTTCGTGCTCGTACAAATATCGACGGGCCCAAGTGTTCCGTCTACCCAATTTCACACACGTCAACCCGTGGTATGGTTTTCAAGCATACCTTATGAAGCTGGGATTGAACCCTCCAGTCCGATAACATCACACTTACAAATCGGCTATGGTGGGATTCGAACCCGCGTCTCATGGCCAGAATGCGTACATTCTAACCACTAGACTACGTTATGTTGTTATATACCGTACCTATGAACACTAATGGGTATGTCTCAATGCTCATAAATATATTGGGCACTATTGTAAGTGGTAGTAATATGCTGTCTTAGTAGTCCAATACTAGCAGTAGTTTACCTACTTCACGCCGCTGGCGAGTATTGTATTTTTTGATGTTATAAAGATTACAGTTTCATTTCCAACCCCCGTTTTAGTTTTTCCTTATTCAGTAAACTTTTCTAGGTTATAACAATATATATATATATATACACATATTTGAGTAGATATTGTTTATTTATAATATTCATCGAATATTAAGGACATTTGATGGAAATAAATAAGCATACTGTTTAATAAATGAACAGGGCATCTACTCAAATATGGGTATCCATAAAAAAAAGAAAAAAAAAAGCCTTTCACACAATAAAATGAAAATATGTCGGATAAATAAATGAACAATCCATCCCTAAAAATTGTCTGTGTTCACGTTAGGATACAAAACTGAGCAGAAATGTACATTTTGAGAATCGGGAAAGGTCTGTCCATACACGCAATCTGCTAATAGGTGGCATGAAACTAGCGTTTGCTTCTGGTGGCCCGCTGTCGGACCGCCGCCGTATTCGTCTCGACAATGTTACCAATGGCGGACCACTAGAGGCCCACCGGTGGTCTGCCAGTCGTTGCCACCAGAGGACCGCTTGAGTTGCCATCGGCGGCTCGCCAGCGGGCCACTAGCGGCTTGCATGTAGGCGTGTTCAAAGGTACTATTCGGACTTTGCCAAGTGTGTTTTTTGTAACTGAACTGATAAAGCACGTCAGATCTAATGATGGTTTCCCCTAGGTCAACGTAGGTTCGAATCCTGTCGGAAAACACTTTTTTTTCTCATAATATTTCTCGAATATTCAGAAATAAATATACTGTTTAATAAGTGAAAAGAGCATGTACTCAAATATGGATATCCACTAAAACCCAAAAAAATATATATAATCTCTCGGATTCATTAAATGAAAAATCCATTCCCAAGAATATATATATATATTTAATTTATCCGACAAGTTTGATCTGCTTATTTTTTATTGTATTCTCATAATTTTGGAATACGAATTGTCCGACGCGATCAAAATTTTGAATAAGATTGAGAAAATTGGTATTTTTTTTTAAAATTTGTTCATTTTTCATATTTTTTTTTTAATTCTCACAGTTTACAAATAAGTGCTTCCCCATAGGGATCCGGATTGTGGATAAACAATCTATATATTTTTTTTTTAGATTTTTATTGAAGAAATGTCGGTAGTCTTGAGCAATGTTTCTCAACCTTATTCTGGTCGTGACCCCCTTCAATACAATGCGAGTTCTTTATGGTCACTCAAGCCAACATGTGTTCTTGCATGAGCAATGAATTGATCCACAAACCAGCGCGGTACTGTCATTTGGAGTAGATCAAATAAGTAAATTTTCATATCATTATGCAACTGCTTCAAATGATCAACATACACTGCAAAATTATAATCAAGCAGCTCGGTGGATATATTTGCTAAGGAAGAAAAAACTGCGCAAACTCCTGTCTCCCAATATTCAATCAGAACAGCTTTAATTTCCCGTTAAATGCATTAATTGTATCTTTGCAGAAAAAAAAAACAGGGTGGAATTATTTCCTTGGCGTTTTTGTTCAGGTCATTTAGCTTTTCAAAACTGAAAGTTGGTGAAAACAATACCTTAATTTAAACTTTAAATTATGAGTTTCAAATTTTAAGAAATTGAAAACTAAGAACGGCCATTTTGCATAGATCAGATGAAAAAATTACAATAAATAAATATTTATGTTAGTAAAATGGTTTCGATTAATTCAATATTTAACGTAATAATAAATTTAATATGTTATTTTAAATAATAATTATTAATTCCAAAATACTCCATATATATGTTTTGTGGGTCCTAAATTTTCTGTGCACCCCTTTTCAAATTTGGCCTTGTGGCTCCTGAAAATATCTCATGCTCACCACGTAATCCTAACTGTTTTAATCATTATCAAGTATATCAGTTTTGATACATTTACCCGACAAGTTCGGTCTGACAACTTTTTTTATTGTATTTTTCAAATTTTTACTGTTTGGTTGCATGAATTGACCGTCTGGTTCAGAATTGTATATGACATTTCTAATGTTTTTGTTTTGTTTGTTTTTTGTTTTCAATTGTGCTCAAAAAACTTCGATCGTGTCAGTCATTATCAAGAACTGGGTAATGTCAGTATGATAGAAAAAAACTTGTTGACTCGTTTTTCAGATGGTGTGGAGACGCCTTACTTTGTGCCTAGTTACTCATTCACTGGCTTAACATCGACGTCCTTTACGAGACAAATTGGTTACGTTTCTTCCATTTACAAGACATAACTCGGGCGCCTCGACGTGGTGCAATGGTTAGCTAAATGTTCTTGCTAAAACTGTTACAACAGAATAGTGAGTTCGATCCTCACTGGGTGCCCCATACTTTCGGCCTTGTGCCACATCTAAGCTACACTTGGAAAATCGCTAAATATGGTCCGGTGCTCCTTCTATATATTTAGGGGATTCTTGGGTACCTCGAGGCGGTGTAATGGTGAGCAAACTTGTCTCGCTAGAACAATTACGACTGAGTAGTGAGTTCGATCCTCACTGGGTGCCCCATACTTTCGGCCATATGCCACATCTAGTTCTCGCTTAGAAAATCAATACAAGACCTGACTGGAAGTGTACCAATCTGTATCTTGAGTTATTTGTTGATCTTCCCATGTGCCACTCCAAAAACGACGATGGCCATTTCTTATCTCACTCAATTCTTAAGAAAGTTACTTTATCTTTGCCATTGGGAAAAGCAAAGACGTCACATCTTTAACGATCCTTCAAAATACTTGTAGACTTTATAATATACCGTCAGGTTTGTGACCCGCAGTCTTCCCCTGCCGCTTTTCTTCCTTCCCTTGTCTTGTAAGTGTCTATTTCTCCAAGCACTCCTTCCTCATTTTATTGTATCCAATAAATTTCACCTGTCTCTTTCTAATTCTGAGTATGTGGCCTTTTTATTCCCATTTTCACTGAGACTTCTTTCTTCTTTCCTTACGCTCCCCTTTCAGGCCATTCTCAGCATCCTTCTGTAGAACCACATTTCTGTTACTTCGTTTTCATTGTCCAGCATTCAATGTTATACTTGAGGATACATATGACGTAACAATTCAGCACTCTTTTCTTAGTTTCTAATTAAACTTTTCCTATTTCTTAGTATTATGCTTAGCTTTTGAAATGCTTATTTTTCTACTCAGTAGTAAATTAAAACGAATAGATGGTGGAACGAGGTGAAGAAGGCTTAGTAAAGGGAGAAACGTTGCTAAGGACCACGAAGGATAGGAGGTCATGGAGCGCCATGATCGGCATTGTCATGGAAGAGGAAGAAATAGTTGTAAGCCAGACAAGGTACACACTGATTATCCAGTGTTGAGACTTTGACCTTAGTATTTGAATAGATTGAAAACAGAAATGTCTTCAGTTCTGGGGTCAAAAGGTTAATTTTCTTTCGATCTTTGGCGCCTTTACACTTTCGCACCCCCCCCAACCAGACATGATTTTTTTTTTTTTTTCCTGCGACTATTTTATTTTTCTGACTACTTTTCCCTCATCCATATTTTCTGTACATCAGGTGCAAAACATTAAACACACATTTTAAAACTTTATTCTGGTTTTCTTTATCATTTTAAAGGTAAGATCATAATATACCAATAAATAACAAAAATAAATATTTTCACAACGGATTCCGTTCCGTGGCAATTCGATGCCAGAAGTTTGAAAAATGCGAATCAGCAAACCTTTGAGCCCATATAAATTCCGCCAGGTATTCAGAAATCAACCCCGTCCTCCATTGATGGGTCCATTCAGGGCCTTAAATTTAGCTTGGGCACGGTGCCACATTGCTTCAACTCGATTTGTCCACAAAGTTCTGAGTGTGGTTAACAGTGTCATGGTTGAATCCATTGTTTATTAAACCGAAAGTGGAATAGCACACAATCTTATTCTAAACCGAGTAAATGACAGTGTAATGACAATATAAAATAAAAATGACTTTATTTCTAGAATGCCTTTATAACTACAAATTCCTAAGGCCAAAATCCCATTAGTGTCAACATCATAAAGTGATAATATTTCGTGTGTTTGTTGTACGGACAAAGCACCTGAACCTGATCTGTAACGCACTTTGTTCAAATTCAGGTGACTGAGTTTTAAATTCGTAGTTGTCACTGTTGTAGACTGGTTACCAGACACATCTACACTGCTATTTAACCCCATAACTCTGGGGAAAAGAAACGATATATATATATATATATATATATATATATATATATATATATATATATATTTCGTGTCATTTCGTTGTTGGATGGAAGTGCTATCTGATGATCCGGCGTCCTTTTAAAAGGACTCTGGTGAAATAAATTATTATAATGTTACCTTAAAGTGGTCTGTTTTTCTTTTAAATATTAGCTCTGGATTTACATTGAGCTCTCAGGATTTCATCCTCCTTGGGATTACCCATACGGATTACCAAGTTCTTCATAACTTAAATATATATATATATATATATATATATATATATATATATATATATAGATAGATAGATAGATATTGTGTATTTAGGTAGTAATCTTTCATTTATGCATGTTTCATTAAAAACGACAGAGAAGGTATTGCTATTAGCTTTTTTCGGCTATACTTTTAGCCATTATCAAGGATGATTTTATTTTTTGAATATAATTGGGTGTGTGCGGTGTTTGCATGTTTTTTTAGTGTTATAGAGATATTTTATTTTCCGAACACAATTAGCACGTTGTGGCCGTGTTTGTAGTTAACATTATTAAGTGTTGGCTTTTGATTTTTTTATTATTAATGCATCCATTAGTTTTAATCTTTTTTTACCGGTGGATGAGGTTATCATATTTGTATTTTCTACTAGTATGTTTCGGATGGAGTTTGGTAAGTTAGTATGTGTGTTTAAATTGGTTCTAACAGCTGTGGTCAGATAGGTGTAACATATCTGCTCGATGCGTATCTTAACATTAACAAATGACATCATCTATTATGAAATGGAATAAGTCCGACATAAGGCGACTGAATAGGCACGTGGTTGTCAGACCGATGTAATTATTTATGAATTCGGTTTGATCAAGAACACAGTTGCTTAATGGGCATTTGAACTCATAGGTAATGTTCATTCGTTGTAATTTTGACTTTTCTGATGTATTGTTATTTTTGAAGATAAGGTTAGGTGTTTTAAATTTTTTTGGAGTAGTTAATTAATTTGAATTTTTATTCGGGTCAATTGGGATAGTGTATTTCTTCATAATATTTCTAAGTGAAGATTCATCTTGTTTGTAGTTATTGTGCATTTAGTTTTTGCATAAAATATTTATGTAATTTTTGACTGTATGTTCACTATCATTGTTATTTACTTTGGGAAGAAATAGTCTAATTTTGTGGCCTATAAGGTGATTAGGGAAGCCATTGTTAATTAGTCTGTTTTACATTATTGAGTTTTTTAAGGAAGATTAGTCGAGAGGATGAAATCTGGTGTGCTCTTTTTAGGAAGTTTTTTTATTACTGCTATTCTGTATCTGAGTGGGCATTCACCTTTAAAGTTAAGGTAGCAATAGTTTCTGCTAGAGGGTTTTTATATAATGAGGTGATAAAAGTGTTGTTACAATATTCTACGAGAACATCTAAGAATGGGGTTTATTTTTAGCTACAGAGGAAGCGACTGGTTAGCAAGGTCGAATTACTGTTTTTAAACTACAAATTTCCCATGATTTCTCTCGAACGCTCATATCTGCTCGAAGCGTATCTTAACATTAACAAATGACATCGTATATTATGAAATGGAACAAGTCCGGCAATTATTTTAATATATCTTCTGTTTATAAATTATTTTTATAGATACAAATATTTAAGTAAATGCTTTGTTTATAATAAACAGTATTAACGACATTTATCGGCCTGAATATCCGAGAAAATATGTCTTCCGACAGAAATCGAACATGTATCATGAAACCGTCATATAGTTTGATGTGCTATACCATTTAGCTACAGAGGAAACAGTAATTTGGCCTTGCTAACAAGACGCTTTACAGTAAGTTCTTAGTCTGTGTTGCTGCCTATATCCACACTATTACTATCTATCTATCTATCTATCTATCTATCTATCTATCTATCTATCTCAGACTTTTTCTGACCTATCTATCTATCTATCTATCTATCTATCTATCTATCTATCTCAGACTTTTTCTGATCTATCTATCTATCTATCTATCTATCTATCTATCTATCTATCTATCTATCTATCTCAGACTTTTTCTGATCTATCTATCTATCTATCTATCTATCTATCTATCTATCTCAGACTTTTTCTGATCTATCTATCTATCTATCTATCTATCTATCTATCTATCTATCTATCTATCTAATTTATCTGATTCTGTTGATATCTAAATACTAATATCTAACTATCGATTCTTCTCACTATCTGTCACTGATATTTTGATTATTTCGTAAAGTCATTTTGCTTTAAAAGTACCAATTTTTCAGTCTTCATTTACAATGCATTCGCCTGGGGCAATCAGGAGGATCGTTACAGAAATGAAATATCTACCCTCCACGAGGAAATCAGACATATTACAACCAGTTCTAAGAGACCCATTGTAGGGCAAATGTTATTAGGTCTGTCTGGTAAAATGTTATTAGGCCTGTCTGGTAAAATGTTATTAGGCCTGTCTGGTAAAATGTTATTAGGCCTGTCTAGTAAAATGTTATTAGGTCTGTCTGGTAAAATGTTATTAGGCCTGTCTGGTAAAATGTTATTAGGTCTGTCTGGTAAAATGTTATTAGGTCTGTCTGGTAAAATGTTATTAGGCCTGTCTGGTAAAACCACCAACTATTATAGGGACTTCGATCCTATCTATATCTCTGAATTCAGTTGCCTTGCACTAGACTATAGTATAATTTTAAAATGACTATATCAACGTAGTATAAGCTCGCAAACCAGTTCCCTAGCTTAGTATAGGGTGTCACATTACTGAGAGATAAACAGAGAGATGGATTATATATATATATATATATATATATATCTATATCTATCTATATATATATATATATATATATACAAATTCATCTTATATATATATATATATGTATATATATATATATATATATATATATATATATATATATATATATATATATATATATATAGATGAATTTAGATCAAATATAGGCAAAATATAATTAAAAAAAAACTAAGCACCACCAAGAGAACTTCTAATAACAGTCACACACAATTCATAATCCTACCCTAAAACACCATTTCTAAAAATCTTGTAAATTAGTTATTCCTAATGCTAAGGTATTTACAACGTCCAAGGCAATCGGATATAAAGGGTGTTCCAATAAATTAGACCGATTTAAAATGTGAATTAAGTTTAAGCGTCTAATGATTTTTTCTTTTTCTTTCAGATTTAACACCTTAAGTCTGGCCATTTCCAACATGGAAAGATTAACAATCAAACAAGAGATTAACGTTTAAACAATCATTCAAACTCTTTTATAATAAACTGGAATAAAATTGTCCATAACTTTGATTTTACGAATGACATCCTAGTTAAAAAAAGAACATAATTCTTTACGTCGAAAGTGCTTCGACAGACAACTAATAACAATTTTACCAACTATAAATACATGTCAAAAGCATTATGTAACATCACCAAGCTTTGTGGAATCCATTCTTAAGAATTTAACCTATGTTCATCTAGTACAAACGGAATGTAGGCAAAAAAGTTCGCTAATCAATATATGAAAAACCAGCGAACGTAATGTCCGTTAGACATACACATACGAATATAAATTATCATCTAAATTCAACATAGATCATCTAGAATTATTATATATTTAGATACATAAAGCAATATTTGCGGATTTTTAGTTTATTGAAACTAGAAACGGACGTGTCCTCTCTCCTTTAATTCGAAACGCCAACAATTTATACTAACGCTTGTTTAATAAATCGAATGCGCTTAAAACATGATTAATCAATGAAAATCAAACAATATAAAAGAAAAACACTAAAATTTCTTTTTCTCCATATGTGATTCTCTGACGAAGCTTTTATAAAAGTGAGAAATATTAGATTGATAAAATTTTCCTATTTGTTATATATATATATATATATATATATATATGTAAGCAAATGTAAATGGATATAAATCCGACAGAATGAAGAAAAATTTGAAAAAACAAACAAAAATCCTTAAATGCAATTATGTTTAAAATGAATGAAATGTCGACGTCTGACGTTTCGGTTTAATAAACCTTTTTCAAGACAATATTCATTAAAATACAATTCAGTTCGATTTCACAAAGACGATGGACATAAACAACAAGTCTTATCCAAAACAGATAAATGAAAATTTTTTTTAAATGATCAGCCTTTCCGTTTAGCATGGTCACGTTGTCGTCACATGGGCGACGCTTTCAAAACGTATTCCTAAAAATTTGTGATTATTTTGAAATGAAAAAGAAAATGAAAAGAATTCTATTAGGATCTAAAAATTTAAAATTTGTTACCTACTAGGACTATCCGTAGTTTATTAAATAGCACCAGCAGACAACATATTACATCCGATGCTTGCATCTATCAAATATCATGCAAAAACTGTGACCTAAAATATGTGGGTGAAACAGGTAGGTCCTTAAAATCTCGTGTTTTCGAACATAAACGAGATATTCGTCTCGGTAATTTTAACAATGCTTTAGTTGTACACACAACTAAAGCAGATCATAATTTCGATTTCGATTCCGTGAAGGTATTAAAATATTTTCATAATAAAAATCTCAGGAGGATTTATGAAGCAGGTATAATATCCATCTCACGCACGGTGAATACTAGACCTGGTTTCTTTAATGTTTCCCCTTTTTTAGCGAGATTAATGCTCGACAAGCATACACATAAAAATTTTAGATCCTAATAGAATTCTTTTCATTTTCTTTTTCATTTCAAAATAATCACAAATTTTTAGGAATACGTTTTGAAAGCGTCGCCCATGTGACGACAACGTGACCATGCTAAACGGAAAGGCTGATCATTTTAAAAAAAATTTCATTTATCTGTTTTGGATAAGACTTGTTGTTTATGTCCATCGTCTTTGTGAAATCGAACTGAATTGTATTTTAATGAATATTGTCTTGAAAAAGGTTTATTAAACCGAAACGTCAGACGTCGACATTTCATTCATTTTAAACATAATTGCATTTAAGGATTTTTGTTTGTTTTTTCCAAATTTTCTTCATATATATATATATATATGTATGTATGTATTTTCACTAATTAGTCAAAATAAATAAATAAAAAAACAAAAAAAACGCATACAGTGATAAAAGACCCTAATGAAAACAAAGTTTTATCAGCAAAATGTTTATGTTATTATTAAGAGGAAATACCAAAGTAATTTTTGATCATTTTATGAAACATGTTCTTCCTTTCTAATGGACTTGGAATTTTGTTTAAAAATCTTGTATTTTTTCTGTGTCGGTGGGTCCGCCAAATTTTAGCATTAGTAAATTTAAGGTCTTTTTTGGCGTTAAAAACACATTGTTTTTGAAATTCTTAGAGAAATCAAATAATTGTTGGATTTTAATGAAACTTTCAGAAATTATTCATAAATGAATGAAATTATTGGACATACGTTTTTCTTTTTAAAAAGACATGCTAAAAGTCTATTTTTTTTTTACATCTGTAACTTCCCTCCCTTACTTAATCTTATGAAAATTTGAGAAATTCAAAAGCGTAACTTTTATTAATGATATTAGTTAAAAGCAGAAGACTTTGAAGAATATAAATCATCGATTTTTTTGTAGAATAGAATAAACCCGTTACCGAAAATCAGCTGTGAATTGTAACATACAAAAGCCACTAAAACTAAGACATTATTGAATTAGAAAAGATTCTAATGGCTTTTATGAATAATATATATTAAGGATAATATTATTGGAAGCCAAAATATTTTTTCGATGAAAAATGAATTTTTACAAGAATTATTTTTATTTTCAATTTGAAATATTAAACGTGTTACATAAATTTTAAATCTTTTAAAATTAATTTTCAATATGTAGAGTTTAGGTCTATCTTTACAGATCATAGCTTATTACAAAATTAGAAAACCCCGTTTTTTAAAGAAGAATTTTACACTGTTTTTGAGTGTGCATAAAAAAAATTTACAAGTATATGGATGGTCGTACATGGCATGAAACATTAATGTCACGTGGTTTAAGACTTGTTTCACCTGACGACAATAAACTGCTGTCAAAAGATATTTGTTTTCGTACTGCGAACAAGTGTTGAATATTCTGATTTTGACCTCCACCAACATCGTTGCATTTTCAAAAGTTTTAATGTTTTTGACGTATTATTCACTAAATATTTTTAACATATTTTTTTTTAAATAAAATTAATTTATTGCGTTTCAGTAAGAGATATACTGCAATTATTTATTATTTTCTCTTTTTTTTTTTAGTTTCAATTCTCGGGACGGAAACAAAACAATATTAAAAATAAGGAAAATGAAAAATTCACACAAAAATATTTCATAAATATGAGAGAGATACTCTCTTGCTAACTCTCTTATTTATGAAATTTTATGGTATCATTTTTAATTATTAATTTTTATATTATCTCTTTTTTTCTTTACGGATGATAACTTGACCGTGTTTGAAAATGAAAACATTATATAAATACATACATACAGCAAACTATTTCTTGTTAACATTTGAAAATAGCTAAATGTATAGCCAAAAGCGCTCGTATAAAAAGAATAAGTTTTATATAACTTTATTACCCGAAAAGAAAAAAAATGTATTAGATAGCATGGGAAATTGAATAAAAAAACTAGATCAAAACATAGGTACCTCTACGAAATCGCTAAAAAAAAGAGTATAGCTTGATGAAAAAGACGCCAAACTTGACGAAAACAAAATTATATCGTCTAAATATTAATGTTATTATAAAGAGGAAAGACCAAAGATTTTTTTACTTATTTTAAAAATTTTTTTTTCTTTATTTAAATTTTTTTTTTCTAAATTTTGATTAAAAAAACCTTGTTTCTCTTTGTATCAGCGGAACTAGTAAAAACCATAGACAATTTTTAGCACGTTTTTTTGGTATGACACACATTAATTTGGAAAATCGTGCAAAAATATAAATAATTGTCAGATGTTAATGAAACTTTCAGGGACTATTCACAGATGATCGAAATTATTATAATTTTTTTTTTTTATTAAAGTCATGGCAGAAATATTTTTTCATATTTATTACCCACCCACCAACTAATTTTATGAAAACGCTAGCAATTCGATCAAGTTTAGGTTAATGATTACAATAGTTAAAAGCACAATGCTTTGAGGAATGCAAATTATGTTTTTTTGTTTTTAATTGCCGCCCCCCAACTGAAAATCAGCTCTGAATTGTAACATACAAAAACTCAATAGATCAAATATATTATTTAATTTCAAATGCTTTTATTTGCTTTTAGTTGTTTTTATGAATATGGACAATATTTTCTGAAAGCAAAAGATTTTTTCGATGAAAAATGAATTTTTAATAGAATTATTTGTTATTTCTTTAATTATTTTAGATTTTTACATTTAAGTTGTTAAAATATTATAAAATTAGTTAAAAGCCGCAGTAATTAAGAAATGTAATTTTGTGTTCATAAAAATCGTTAAAATGGCTGTAATTAAAAAGTACGGAAGGTCACAAGCAATAAAACGTCACATGGCTTGAATGTAAGCGTTCTCCGCTGAACGTCGATTACATTATTGCAAATTCTTCGTGCGAAACACTTGCTGAGCATTTTGAATTAGCGTTTTTTACTCATTAAAAAAAATTGAACATCATCCTAAGCCATTTTCCCCATCAACATTACTACATTTTTTAAAGTAACATTTATTTCATTTACATATTTCATTGCAATTTCAATTTTTTGAAGTTGTTTTACAGTTTTCACTTTTTAGTTCTCAGTGAGTCGTCTTTATTTCAATTTTATGTGAATTTCTTATTTCAGACAAACTGTTTTCGATTCTATCCTAAAGTGTTGTTGTCATCACCCTACTCAAAAGGTGTTAAAAAACAAAAATGCATCAAGCCATTGTTCAAACATAGATTAAAAAAAAAAAAGAAAAAAAAAGGGATATTTTGCAAGGTGATGACAGCTTGGTATTGTCGGCTGGCTGGCCTTTGACCCAGCAATGTCAAAGTTAATTTGGGCTTAATTTCAACAGTTTTCCTTATCGCTCATTTAAAAAAATAAAAAAAAATAAAAAAAAAACATAAAAAAATCCTGGTTTCCAGTGTTCAGAAATAGCAATTTTAACTATTTCTTCATATTTTATCCTCATTTACACCAACCAATTTCACTTAGGAATGAAAGAGCATTCTTTGCTTTCAGGAAATACCTAGTTTCATGGGGCGCAGATCAAAAGTTTCCTTGATATTTTGTTCAGATGATAACAAAAGTCATTTTTAATTTTTTTTTCAGTTCAAATTGGCTGTAGTGTAACAAAATAACTTTTGATATGTTTGTGATGATTTTTACTTGTGATAGAAATGTTTTATCCTAGCAGATCTGTATTGACTTTAGGGGGATATAGTTGCTCTCAAAAAAGCTGTACAGCACTTGTATTTTAATCTGTTTATAGTATTTATAATTTCTACAGAGAGTATCAACAAACTTATGGTGTAAGCTACAGTAATAAAACAAAATAAAAGAAAATGGAATGCTGAAAGTTTTTTTATTACTTTAATAATTACGAGGTACTACATAAGCTGGTTCATGTAAAAAACGTTACGTTAATTATGTCCTTCCGTATGATAACTCGAATCTCACGTTAGCTGTCGATATGTGATGCCAGCAATCATTCATCACTCGTCAATAGCCAATGATGTTAAGATCACCTCCATTTTATTTTAAACAACATTTTTCTTCGAAGAAAGTAAGCAAAAGTTTTTTTCAAAATATATTAAATAATCTTTAAATTTGCTAATTTTGACAAATAAATTTTGAAAAAATCTATAATTGATTTTTGGAAGAATTTTAAACTAGGATTTTAACTTAATTTACAAAATTTTAAAAAAATGGCTGATATCGGGTTTTTTTTAGTAATTTTGCTGACAAACAAAAAACAAGATTTTTAAGTAAAATCTTGGACATGCTAAGAATGAGTAAAAAATTAAAAAAAAATAATCAAAAAATACTTTGGTATTTCTTCTTAATAATGATATATATACTTAAACAGATAATTTTTTTCATCAAATTTAAGGCCGTTCTTGTCATGCTATACTCTTTTTATTGATGTTCATGGAGTTACCTATCAAAACACCTTGTCAGCTGTATTCAATGAAATGAACATAAAAGAAGGATTTCTGCCTAAATACAACACACACACACACACACACATACATATATATATATATATATATATATATATATACAGAGAGAGAGATAGATAGATAGATAGATAGATAGATAGATAGATAGATAGAAAGACACAGAGAGAGAGAGAGACAGACAGAGAGAAAGAAATAGACGGAGGAGGAGGATGTGAAGAAGAAGAAGAAGAAGAAGAAGAAGAGCAATGTTTTTATAAATGTATCGGTAGTGGTAGGGTGTAATTGAAATTTACATTTTTTTTTTACCCAGACTCATATGTGCTTAAGAGGGATTTCTTAATATGTAAGCCAGGACAAGCCTTTTTGCTTCAAATTTTCTCTTCCTTTCTATTACACCCAACGTCGTGCGTTTGTTTATTTATTGAAAAAAAAATAATATAGCGCTCATTAGTATTTTAAAAAAAGCGTTAAGAGGTAATCTGATAATAAAAAACGCCTGAGGATACTTGATTTATAAAGTTAATAGCTCTACATTTCTTTTTTTTTTTTTTTTTTTTTTTCACATACTACTGTTTCATGGTCTGATTCAACTCTAACCATTAACCTTTTATGTATTATATATATATATATATATATATATATATATATATATATATATATATATATATATATATAATATAATTATTTATTTAAAAATATGATTCCAACCCAACATAAGTGTTCTCATGTTTCAAAACAAGAGCCAAAAACTTCAATATACTTATTTGAATTAAACTGAATTAAAGTACTAAGCTATAGAGAGAATAGAAAAGTTCAGAGCAGATAACATTAGAAAGATTTTAGAGTCCCATGAAAATAAGTGGATACAACGTCTAAAAACAAAATATCCAGCAGGGCTAAACCATAAATTTAACAATATATAGATAGTATCAATATATAACTCAACAAATCAAAACCTACCCACACTTCTCACCCACACAAGACAGACATGATTACGGAGGTGTAGAGGCCTCACACTTATACACACACCCACACGAATATACACACTTACACACATCATACTCACTCACTTCCTAATGAGCCAAATGATAACAAACACCAACACCAATACACACACTTACACATATCATACTCATTCACTCCCTAAGAACCAAGTAACACACACACAAACACTAAACAGAGACACATCCCCTCACCAGGTCCAATAAAACTGTCAAACTGACCAGAGAATTCAGAGCAACATGTATCTATCCAGCTCTTATCTCAAATAACAACTTAAAAGAGACTGTTTGACCAACAGAAGGATTGTTAAAAGATTCATGTTAAAAAGATAAAAAAAAATAAAAAAAACAAACGAAAACTAGACAAAAGTTCAATTTCTCCATCAAGACATTCATTCTACAAGGTTGGTATAGATGTAATCAAATTTCGTAATATCCTGATAATTTTGAAAAAATAATATATATATATATATATATATATCTGTGTGTGTGTGTGTGTGTGTGTGTGTGTGTGTGTGTGTGAATGAATCCTGTATATTTAGGAAAATACCATCCTTACGAAGAACTGGTAATGTCTGCCTGTATAATTTTGATTGTATTTTTCCTATTTTCGGATAAGTTGCCGAGTATTTTGGTTAAAGTTGAGGGTGAACAATCAGAAGTTCCTATTTGGTTATTTTTTCTTAGAATGCTTTCGATTTTCGCACTCATTACCAAGAACCGAGGTAGGATTTGTGTAGGAGTTAGGATTCCTTTGGCTTCACCCTGTTATTCGTTGGGAAATTGGACGTTTGAAATTGTCTAGTGTGACGTTATGTTTAACGACTTATCACCTTATTCGATAACTAGAAACATTCAATAAAAAATTAAACAATTATTTGTTTAATATATATATATATATATATATATATATATATATATATATATATATATATTATAAATTAACTGATTAACTGATTTAAAATATGGTTTCTTCGCTACACTGGAATTACCATGTTTCAAAATACGAAGCTAAAAACTTCAAATTTAATTATATAATTAAATCAAAAGCATTATTTCTGTTTCATCCTCAAGGGAATTTTGGAATAACTTATTTTTAAATTTACTGAATTTTAAATGCACGTATATTTCATAATTTCTTTTTTCCAAGGATACAGAGGAATCCAATCATTTAGACAGGGGCGGTAGCGTGATCATTTTTATTAACTATTGTTTTATCTATTATGAGTTACGTTCGAAAATAGGTTAAGTTTAGGGAGGGTAACAGCCCCAAAAAGCTGGGATAGGCGGTACAAGAGGAGGAACAACAACACTCAGAAAAAAGTCTGCCTGCCTTATGTGAAGGGGTTATCAGAGAAAATAGAAAGAATCTGCGTGCATATAGCATCAGGATAACCTTCAAAAGCTGGAAAACACTTCGCAAATATTTATCCCGAGTAAGACACCCCCCCCCATAGAGGAGAACATGGCTAAAGACTGTGTATGCTATCCCGTGCAGCTGCGGAAAGAAATATAAAGGGGGAGACAGGCCGCCCCCTTAAGGTAAGGCTTCAAGAACACCAGAAAGCTGTAACACGAGGGGAAGGGGAAAAATCAGGCGTGGCTGACCACATATGGAGAGAGAAGGGAGATCACCGCCCTCTGTGGAATCAGGTTGACATCATAGACAAAGATCACCATACGAAAATTCGTTAACTTAAGGAACCAGCATATACGCTAGGCCGCAAAAATCTCCTGAGCCGACCAAGCATAGAAATGAATACAATATGGGAACCAGTAATAAGGAATGCCAGAGAAAAGCGATAATAACAACAAAAAATTGCAATATGAGCTCTGGTAAAACATGCAATGAAAACAGCAAAAATTACAATATGAGCATTGGTAAAAAATGGTTGCTGAAGATATTAGGCTTATAATAGCCAGAAATTCATACACAGATGTTCTCAAGGACACATGGCACAGTAGATAAAAGCATTTGAGTGTGAGTTCAATACCCGGTTAAGGCAGTGGAGAACTTTCAGAGGGAAATTAACAGGAGATAACTGATAACTGACATCCATTAAACATGGCACGTGGAACTAGAACAGTCTAATGAGCGAAATAAAGGGTTCAATTCGACATTCCAACCACCTGAAGAAGGCCGGAGCGTACAGCGGCCGAAACGTTGTAATAGATAATGGATAGTCCGTATAATGTAAATAATGTACATAATACCTCATCTCAGAAATATAGACTGATACTGAAGGAATCATTAGTATACCAATGCAATAGGTCATCTATTGTGAATTCCCGAAAACATAAAAATCTATATAGGTTGCACTAGCCATGATTTCAAAAAGAGGTTCAATCAACATCAAACTTTATTTAGAATAAATAAATACCGAAATCAGAAGTCTTTATCTAAATATTTCTGGCACTTAAAAGAAACCAATAAACACCTACAGTAAAATGGAAATTAATAAGAAAAGCTAGAATATATGTCATTAATTGACCCATGTCCTTTGTGCATACATGAGAAACTATATATTACTAAGTTCATAAAAAATAAAGATTTACTGAATCAAAGAAATAAAATAGCTATTCTTTGCCGACATTTCAAAAATTTTCCTTAAATAATATTTAAAAATAAAATAAAATTTTAAAAATTTTAAAAAATGAGAGCTTGTAATATACATACTTATAATTGATATGTAATAATAATTTTTAAATAATTTAAGTAATTCTATTACATTTAGTTGATTTAAAAATAAATATAGTTTAATAGTAATTATTAATAATAATAATATTTTAAAATTGTAGTTCAATATAACGTATTCTAACCCAAACACCCCTTTTAGAAAGAATATTTAAGTATACAAGTAGCAATTTAACAGAAAAAATGACGAAAAACTTTTTGCCTTTAATAAAAAAAAAAGCCAGACGACATGCGTTGAAGGGATGTCAAAAATTCGATGAAAAATGCACCACTACCCTCCCTAAACTTAACCCCTTTTTCGAACGTAACTCATAATTGATACAGCAATAGTTAATAAAAATGAACACGCTATCGCCCCTGTCTGAATGATTGGATTTCTCTGTATCCTTGGAAACAGGAAATTATGAATTTATATGTGCGTTTAAAACTCAGTAAAATTAAAAATAAGTTATCTCAAAATTCGCTTGAGAATGAAACAGAACTAATGCTTTTGATTTAATTATATAATTAAATTTGAAGTTTTTAGCTTCATATTTTGAAACATGGTAATTCCTGTGTAGCGAAGAAACCATATTTTAAATCTGTTAATTGATATTATTTATGCTCAGTAAATTTACACTGAGCACTGTTTTGTAAAAATAAAAATATCAATACGAAAACAGGATTATACATTTACTGTTCTTTCTTTTATAATAATAATAATAATAATAATAATTATTATATATATATATATATATATATATATACATACAGATTCTGCCCAAACAATGTTTACATACTTCAGAAATAAAAAAAACAACTTGTATAGATATTGTTACACTAAATTTATTCAGACATCAAGAATTTAATACAAGTTACCTTTGGATTCTGCAATCACAAGGGATGCTCAAAATGGTGGCCTTTATCTTTCAAACATTTATTAGTACGCGAACTACTACTTGGGCAGCGTAGACCAAAGCATCCAGTGGGATTACTGCACATGCATTTTCAATTTCTTGCCTAAGGCCGCAAATGTTGGTTTTCTGTGATACACATCACAAATTTCTTGGAGCGTGTATATATTTTGCTGAAAACTCTGTATATATATATATATATATATATATATATATATATATATAACTTACGCACAAAACATATATTGAATATTATCGTAATGGTAATACTGGAATATTACTTACTGTATAAGTACTGTGACGACCCACTCTCTATACATATATGTGTTAATAGCACTGTATATTTGATTAGTCAGGAGTATACTAAAATAGTCAGTATTCGCAGACAGATGCAAGTCACTTTGAACGTACATGGATTGATTGCTGTCCAAGAAAAATTCTTCATGTGACCAAAATTGTTTTATATTATTTTTTTTATGTAGATGAAGACATCTATGCAAATGGACGGTTCCTTCCTTTTATTTTTCTTAGAATTCTTCCGTTCTATTTCCATCTCTGTTATCAACGGGATAAGGGGAATGGCAATAATGCAACTTTGATTTCCCTGAAGATAAGCAAATATACATATATTACACCAATAACGGGACACTTTTCATAAATATATTTATATGAAGGCGTTTTCGTCTTACATCAGTGTTTCGAAGTTTCCACATAAGTAGGCTAGGTTTGCTTTATATATATATATATATATATATAAATATATATATATATATTACGTTGTGTATGAAACACCGAATCGTGCTATGGGTGAGGGATAAGATGTATATTTATTAATATATACTTAATAGCTCTACTGCATCACATCGAGCACATTTTTACTAACACCAGCACTATATATATATATATATATATATATATATATATATATATATATATATATATGTGTGTGTGTGTGTGTATATATATATATACATGAATTATTCACACAAAAAACTAATGCAAAGGTTAATGATTTAAATGGCGAGACATCCATCATCGCAAACAATTCAAATAATATACAAAAACCTCCGAATCCGTTATGAATGAAATGATCCTTGTTTATATAAATTTCTGCCGTATTCGTTCTTATTTTTACTACAAGCTTTCGTCTGTTTCTACAGACATCTTCAGGTATAGAATAGATGTTGTTCTTGTTTTTTCTCTTAGTAATAAGAGGACAACGAAAATATATATATTGTTGTATCCGAAAATGCTATTGAAAATGAGTTATTGTTTTTGGAACGCGCAGAAGCAACGCTGAGTTTGATTTTGAATTTTTAAAGGTTGTGCGTTCATATAAAATAAATTCTTTCACGTTCTAATTAACGCTTAGCTCATTGTCAACCGCTTTGCATTTAAAAACATAAGGAAAAAAATACGGTAATGAAAAACAACAACGCATCTTTATATAAATACTTATACTAATGAACAACATATATTTTTGTACCACTTGCACCCCTGAAGATGATCTTGGTAGAAGATCGAAAGTACTCGGGAAATGAAAATAAAAGAAATTTAAACAGTTATAGCACATTTCTCTCACCATTTAATATCAATACACGGAATGATATTCGTGAGTATGAACGGATTTTGTTAAAAGTTAGCAGACATAATGTCTGTAATTTATTTAAAGCCCATTCAAAGAACCAGCTAGAGAAAGGTGATAAAGATTTATAAAGAGGTAACATTAGAGTGGAAAACTGTATCAGGAGGCCACAACAGAAAGAGGAATCATCAGTTCAACTTAGAGCTAAATACATTCTTATTGTTCAAAGTAACGACCAACAGTGTTATAAAAACCTCGGAGAATTCCAATAATAAATCTTTTTCTAAGATACAACAGTTCCAACTTAATCTAACAATTGGACAATTTTGTTGTTACGCCTGTTATGTATATATTTCGTTAAAGACGACAGACTTGGTACTTACTGCAATTAAGAGCTTTATTTAATTTTTCTTTAATCACGATACTTTGTTAGTCATCTTTAATGAAACATGTATAAAAGAGGAATTACTGCCCCAAATACACAATTATATATATATATATATATATATATATATATATATATATATATATGCTGGGTGATTGAACAGTAACTCTCTATTTTATGTATGTGTGGCCAGCCAGGTGTCCTGTTTTAACCTATTGCGACTTTTTTCTCTGGGGTTTGTTAAAGAAGCAAGTCAACTATAGCAAACCAAGATTTTCGAATAACTTAAAGAGGTGAATACAAGAAGCAATGTCTTCCATACCACAAATCTCCCTGGTGAAATTAGCTGATGCGATTCTTGGTAGCGAAATCTGGTGGCCATATCGAATTTTAAATAAAACTTCAAGCTAAACGATTTCCTCTCATATCCACTTCTTGTAAAAATTATAGTTATAGTATTTTAAAATGCGGAGTTATTTTTCAGTCACCTATATATATATATATATATATATATATATATATATATATATATATTATATATTTCATATATTTAAAATTAAGGTGCCATTAGAGAATGATCATTTTCACAAGATTTTTCAAACTGTATATAGGGCCATTTTGTTTTTAATGAAAATAAACATTGTGCGCTATTTTTGACTCAGTTTTAACATTTAATATTTAAAACTCTATATTGTGTTAATAGGACCTGCTTGGATTATACCAACGATATTACTACTTATATCTATATATATATATGTGTGTGTGTGTGTTTGTGTGTGCGCGCACGTGTGAGTGTTCTGAGAGAGAGAGTTTAGAAATATAAATCAACCGTGCTAATGACTCACAGTTTCACATCTCAACATATACAACAGTAAATACTCGAATTATCTATCTATCTATCTATCTATCTATCTATCTATCTATCTATCTATCTATCTCTATATATATATATGCAACAGTATATACACGAATTATATATATATGTATATGTATATATTATATATATAAATGCAGAATTAAAAATATATATATATATATATATATATATATATATATATATATATATATATATACACACACACAACAACGGAAAATACTCGAATTATATATATATATATATATGTGAATAGTTTTTTCTGTTTTTTTACTCTTTGATTTGTTTTAAAAATCTCTGTTTTTTCTCTATTCTAAGCTTTTCTCCATGCAATTATCAGAAGTTATAAAATAAGCATAATTATTTTCAATAATTTCAATTTAAGTAAGACGATATTACCATTGGGACGCCCAAAGTTTGCTGACAGGGAAAGAAAAACAATATGACTTTAATGAGGAGAAAGGACAATCACAGAACAGTTGTCAGATGTAAGAGAGAAGATGGTGATTGATCTTGCATTAAATGTTTGCACATTGTAGTTGTCGGGGAAGAAACACACCGGAAGAGAGTTCCACAAGTGAGGAGTGCGAGAAAAGAATCTATTAGAATAGAACTTACGGTTACAAATAGGTATTTCAGCAGTAAATCTTAGTTCCCAATCTAGACATTTTGTAACTCATACAAATGTCTAACAGAAAGCGAATTAACCCCCGTTTGCAGTATATTCATTTTTATCGATACTCGAACTGCTATTCAATTAATGATTATACTTTATAATTTAAATATTTAATCTTAATTATGCATTCATGTATTATTTTTTATCTTGACAACGGTTAAGCCATTGACCTCACCATTCTCGATGATTCATATATCTCTTATGATGTTTCCTTCTTTTGTTCAGTCGAACAGATATGACTTTTTCTTGTTGAAGACTCTCACGTCGTTTTCATTACAGCGTTTGGCCATTCAAATAGGTTATTAAAATCTTGTCTCGCATGTGAACGGATTCTCTCATCTGAATCATTTACAGGCACCTAAACATTGGAGACATGATAACCAACACTACTACGAAATAGTATATCGGAAAATGATAGTTTCTCTTGTTAGTAACAGACAGAAATTATATCGAATTTAATCAAATTCAAGCATTTGTCGTTCGCATTTCTTCGTAAAATGTAATCGAAAGATAATCCTTCTGTCTTCCAACTTGTAGGTTTGTAGCATAATTACATTTTAATGGCGACTCCACATAGTGTCATCACTAAAAATCACTACAGACTCAACTAAGAAACAAGGTGAACATATGATTCAGAAGTCAGTCACCCAGTTATGTGCCATGCGTGATACACGTTTAGGCGATCATGTATCTTTCGATACATGACTGACGAAGAATATTTTTTCGCGCAGTAGGTTGCCATTTCTTTCAGCGGTAGACCAGTTGCCATCCAAGGCTGTAGAACTCGGTCTGTCCTGCTAGTTAACCATAGCCGGAGATGGGGGAGAAGAAGAAGAAGATTTATACCTGTCCCAGGGGTATTAGCACGTAGGTGAATGTAATTGATTTGACTGGAATTCGAACTTGGCTCTCCGATTCCTCAATCCGAAGCGCTATCCATTAAACTTAAATTCCTGCGGTTGACGATCCAAAGAAGTGAGCTCATTTGAACAATGAAACTATTTATAGAAAGAACAGACTCTTCTCAGCGGTGTGAAAGTGACTGAATTCGAGATGCCAGGTCAGGACCGATAACATTACAGACCTTTCTTTGGATTTTGTCTAGAATTTCGAGATATATAGCAGGATCACCAGACCAGATATGACAGAAATATTCAATGCACAGGCGAATGGTAGATTTATAGATAGTCAAGACAGTTTCTGACAAGAAACATTCATATGTTTTATTTGCGATATGATGACAACACCTCGTATAAGAAAATCGGATAACACAAAAGAAGTTATTGTAAATATTTTTATTTATAAAATACAGATTTTATAAGGGGAAATTCAGATTGTACATTTATTATATAAGTTGAAGTAAATCATGAATATTTAAACTGTGTACGCGTGCGTGTGTCTCTCTGTTTCTCTGTGTGTATGTGTCTGTGTGCGCGCGCGTCTTTGTCTAAGCGTATGAAACAAGATTTGTTCATATCTATCAATTTATCTATATATCTATCTCAGTAATTTCTATCTCATTATTTTCTTCTTTTTCCTCTCTCTCTATCTACCTATCTCAGATTTTATTCTTTCATCTGTTTTTCTATCTATCTATCTATCTATCTATCTATCTATCTATCTATCTATAGATATTTTTTTCTTTTCGTCTCTCTATCAATCTCTGTCTTTTCCTCATCTATCTATCTCAGTTTTTTCGTTATTCATCATTTCTATCTATCTATCTATCTATCTATCTATCTATCTATCTATCTATCTATCTATCTATCTCTTTTTGCCCTTTTCCTCTCTCTTTCTATCTATCCATCTCTGTCTTTTCTCCATCTGTCTGTCTCAGCTTTTCTTTCTTCATCATCACTCTCTCTCTCTCTCTCTTTCTCTTTATATATATATATATCACGTTATTTTCTTTTTTCGTATCTCTTTATGTACGTTATCTATCTATCTATCTATCTATCTATCTATCTATCTATCTATCTATCTATCTATTTCAGAGTTCAATTTTACCGTTCGAGCTGCATGTTTGATTTAGCAATTATAGTGTTTCAAATTATTCTCGTTTTTTTTTTTTTTTAATTAAATCCAGAAATAATGAAAGAGAGAAGCGAAAAGAAAAGGATAAAAAAAAAAGCAAAGATCAAGCGTCATGAAATGAGAGACAAAGAATAAAGACAAATAAAATTTAAGACAACAAAATAAAACAATGAGTTTGAAACCAATGAAACAATAGACGCAAAATGAAATAAATGGCAAAGATATGTCGAAAGAAAAACAGAAAAAAAGAAAAAATGAAAGGAAAAGAAGGAAAAAACGAAATAGAAAAATGAAGAAATTAATAAAAGAAAAAAAAAAACATTTTTTTTTTAATGTAAAACGAACAAAGTCTCACTGGTTCTGTAACATGAAGCCCGATATCATGCGATCATTAATCATAGACACTGCGTAAATTTTGACAGTCAAAACAGTCATGTAATAAATAATACTATTTTGACAGTAATGCATGCATTAATTCCTGACTACTAACAATCCCTTTATTTATTTTCAAAGTATCTCTATTGCAATATCATTAGCAATATTGGTGGACATTTACAAGTTTATTCACAGCAATACCTACAGCTATATTCTTACTTATTAACATATAATTAAACCGATATTTCACAGTTAGTTTCACCTTGTATAAGGCCCTGGAGCCACTCTTGGTAGAGGGTTACAGTGCAAGAGGCAGAGTTTAAGTGAGAAAAATAATGGTTTACTCTAGACTTGAACAGGTTTTAGTGATCGTGAGTGTCTGTTCCACAGAAGCTGCTTGAGTAGCGCTTTCTTCCCACCAGTGGAATACGAAGAAAGTACCTGACGTCTCCTGATATGCACGATTTTTTTTTTTTTTTTACAAAAGTGAATTCAAACCAAAATGGCGTATGTCTTTTTAATCAATTTACCCCAAGCAAGGAGATAATGGCATTAAAACGCATTCTTTAAAAGAAACCGGGAACCCAATATTAAACAGGGAAAATTGTTTCCATAATTGAATTTGCCCTATAATAAATTTCCAACCTTGACAAATTTCAAAAACGTCTACGCGTCCTTATGGGTGATGAATTATTTTCCACGCAAGAACCCCTTTTTTACAGACGAAACTTTGCTAGCCTGTCTCTCTTTTCATAAGAGATGTTCATACGAGCTACATTTTTTAGTTTTTTTTTCTTTTCTTTATTTTTTTAGGCATTTCACCCCAAGCAAGGCGGGAAGCCACTAGGACGCGGGGGGGGGTGCAGAAAGTTTAGAGCAAGATCAGATAGGAGTGATAAAAGAGAGGATGAGGGTAGTGGATAGATCAAGGCAACTGGAGATGTCGATTGACATTACACTTGAATAGCTGGAGATTATAGCTCACAGGAAAACAGAAATAGGGAAGGGAGTTCCACAGGCGAGAGGTGCGAGACATGAAGCTATTAGAGTAGAAGAGACGGCTACATTTAGGAGTTTCGACAGTGAAGGGGTGAGAGCGGGATGCCAGCCTCGTAAGGCGCTGGAACTCTTGGCGTCTGGGAACCAGCGAATGCAGCTCCTCGGAGTTCCATTAATTCATACCTTCACAGCTACGTTCCCCCGTGCGACATACACGGAATCGATTCATACAAATTGAGCGGCTTTTAGGCCTTGGATCGGGAGGAAAAATAATATTAGAAAATTAATGAAAAAGCTTAGTATAGAGTTTTCAAATACTCCACAGTACTGACGGTGTATTAATTGTAACAAAAAAGAAGAAAAAAAATCGTTTAACAAACGTATTTTCCCCAGCCGCACATTGTTAAAAAGCCGCGTGTTGCTTGTGAGTTATTTTTTTTTTTCTAAAATTTTCTAGTTTATAAACGTGCTGTGTTAGTGGAGAATACCAGTAGTAATATTAGCCGTTTCCTTATATGGAAACATTCGGTATTCATTGACTGTGCAGGCAGTGCTACTCGAATTATACCTTTCTTCACTCCCAGCTCATAGGATTAAAATCAAAGTGTACTATCTGTTCTCCTCATCACTAATGATAATCGTAATATTACCTGTTTCCTTATAAAGAAACATTCGTCATTTATTTACCGATCAGTCTGCTCTACAGCCGGTCGAAATTTATAAAATATTTCCATGAAAACATTTTTTTTTCTGTGGAATTGAATTGTTTAGTTTGAATTCGTTATACTCACACGAAAATACCTCTGGGAAAGGTATGAATAGATCTCTTCTCCCTCAAGCTATGGATTAAATAACAGGACAGACTGGGTTCTATAGACTTGGTCGGCAACCAGTCTACCATAGAAAGAATTGGTAACCTACTGCGGGAAAATCTTCTGCCCAGTCAATTATGAATTGAAGAAGACGTGATCGCCTAAGCGTGTTGCGCCTTTGGGACTTAACGGACTGAGATGTCTCAAGTCCAGTAACTGATGTCATTCTTTCCAGAACTGAGGGGAGCTTTCTTCCGAACCTTTTGTTTCTAGTAATGTCGAACATAACGTTCGACATTACTAGATTATCATTTTCTCGTCGAGTTACATGTGATATCATTTTTAGTTGTTGCTTTTGTTAGTCTTAGTCCTGAAATGATGTGGCTTCTGTTATTTGGTACAATTTATAGGAATAAACTGTCGCTACCGACACTTGAGTTTGAACATAGATCGTCGGTGAGCAAACATAGGCGATCCCATTATTAAATTAAGTAGAACACGTGACCATAAAGGAAACGCATAAATAGGAAGTCGCGTTATGCCTAAATGATTGTATTACTATTCTATCCTCTCTTATTATTCCGATTGTTATTTCTATTCTATCTCCTATTACTATAAGGACCGCTATTCTCTACTCTATTCACTATACTATTTCTCTATTCGGATCACTATACGGATTACTAGCCGAGCGAGTATTATCGAGCAAGTGCTATTAGTACGAGTGATATTCTAAGGTGCCTGGCACCAGTATTCTTCAACGGCGTACTACAGTTTCATCTGCGATTACAAAGTCTCTACTACAACGAGCATTATGAAAGTGACAACGAGTATTCGTTGACACCATAAAAGTGTCAAACAAGTGTTCGTTGACATCACAAAACAATCTGCAATCTTATTGGATTCAAGCATTTTCCACCGTCGTAATGCAACTTCCATGTGTCTGTTATATAAACTTTTCCTATTCTATCCTCTATTATTATACGGATCATCATTTCTGTTCTATCCTCTATTACTATACGGGTCACTCTTTCTACACTATCCTCTATTACTATACGGGTCACTCTTTCTATATTATCCTCTATTACTATACCAATACACTCTTTCTACACTATCCTCTATTAATATATGAATCACTGTTTCTACGCTATCCTCTATCTCTATACTATTCACTATACTATTTCTCTATTCGGATCACAATTCAGTGGTTACATTCGATCGAGTATTATCGAGCAAGTACTATTAGTGCGAGAGCTATTCGAAGGCGTCTGACACCAGGATTGTTCAGCGGCGTTACTATAGTTGTGTCTGCGATTACAAAGTCTCTACTACAAACGTTCATTGTTTGCAATTTTACAGTGCCAGTTCATCAGGTTCGAAGGATTGTTCTCGGCAAGTCCTACAGGCTTAATTTAAAATCATTAATCTGAGAAAGCGATTGCATACGACTGACAGTCTAGATATCTCTGAACGAGTTGGTCGCCATGCATGACATGCATATGAATGTCTCTATCTGACAAGGCTGTTTAAGAACATGACTTCAATATTTGGCTTTGTAGCAGTTTGCGGCGTTAGGTAAAACTACCTCCAGTACGGCCTATTGTGTGTTCACTTGTCTTCTATACTGAATTTGATCCATACACTTAGTGTATGGGTATTTGAAGTGTTTAGTATTTACTAATTCGACAGCTTGCGTTTTTATTGTTGAGGGGTCCACTCCTTTTTACACAAATGAACTCACCCAGTACATACATATACTACTGCTACGGGAAGACCCGAGGAAGTAAGACCGAAGAGTCGAGTCCAGAGTGACAGAGTAAAAGGTTGTAGGTAACCGGAAGGGTGAGGGGTGAGGTAACAGCATTGTAGGAGTCACAGTGAGCGAGCACGTAGACTCAGTAAGAAGTCATACAGCGATACTTCAATACCAAAGACTGTATAGATATTTTGCGACTAACCCGTATTCCTGGAACTACTAACCTGCTTTACCAGTTTGTATTATTACGTTAATACATTATTTTCATATATTCATTCTTGGCGTTTGTTATTTATTGGTACCGGATTTCATCCCGGAATTCACAACATTTACGATAGTATCAGTGTGTTGTGGTAGGATCCACCTAATTTGCATAGTAGAGTACCGACTATATAAATATGGTTGGTACCGGGAAGACGAGGGGAGGAATCAAGAGATTCAACCAGAGACTCTGCCAGACTGTGACTCAGTCAACACATTCTCCAGGAACGGTCTTCCCAAGAATATACAAAAGACTATATGTAAATATTGTGTACACTTTCTTGTTTCAATACATTTTGTTCTAAGTACATTTTGTGTTGTATTATTATTCCATGCATTAGTCAAGTTTCAACACAGTGTCATTGCCATAAGCAGATATCAAATAGAAAAAGCTTTAAAACAGAAAGTGCGATGAACAGATAAAACTTGCTGTCACTTGATCCCAGTGATACTGTTTACTGCTTCTGTTTCGCTCACGATTCGGCATTTTATATAAGACTCATTTAAAAAATAAACTTTTTCCTCCGACCATTGTCTCAGAAATCTGTTTTTATCCCTGACCCTGCCTCGATTGTAACAATAGTTCCGCTGTCTGGGGAAGCTTGCTTCGTCCGAATTGAGAGGTGGTAACCACTAATTTGGGGCGGTACCTACCAAGATAGCACTGGTGTGAAAAATCAACAGGTGCAACTTTTGTTCGTTTATAACGAGGGGTGCAGACAAAGAAGGCGGAGTGTATTGTCGGTCTTTAGATCTTAGACCTGACCCCGGCGCCAGTTGGCTTTGTAAATTAATTGAGAAAGGTTTCACACTAACCTCAGATCTCATTTTCCAGGTTTGCTGTCTTTTTATATGGTAATGGAAAGAGTGAAGGGGTGTGTGGGTGTGTTTGCTTGTAGTGTGATTCTGTTTTTCAATGCGTGTATATATATATATATATATATATATATATATATATATATGTATATATATATATATATATTCTGTATATTTTTGTAAAATGCATATATGTATATATACATATATACAAGTAAAGCGTTATTTTAAAATGCATTTTATAACAAAATAAAACTTAATTGAAGTTTTAATTTTAGTTTCAATTTCAAGCTAATAGATTAAATTTAATATTTACAATAAGTGGAATGATTTTTCCTATTATCAGTAAAAACGATAAAATCGGACATATTGGCAAATCTGTCAACACAAAATATTTCCGAAAAATCTGTCAAATAAAATTTTTTCCGAAACGAAATATACTTATCTGTAAATTTATTTGAGGAAGGTTAGCAAAGTTTAATTAATCTGATTTGAAACAAATATTACTTAGATTAAATTACTGCAGAAAATCTTTTTTCTACCACAGAGATGAGTGTCATTTTTTATGAGGTGTTTACAACTCTCCATAGACGTGTATTTGGAAATTTTTCTAAGGGGACATAACTGTAACAGTTACTTGACGAATTTAACATATTCTTGTATATATTTATTTTTAACTATCAAGTAATCTTAAAAAATTAAGAAAATATTCTAAACAATCTAATTGTTTATTGAATTTTAGATACGTTGACTTCGTAGCTTAACTTACGAAGACGATTCATTATTCATAATATATATTATACAGAATAGGTATTTAAAGTTTTCTAATGAAATAATATCTTAGTTTTGGTCCTGTTTGTCTAAAAATATTTCAAGAGTAACATTTTCCGATGACTTTCCTTATAATTAATATAAACATTAATATAATATAACCATTATACATAACCATTAATATAACCATTAATATAATATAACAATTAATATAAACATGAATATAACCATTAATATAATATAACCATTAATATAATATAACCGTTAATATAATATAATAACCGTTACTATAATATAATCAATTAATATAACCATTGATATAATATAACCATTAATATAA
Organism: Acanthosepion pharaonis; assembly: GCA_903632075.3. NCBI lineage: Eukaryota > Metazoa > Mollusca > Cephalopoda > Sepiida > Sepiidae > Acanthosepion > Acanthosepion pharaonis. Next base: position 2,362,560 of record CAHIKZ030000113.1, read on the forward strand.
TATAACCATTAATATAATATAACCATTAATATAATATAACCATTAATATAACCATTAATGTAATATAGCCATTCATATAATAAAGCCATTAATATAACCATTAATATAACCATTAATATAATATATCCATTAATATAACCATTAATATATAATACAACCATTAATATATTATAACCATTAATATAACCATTAATATAATATAACCATTAATATAAGCATTAATATAATATAACCATTATATATCCAATAATATAGTATAGCCATTAATATAATATAAGCTTTAATATAATATGACGATTAATATAACTATTAATATAATATAACCATTAATATAATATAACAACTGATATAACCATTAATATAATATAACCATTAATATACCCATTAATATAATATAACTATTACTATAACCATTAATATGATATAATCATTAATATAATATAACCATTAATATAACGAATACTATAATATAACCATTAATATAACCATTAATATAATGTAACTATTAATATAACCATTAATATAATATAACCTTTAATATAACCATTAATATAATATAACCATTTATATAACCATTAAACTTTACAAAAGACAGTTTCTCGACATTTCATAAAGTTAAGTAGGGGTTAATAGATGAAAATTATATTTTCAGAGATCAAAGAAAAATAAACATTTCAAAAGTAATTCCATTCATTTGTGAATAAATCCTGAACGTTTCCTTAAAATCCGACAATTATCTGATTTTTGTAAGGATTTCTAAATCAGTGTGCTTTGTTCCGCATTAAAATTTCCCTGGCTAGTTTATGGCAAATCGCTTACGCAACGAAATTAATTTTAACCAAAGTTTTTAAAGTTCTAAAAAAGGATAAAATATTATAATTTGATAATCTTTTAATTTTTCCTCTTAATAAATAGATAAAGGGTTTGACAATATAATTTTTTTTATTAAGTTTGGAGCATTTTTTCATCATGTGTGCTCATTTTTTGACGAATCTTTGGAGGTAACAATACAGAGTGCAATGGATAAATTGTCGTCTAAATTATGCAAAAAATGAAAATAACAGTAAAATCTCATTGGGTTACTGTGTTGTGCTAGAAAAAAAAATTCTCGACAGAATGCATCTTGCACATTTACAAATCTCCCATATGTCCGTGTATTGAATACTGCTGCCAAATTTTGTCTGGTGCTACTGCTATTCATCTTGAGGTTCTTGATAAAATCCAAAGAAGGATCTTTATCTAGACTTCAGTCACTTTCTCATGTGACGTGGCATCTCTCTGTCTTTTCTACAAATATTTTCATTGCAACTTCTCTGCCGACCTTTTTCTCTGGTACTCCGACTACATGAATTTAATCATGCTACTCGATTGGCATCTAGGTCCCACCATTTTCCTATTGAAATAGTTAAGTGCAACTTCTCTTCCAGCAGTTTCTTTTTGTACACTTCTCTCTGTGAATCTCCCTTCCGTTTATTTACTTCCCAGAAAACTACAACCTTCAAGGATTTAAATGCAACGTCAATCGCCATATTCTATCTTCTTGAATTTCGTTCATCTTTTTGTCCTTTCCTCAGTAGTCACTATACCCAGTTTTTTTCCTCCCACTTTCACTCTCCGTAACCCGCCGCCTACTAGCGGTATTCCTGTCTTGCTTGGAGTGAAACGATAAACAAAAAAAAATGTAAGCTTTGTTTGACAATCTCTCGAGAAGGACAACTCATAATGGGCAGATGGAACACATTAGCGTGGACACACTTCGCCGTCTAACGGAAGGAAAACTACAACAAAAAACCTATTGGAATTTAGAATACTCAATCACGAAATAAGATATAACAAGCAGAGAATATAACGAGTTCTCTGATTGGCTAAAGAAAGAGTCAATCATTGACTTTGTAGTATAACCCCTAAATTCAAGACCCATCTCTATTTTGCTCCTTGATATTATTCAGACAACACGTAGCAAGGCTGCTCCCGTCACCACTATCCGTAAGGCGATAACATATTGAAACACCAGTACGATCACCGAAGTTAAGCAATGTCGAGCTTGGTCAGACCAAAGTGAGTGACAGTTTGGGAGTACCGGATAGGAATTGAAAATTAGAGAGTCGAGTTCCAATTCCAATTCTGTTCATTATATTCACTTAAGCTCAAACAGAAACTGTTACAGCCACTGCCATCGATCGCACGAGAAAATCGTCTCAACCGTTCTCCTATGGCATCCTTCTGGAAGAGTCTTCTTACAAAAATTGACTTTCTCAGACACCTTAGCTCGGGACTCAGGGTTGGATATTGGGGATCCTGGGGACAGCAATGGAGGACCGAACAGTTTGGTAAGGGAGTGTTAATGGAGTTTCTGACCAACCTCGCGATGGTTGGTCGGAACTCTTACGCGCAAATACCATTGGGAAAAGCATCAATCTTCCTCTTCTCCCCCCAGGTATGGGTTAAGTAGTAGGACATTTCTCAGTAAATCCTTGAATATCCGAAAAAAATCTTAAAATGTAAAAATATTTTCTGGATTTAATTAACTCGCAACAGGTTGTCAATCCGTAAAAAAAACCATTCAATCGACATCAGTATATAGAAGAACGGAGAGAGTAACCTTAAGATACATTATTATTATTATTATTATTATTATTATTATCTAAAAAAGCTGAAGAAGCTATTCTTTAAAGAGAACTGTTGGCAATTTACTAGAGCCTCCTTTCTCCTAAGCTGTTTCCCACAGATACGCCTTTTCTGTAAACAATTTTTTTTTCTTTAATTTGCGAACTGGGGGGGGATGTTTTGAAGGGAAAGAGAGACATCAAACTCTAAACTATCTCTCCCAATTTAATTCTGCGCACGTGACTCGGCACTAACCCTGCATAAACTGAAGTTGTATCCTGGCCAAATATTGTGTATAATCTTCACAAACCAAAATGTCCTTATAAAACACAGGTTGGGCGTGGAGTCAATCAAAACATAACATGAAATAATTTGACTCCTGAAAACTTTGTCTTATATATCTCTCAGCACAAGGTGGATAGCATATATACATAATAGCGGCAGTGAAAGCCGTGAGACCACCGTCCTGGGTCTGACGATAAACTACACCCGCGTCCTGTGTAAGACGATAAACTACGTCCAACAGCAAGGCCTCTGACCAGGAGGTCTTGAGGAGTGTGGAACCACCACTTAATTGCTGGTGTTCTCAGGTCCACCCTGACCCGGGGTGGTAGCACCTGTTAGGGTCCCAGCTATGGGCAAATAGTTAACCCCGAAAATGGGGTAAAAACGCTATGAAAGTTTAAAAACAGGTTTTAATACCAGAAATACTTTGTAAAAAAAAATTACTTTCAGCAATAAATTTTTGAAGAAAAAAAAAAAAAAAACTCTTATCAGCTATACATTTTTGAGGGAAAAATATTACTGTCAATAGGTTTTGAAAAAAAAAATTATTACCAGCACCAGCAACACATTTTAAAAAAAAAAAAAAAAATATTACCAGAAATAGATTTTTGACAAAATAAGATATTACCAGCAATTAAAAATTTGTCAGCATTAAATAACCCATTGGGGTTGATATACCGTAAAACAAAACAAACCAAACCGTGACACGAACTTGCACCATTGTTAAAAATTGAAATTTGAAACTATCAAGTCAAAAAGAGCGGGAAAGTTCTATCCCGGGCAACTCCTAATCACCAAGTGAATATTAGTGAATAATGACGAGTTTGTTCTCGTGTGCCATCTCGTGACCATAGTTACACGAAACACTCCCACCCGGCAAATGTGATTGATTAATTAATGCTTCGATTTTGACAAGTCCTTTCCGGTTATAGTTTTGGGGTAAGGGTGACTCACGTTTGTAAAGTCTCAAAAAATGCAATCAAGGATTAAAACACTGAACTGATATCTAGTCAGTGGGAAAATGCACCCTGTGTAAGTAATAAACATACCGTTTTAACATGTTACATACACTCTAAAAAGCGTCTTTAGTGTTTAAAACAAATTCAGAGCTTAAAATAGAAAGGGAATAGAGAGAGAGAGAGAGAGAGAGAGAGAGAGAAAAGGAGAGACAAACAAAGAGGAATATGACGAGCGCCAGGAAAAAAAGACACACACACGAATACAGATATACACAGACACACACACACACACACATACATACATATATATATATATATATATATATATATATATATATATATATATGCAATTTTTTATATATATTATATATGCGCAGTACTTATTGGAAAGTGCTCAATTTCAGAGATAGAGCTAACATATTTAGTTGGATTGATATTGTTATAGTCCGGTTCCTTGTACCACGATGATAGTCCAAAGTAGAACCAATAAAGAAGAACTCGAATACGGATATGGAATAACACAGATATATTACAAACAGGAATATATACAGAGAAGTAGAAAGTGTTAGTACGAACAATCAGGTTTAGTAGTAATTGTTTGAACGCGACTATGTTTCGGTCTGCCTCTGACTCGACTGACTGACTCGCTCGCTCTGACTTACAGACAGTATCCTGACGGACTTCACTCCAGACTTCATACTGAACAGTATTTAGTAACGCCCCCCATGTGGCACAAGGCCGGTTTAACGTGGGATCTCCGAGCCCGTGGGCTCAGCCCAAAATATGCCCTTTGAACCCGTATAAACGGGTTCAGGGTCGGTTTACCTACCCGAAAAAGACTCCGCCCTTCGGCGTAGCCTCGTTCGGGTTCCTCCCCGCCCCACCAGAAGGCAGAGAGTTCAACCGATCAGCCGGTCGCCCGACTTCGGACTGAACTCTCTGCTCTGGAAATTTGTAGACTGATGTTTTTTGTTTCTCACCACACAATTGCTTCGGAGTAGGACAAGGTATATATATATATATATATATATATGGATATATATATATAGTTTATGACCCTGGGTTTCACACTATTTGACGATCGTTTGTCTGTTGATCGCATTTATATATATATATATAAATATATATATATATATATATATATATATATATATATATATATATATATATATATATATATATATAACGATTGATGTGAGTTTATGACCCTGGGTTTCACCAATTATATTTGCGATCGTTTGTCTGATGATCGCAAACGAGTGTGAAACACAGGGTCATAAACTCACATCAATCCAACTATATATATATATATATATATATATATATTATATATATATATACCTTGTCCTACTCCGAATAAATATAAGGGGTGAGAAATAAAAACATCAGTCTACAAATTCCAGAGAGACCATTGAGAGTAGAAAACAAACCCCTGAACTATGTAAAGTCTTTCACCTATCTTTGTAACAAAGTCAATTCCAGTGGAACTTTAGATGATGAAAGATGTACTTGCCATCCTTTTGTATGGCTCAGAGTCATGGACTCCATACAGGTACCATATACGCCAGCTAGATGTTTTCCATAAAAGCTGTCTGCGTGCAATCTGTGGAGTTAAGCTTCAAGTTAGGACATCTAACTTAGACCTGTTTAATAGGTGTAATATTGGAGGAATCGAGACTTTTATCATACAGTCTCAGTTACAGTGGACTGGTCATGTCTTGAGAATGTCTGATGACAGGATACCCAAGATCCTAATGTACAGCCAATTAGATCAGGGCTACGGGAATGTAGGACGGCCGTGGCTAAGTAACAAAGACAAGCTGAAAAGCAACTTGTCAGCAGTCAATATACCACATAACACCCTTGAGTGCTTAGCCTTGGAGCGGATAGAATGGAGATCAACGTGTTTTAGTGGACTCAGCAATTTTCACTCTGCTTGTCTGAATCATCTTCAAGAAGCGAGAGCAAGATCTAAAAGGTCAGCCTATCTAACAGCGATCTCATCTCACAATCCTCACAACTGCTCCATATGTGGCCTCCTTTGTAAATCACTAGTAGGTCTTAAATCCCACTTAAGATTATCGCATAAACTTTCATAACTGAATCAATAAGCTGGCAGATCCTCATACGTCGAAACCGACGGGAGAGTCCATTATATATATATATATATATATATATATATATATATGCACTATTTACATTGTTCGGAATGTCGTCCTCATCTTTGGTGTCATATTCATGACGTTTCGGAAGTTGTACGCTCCGACCTTCTTCGGGCGATTGGGATTTTTTTGTCCACCTGGGGTAGGTTGTTCTAGTTCCAAGTGCCATGTCTCTTCCGGATATGTTTCCATTTAGGTTATTTCTTTTTAGCCAGGTGGTGAACTCGCAACTGTGTGGTTCAAGTCACTGGATTATTTCAACCAACGCTTTTATCCACTGTGCCATGTGTCCTAGGGTTCGGTTCGAAATTCCAGTCATCTGAAGAAGACCGGAGCGTACCACGGCCGAAACGTCGCAAATTGAATGACGACAAAGTCCAAGCAATGTAAATAGTGCCAACAATTAAAATACCTCATCTGATATATATATATATATATATATATATATATATATAGAGAGAGAGAGAGAGAGATCCAAAACCCTCATAGTGCTCAACAGTAAATGTTAGAATCTGGTTTTGGTGCCTGGTTGTTGTGTCTAGTCAGTCAGGGAATGCACTTTGCGCCAGTAATAATTGTCTCTTTTTTATCTAAAGTTAGTAAATTAAAAAGGATGAAATGAAAGGTTGAATGAGTTCAAAAGAGAGTGATGATGAGCGACAGAGGGAGAGGGCGAAAGAGAGAGAGAGAGAGAGATCGCAAACAGTCATGCTTCTTAACATTGAAAGAAACAAACTACCTTTATTGTTTTGTTGACAATTTCCTGTCGTTTGTAGCTCTTAATAAATTTAGTCTTTTCCTTATTTCTCTCAAACTCTGTTCGGCCATCCATTTACTTCCTGTCGCTTTCGCCCTCAATCTGTCCTGTGAGTATTAGATTTTCCAAAGCTTCCTTCCTCGTTATGTGCCCCAGTTTCTTTCTGATGTTACGTATACGAGTCCTTTTTGTTTCCATTTTCTCTAAAACCTTATTGTTGCTCATATGTTCGTTCCGTGGCATCCTCAGCATCCTTCTGTCGCACTATATTTCTGTTGCTTCAAGTCTCTTCATATTTGAGTAGATTGTCCAGGATTCACAGCCATACACTGAGATGGTATATATTTGTTCAGCTTATGTCCTGTGTACCAGGAATACATTTTTGTCAGGTTACTAAAAAAAGTAAAGAATTTGAGCTAAAAGTAAAGGGATAAGAAGTTGAGGGAAAGAGAAAGAAAGAGAGAAATGGCAAGTAACAAAGAAATAGTAAGAAAGAGAGAGAGAGAGAGAGAGAGTTAAAGAGATCTGAGCTAAAAGTAAAGGAACAGAGTAAGAAGTTGAGGGAGAGACAAAAGAAAGAGAGAGATAGCGAGTGACAAAGAAATAGTGAGAGAGAGACAGAGAGAAAGTTATCTGAGCTAAAAATAAAGGAATAGAGTAAGAGGCTGAGGGAGAGACAAAGAAGAGAGAGATGGCGAGGGACAAAGAAATAGTGAGAAAGAGAGAGGTAGAGAGAGAGAGAGAGAAAGTGATCTGAACTAAAATAAAAAGGATAGAGTAAGAAATTGAGGGAGAAACAAAGAAAGAATGAGATGTCGAGTTACAAAGAAATAGTGAGAAAGAGGGAGAAGGAGAGAGAGAGAGGATGTGATTTGAACTAAAAGTTAAAAGATAGACAAAGAATTTGATGGAGAGACAAGGAAAGAGTGAGATGGCGAGTGACAAAGAAATAGTGTGAAAGAGAGAGAGAGAGAGAGAGAAAGAGAATGAGAAGAAGAAAAAAAACTCTTATAGTTCAACTCTATATGAGAGTGGTAGACCCGAAAACTAGCTTTAAAAATGATAAAAAACAGTCATAGCTAGGCGTTAACAGTGAAATGTATGTACGTATGTATTTGGCGAAAAACAAGGGTGCGTTCTTTAAGAAGAGCTAAGTGAGATATTTAGAATTTTCTAATGAACACTTCTTATTCTATCCGCTTCAGAATTACAAAACAGTTTATTTGAGGCTGGGAGGGGACATTAAAAATATATTCTCTAAGGCAAATATTATTAATGGCGTCAGACATTTCGTGTCGATTAATTTTACTGATAATCTGTTCCAAATTACGAAAAACAGACTTATGTTCCTTGAAGCAATATTCATGCAACAAACAAAAACTACCATCAATAAATAAAAACAATTATAAATTAAAAGGCCTCATCTTCAAAAATATATATATATATTTCGATTTCGACGTATGAGAGTCAAGCAGATCAGTTCCTAGGAAACCGACAGCCTGACAACAGCACATGAGATTTGATTATAGTGTTGAAGGTTTCGTGCAGGACCATCCACACTTATTGAAGGGCCGAATACAGAGACCTGGACCACTAAGTGCCCCAAGGCCCCCAAACGACCCTCTGCAGGTTTTGAATTCAGAGTTGTCCTTCTCCTAGACCAGTCATCATCTAAGGCTATAGAACCCAGTCTGGAGGGAGAAGAAGAGGATTCACACCTTTCCCAAGGGTATTAACACGTAAGTGAATGTAATGGATTCCTAAATTCGAACTCGGCGATCCCTCAGTCCAAGCCGATATCCATTAATGCCTTCGATATATATATATATATATATATATATATATATATATATATATATATATATATATATATATATATATATATATATATATATATATATATATATATATATATTGAATAAAAACAGACCCTTTTATTTTTAAGTTATTTCATGACAACCCCTTTAACAGGGCTCTGGATCATCAGACTTTACTTCCAAATTTTTTTTTTTATTATCCAGAACCCTGTTAAAGGGGTATGGTGAAATAACTTATTACATTTTTATTCGTATCTGCTCTGAACCATTGAGCTCTCTGGGGGTCTACCCATACGGATTATCTAGTTTTTGCATAAACTAAATATATATATATATATATATATATATATATATATAGTGGTTACGAAATTAAACATTTACCTACCCTGATGATGACTTCAGAAAGTCGAAACCTTGGAGCATATTTCTTGTACTTTTCTATCGAAATGAAAATTCTGACGACAATTACTGACGGAATTTTCGTAATTTGGAAAAGTCGTTCAGTAAAATTAATCGACATGAAATATCTGTTGTCTTTAATAATATTCTCATTAAAAAATGTAAAGAGCCATACCCACGGGATATTTACTTTTGTAGTATAGTCATTTCTTTCCGGGTCACAATCAGAGGACTATGGTCACAGATGATATCATGATATTTTCCACAGAACATTATTAAGCCCACCCCCTAAAATAAAACTTAGATCGCACATATTTTACATAGATTATTATTATTATTATTATTTGTGTATGTTATATTTCCTGTTTTGTATCCTGTACAGTCCAGTCCAAATTATGGTCCTTACGTCCTATAGGAAAATTGTCATTTAATTGATAACATTTTCTTAGTATAGGGGATGTTTCTAGTAGGAAGATCTGGGAAATTTTTATGTTGATGTTATCTGGGACACTGTAAGTAAAATTGCCATTCTTTTTCTCACGAGGCCCAGCGCTTCGATTACTATTGGTACAGTGTCAATCTTTATTCCGTACATTCTGTTAATCTCGATATCCAGGTTCTTGTATTTGGATAATTTCTCGATAATCTTCATGAAGGTGTTTCTCTCAGATGGTACTGCTATGTCAATAAGCAACAGTTGGAATTCTTTTATGATAATATCATGTTCCTCCCAGAGAATAGTTATATCGTTATTTTGGATAACTGTGGCGAGATTTTTGTACCATCAGTGGTTTCGATTATCATCTTTGCATATAGTTACCTTGTTATGTCTGTCGGTATATTGATTTATTTTCCGGATAAGAAAAATCCATCAAAGATATTTCGGGTTAGTTCCACTCTTGATTATGTTCTGGTCGCAAGGCTTTGGTCCTAAGCTGCAATAATTAGGCCGTTTGTTTCAAGTTCCTACACGCTTCTCCTCAGCCATTGATATGTTTTCTGTTGGCCCACATTTGCTTCTTTCGTTCTTTTTTACTTTACGTAACGCCTTGTCCGCCCAGTTTTTCGTAATTTCATTTTACCAAGTTGTTTTGCATTCCGTTTTACCCGTTTGGCGTAGATGGTATTTGCTTCGCTTTTTGTTGGTAGGGTTTCAGGTGTATGAATCTGTTTTGCAACTTCTTTGTTGATGAAGTGAATTTGGTGTTTCACTATTTGTAGGAGAGGTTTCTTGGTTTTTGTGAATTATGCTTCCAATCCAGTTGTTGTAGATTTTAGAGTTGGTTCAAGTTGGATTAGACCACGGCCTTCTAAACCTCTTCGTACGTACAGCCTATAAACATCTGATTTCGGGTGGTGTATCCTCATTTGGATAAGCATTTTTCTGGTTTTGGCGTCCAATCTTTTAATGTTGTTCAACTTCCATTTAATAATCTTGAAGCTGCATCTTTCTACGGGTATAGCTAAGGTGTTGACAGCTTCGCTTTCTAGAATTAAAAGCACTCTCCTATAGTATTCTTTTCGGATCTTTTTCTTCATAATTGTATGTTGTATTCCGTCTCCTTCATTAATGCCATATACCACCTTCGTCTAGTTCCTTAACTGATATCAACATTCTTTAGTTTTCGTTAGTTTATATGGCTTTGTCGATTCGAACTCCATCCAAATATTCGTTGAAGGTTTTGAGAATATATAGTTATATGACAAACGTTTTATATCGAATAGGTGATTCAGTTTTCCATTCTGTACCTGTATCGTAGATACTGCTGTTCAGTGCATCTGTGTGTGTGTCTTCTTGGAAGATGTTGATTGGTTTCGATGTTCATAACCTGTTTGTATGGTTTAGATTTAGTGTAGTCTTCCAGTTTTTCATGGTCTCCACTATGAATTTGACCGTTGTGGCGCATACTCTGTATATTTTTAGTCTCTTCTCTATCCATGAGTGTAGTAAACTTTCGAACACCTTTCTAGGGTTGAAACATGCTAGGGATAAATTTCTTTTACTTGTTTTCACCTCTTCCAATATTGTTTTATTGATAATTACATCGTCATTGCATCAGTAACTTCCTCTTTTTGCACCGCTTCTCTTCTGGGAGTAAATTGTTTTCTCAAGGAAGTCGTATGTCCTCTCGGTTATGATAGTAATGAGGATCCTGTACATTGTTGGTAGGCAGGTGATGGGCCTATACTTTAACTTCTCCGTGAACCATTTGGGTATTATATCATCGTGATAAGTTTTTATCCCCAAATTGGCTATTCGGTCTATTCTTGGTGCTTTCCTGTTTTTGGTTTTGTAAATGGCAACGGTTGTTTTAGTACTATCGATATCTGTTCATTTTTGGCATTCTACATGTGTGTATTCTTCTTGTTTTTGATCCATGCAGTTCTCATTATTCATTTTGCAGTTTTCCCCAAACTAGAACTCTTCGACTTCCTGAATATTCACCCGATTTATTTTCTTCATATTCTTTGAATATCTTGTTTTGCCAGAAGAATTTTTTTTTTGTTTTTTTTTTCATAACTTCTGGTTCTTTGTCTTTCCAAGTTCTCTTTAACTTTTGGTACATCAGTCATATTTTTATGTTAATAATCGCCCTTGTCTACTCTAGGTGAAAATTGTCCTCGTAGTTTATTTATTTTCAGACTGGCATTTTTTTTTTTGCGTTTACGTTGTGTTTTTTACTTTTTTCCTATTGTTTCTAACGGTGACCGACGCCGCTTATATAAGATGATTAATTTCTGTCAGGTTAATCGGTCTTTCGATTTCGTCCCGTATTTTTCTAATTGCTTGGTTAGCGAGATTGTTTTCTTCACATGACGCTTCTTTCTTACTTTTGGTATTGTTGGCCTTTCTTCAAACACATTTCCTTTACATTCTCCCATTTATATCGGATGTTTTTTGTCACCTCTGTTTCTCTATCATATTTGTCATTATCTTCTTTATTTGCTTGTGTATCTCAGAGGGATTATTAAAACTGTTTTCTGTTTGTTCCTCTGCATGTGTCTCCTCTGTGTTGTTGGCATTTATCTTCTTGATGGTAACGTTTAATATATTTTAATATATCTCGGATTCTTTCGAGTGTTATGTCTGGTAATCTTTTTTTCTGATGATGTCGCGCTTGACATTGGCTAGTTTATTGGCATCGATGTTTAGTCTGTTTGAGGGATGTTTGTCTCACCAGATATTATAGGCCGCTTTGGCCGCTGTTGTTGTCGGATTTATCATAGCAGTGTACAATTCTATCATTAGTTCAATATACTCTTATCTAAGCCATTTATTTATTGTTCTTTTTGTGGGATTTTCTTTTAATCAATATAGAAGGCCTCTCGGAAGACTGTTCTTGGCGCGATTTTTCTCTAGGTCTCGTTGGATAAAGTTTGTCCCAATTGGAAACTTTTCAATCCCATTCTTGTTCTTCACTGAGTATCGAGCTCTTTGTTGACCCGCGTGACGACCGATGCGGCTGACCAATTATTTTCGTTGTGCCAGCATTATAGTAAGTTCCTATACATGGAGGTGGGTTGAGCATATCCATAACATGGGGGACCATTACGTTCAGGGGTCAAGTCCCACTTCTGCTATATTATTATTATTATTATTATTTTCTTTGATTTCTGGCGTTTAACAGCCAGGGACCTCAGGTTAGAAATGGCATCATGACACTCTCCACTGATAAAATATATATATATATATATATATATATATATATATATATATATATATACATAGATAAAGCCCTTCGTAAAGTGTGGGCTGACAGAACAATTTTTTGTATCTCCTGAGGCGACTTCAATTAGGATCTGCAATCTTTTCCAATCAGTCCCTAGGGGCTCCAACTACAACAGGATTGTTGATGTTCCCATATACCACATTTTTCGAGATTTCTATTTCAAGGTCCTTGTATTTTGACAGCTTTTTGAATATCTTCAAAGATACATTGCAGTCAACAGGGACTGCCATATCAATAAAGAGGCACTTTTTTTTGTTTGTGGTCTTTTAATAACAATGTCTGGGCGGTTGGCTTTTGATTGTTCTGTCAAAGTTCCATAGATTTTAACAGGTCCTATCTCTCTAACCGGGTGTGGGTGGTGTTCAACTATTTTTGTTTAGTTTCCTTCCTGTAGAAGTTCCAAATTTTCCAGCGCAGATATTGGCCAACTCTGTCATGCTGGGTTTTTTATATTCAGTGGGTGCCAATATCATTGCAACCTGATACAAGATGATCAATCGTTTCTTGATATTTATCACAGAATCTGCATTTGGGGCTGACACCATATTTTAGTCTATGTGCTTGATAATTTCTTTAGCAAAGCATTGGTTCTGTGCAGCAAGGATATTATTATTATTATTATTATTATTATTATTATTTACTCTTGTTCTTATTAATAACAACAGTAAAATCTTCGTTTACAAACGTTTCTATCCCAAGTAGACAAGACGTGCTTCACGAGACTCCGACATAACTTCAATTTTTAACAGAATTTTCTTTGACTTTTTTCCTCTTATTCTTTCTAATGTTCAATAATATGAAGCTATATTCACATCTCCCTAACTTTGTTATTACACGAATACATTTTTTACTCATAAATCCAATTAATATATAGATACTAACAATATTTAAAGAAAGGTTTACTATAAGTGTTTGTATTGTATATCTTATAAAATAAAAATTGTATATAAATTACTAATAAATAAATGAATAAATAACAAAAGCCCATTCAAAAATAACCGATAATCATTATTATTATTAATATTATTATTATTATTATTATTATTATTATTATTATTTTATTTCTTTTGGTTTCTGGTGTATACTCATTTCATTTCGGGTCCCGACCAGAGACATAAGGTTAGAAATAGCAACCATGATATTTTCCACTGAGCAGTTTAAAACAAATATATCGCACATATTTTACACAGATAAAGCCTGTCGTAATATGTGAGCTGTACTTCTGAGCATAATGTTTTGTATTTTTATTAATACATGGGCTACCAGAGATCCTTTTAACGAGTCTATCTGAACCTTTTCCAATCAATCCGAAGCCTCCAGCTACAACTGGAAATATTGATGACTTCTTAAGCGGCAATTTTGTGATTTCCACTTCAAGATCCTTGTGTTTTTTAAGATCGTCAAAGATACAATACAATTAAAAGGACTGGTATGTCAATATAAATGTACATTTGTGTTCTATTATTATTATTATTATTATTATTATTATTATTATTATTATTATTATTATTTCGTTTGATTTCTGGGGTATACACATTTCATTCCGGGTTCCGACCAGAGGCAGAAGGAATGAAATGGCATCATGACATTTTCCACTGAGCAGTTTAAAAAAAAAAAGAAAAGAAATTGCACATATTTTACATAGATAAATCCCTTCGTACGGTGTGGGCGGTAATTGTGAGTAACATCTTTTGTATTTCTTTAAGTCATGGGCTACCAGGAATTCCTTTCAATAAGTCTCTGGAATCTTTTACAATAAGTCCAAGGGCTCCAACTACAACTGGAATTCTTAATGTCCTCATGCGTCGCATTTTTGAGATTTCCATTTCAAGTTCCTTGTATTTTGATAGTTTTTGAAGAACCTCAAAGATACATTACAGTCTGCAGGGACAGCCATGTTAATAAAAGGCACATGTTATCTTTGCGGTCTCTCGATGTCAGGGCGGTTAGCTTTTGATTCTTCTGCCTGTGTGCATTGTAAAGTACCAAAATTGTTATAATCTCCGTAACCGGGTCTGGGCGGTTTTTACACATTTCTTTAAAGCTTCCTTTACACACACATGTGGCAGAAAGTTGGACCGACGTCGAGACTGTATCGACGGATTCAACGTCAGGTATTCTCTCTGTCAGTATAAGTATACTATTCCATCTTATGTAAAAAGGGGAGAGCACCACAACAATATATATACGAGATCTCGCTAAGCATACTGGGAAAATGATCAGTCGGTTCTTTCTACTGTCTCAGAAATTATCTGTCCCCTCGTGACAGGATCAATCTTCACAAAGAGTCACATTACACTAAAATAACGAATATCACTACACAGTCTGGGCTGGACATGACCAGTCTTCAATTTCTGGCCTTGATAGTATACAAAACATCTACGTCTATCTATAGGTGATTGATTATCTTCCACCCGTTTCCCCCAGACAAACGTTGCTACTCTCTCCATATTTCCACGTCTAATGGTCTGGTGAACTACATTCTTTAATTACATCATTTCAGGTATTAACAGCTAAGACCCACATACTCAGAGTCGAATCATCACCATTCCCTTCGTATTTTCTTGGTAGAAAGTAAAGTCCATTCGGATAGCTTCTTCAAAAGAACCGCGACTTTATAAGAAGTGGCTCCCGAGATGTTGCTTCCTCAATTACTGAAATCTTACACTATTCTATAATGTATAGTGATTGCGACAATATTCAAGTCTCGAATTAACCGTTATGTACTTTCGACAACCTGATTCAGTAACACTCATACTTGAGCGGCTCTTGAGCCTTGAACGGGGTGAACAATATTAAAAGATATTAACTGGAAACTGATCTAAACATTTCAGCGTATAATGTCTCATCTATACGATTAATAGGCAGCAATGGTATAAAGTTGACAAGAAAGGAAGCGATTTTGTTGGAAAAATAAAGATTTGTTGTTTAAAATAACTGCTTCGTTCCTCATTATATAACAGATCATTAATGTACCGACGTAAAATACATTCTACTTCCCGGAGTTGTCGAATTTAAAACCTTTCGAGATAGAATGCTAAAAATAAATAAATAAACGCAGCACGAAGCCGATATTTAGGCTGCATTTGGAACAGGAAGAAATTGAAGTTATGTTCTTATTTGGCTGTCCAAAGCGAAACGAAAATAAATACATCACCCATCATGCAAAAGAACGCTCAGACTGTCAAAGTTTTCAATATAATAAATTATTACACACTGACAACCCGCAAAAATTGTTCAACTTGTGGAGAATACAAATGATAGTGGGAAATATTTGTAAATTATTTTCTTTTATTGATTTCACAGGCATTTATAGCATTGAATATCAAGTTGTCTAACTAGAAACTCGCATTTTGGATTAAACCTGATGCATTTTCTATTTTGTAGAAAACCATAACCTATTTTGCTATTATATTTTCTAATTAAAATCCCCCAATTCTATCAGTAACGCTTGCATTTATTCCCGAACATTTTCATTATCATTTCCAACGCATTTTCAGAGAAAAAAATATCAGTAATGCATTTACACTATACATATAATCGTTGTACTATTCTAGTAATACTGACACTTATTTTTGAACAAAAGCAATCCCTTTTCCTATGTTTTTCAATGGAAACATGGCTTCAATGAGACTAAATCTTTCCTGGTAGAATGAGATACCGTCTATCCTCAAAGGTCTGGTTCTCGTGACTACTGGCGGCTCAGTAACAGTGCTTTAAATAAGGTTATTATATCCTTGATTGCTGTTCTCTTCACTCAATTTGAAGTGTTAACATCTGATGAGGAAGCAGAACATCTTGCTCATGAACTCTCTTCTAATGTCCGGTCTTGTCTGAAGTGTTTTCCCCTGACTATTCACTTAGCTTTTAATATGTGATATGTATAGGACTCCTTCGATAATTTCTGCTATCGTAGAATAGATCCTCGAATATGTAATATGCATGCAACGCTTTGGATAATTTCTGCTATTGTAGAATAGAGCCTCTAATATGTGATATGTATACAACACTTTGGATAATTTCTGCTATTGTAGAATAGAGCCTCTATGTAATATGTATACAACACTTTGGATAATTTCTGCTATCGTAGAATAGACTCTCTAATGTGTGATATGTATAGGACTCCGATAATTTCTGCTATCGTAGAATAGAGCCTCTAATATGTAATATGTATACAACACTTTGGATAATTTTTGCTATTGTAGAATAGAGCCTCTATGTAATATGTATACAACACTTTGGATAATTTCTGCTATCGTAGAATAGACTCTCTAATGTGTGATATGTATAGGACTCCGATAATTTCTGCTATCGTAGAATAGAGCCTGTAATATGTATACAACACTTTGGATAATTTTTGCTATTGTAGAATAGAGCCTCTAATATGTGATATGTATACAACACTTTGGATAATTTCTGCTATTGTAGAATAGAGCCTCTAATATGTGATATGTATACAACACTTTGGATAATTTTTGCTATTGTAGAATAGAGCCTCTAATATGTGATATGTATACAACACTTTGGATAATTTCTGCTATTGTAGAATAGAGCCTCTAATATGTGATATGTATACAACACTTTGGATAATTTTTGCTATTGTAAAATAGAGCCTCTAATATGTGATATGTATACAACACTTTGGATAATTTCTGCTATTGTAGAATAGAGCCTCTAATATGTGATATGTATACAACACTTTGGATAATTTCTGCTATCGTAGAATAGACCCTCTAATGTGTGATATGTATAGGACTCCGATAATTTCCGCTATTATAGAATAGAGCCTTTAATATGTAATATGCATCGAACTCCTTTGATAATTTTTGCTATCGTCTTTTGATACATACGAAGTCCGGGGACTCGGTAGGATCCCTGCTATTGTCCCCCCCCCCCCAAAAAAAAATGACTGGCTCATTTTATCTTTGAGCTGTAACATAGACACCTTTCTTGCTTTTCCCGTTGTGGGAAATCCTTTTCTGTATTTTCTGTTTTTAAGAACTCGGGTGAACAGTCTGATCGTCCACACTAACAGCCTAATAATTTCTTTCTGAATTTCTAGAATGAGGCGTCATATTAATTTACACTATTTATACTACACTTATAGAAACGGGCAAGCGATAACTGAACAATACTAAATAAAAATAAGAACTAGATAATATCCATAGACATGGGCAGTTGAACGAGAACATTCTACGCCTGTAGATTAAATAAAGTGTTCAGTTTAGAATTCCCTCTAGGCTACCCAGATCGATATATGTTATGGGGTCCTCCCCTTTTCATATAAGTGGACTCTACCAGTGTTACTTGGAGTGCTGCCGTTAAATACCCAGAGTTAGACAGTCAGTGAGGGAGGATATACGGAGAGAGAGAGAGAGAGAGAGAGAGAGAGAGAATATACGAACGGAGATAGTGTGAGGTAGCCTCTTGTAGAAGTCAGTTACAAGCACGTAGACTCTAAGGAAGTCCTACTTCGAGACTGTATATATCTATCTGTATTTGCTACTAACCGCGTTCCTGTATTTACTAACAGTATTACTCTTTGTATGATTGTGTAAATACATTTTATTTCTTATATTTAATTATTGCGTTTGTCATTCTTTGGAGACCGAATTCATCTCGGAATCCACAACAATATACACCTGAGGAAGGTCGGAATGCGCAACGTCCAAGATGTAGTGGTAACAACAACAAAGATCAGGAAAACAGCCAAAATATAAATAGTGTAACTATCGACATCTTTTTTAGCAAAATATTAGAGGATCTAAACAACTCTAAACTGGTTAAGCATCTCATCTTGCAGGGTTTTTTTCAGACAAACAATAAGGCTTTTGCTTCTCTCTGCCAACTATCGATGTGTTAACTATTATTATTCAAAGAGTATACCTTTAAATAAGAATGGTGAAGTTCGTGTAGTTGATATCTATCTCGACGGTGTTTCGTATGCTTGGCTTTTTCACATGTTAGGGTCAAATTTTTTATTCGATTCAATCTAACTTACCAAATCGCAAAATGAGAGTTGTCTTGAATGGCCAATCTTCTAGATCGGTTTACATTTATGTATGTGTCCCCTTGTTCCTAATATTCATCAACGACCTTCTCGATGTCATCAACTGTCGATTCATCATCTATGCCGACGAAGCAAGTATTTACTTCCTTCTTAATGGTAAGTTTGATTGGTTTGATTATGTCGAATTGACAGATTATCTCGAAAATGATCTTCAGTCTGTTGTTAGCTGGGACATGAAATTGTTTTAATTTTAACAACCCCAAAACGAACTTGCACTTCTTTAATCGAGTAAGAGAAATTTGTTGCCTTCTATCGACATGGCTGATGCTAACCTCCAGGAGAAAAAAAAACCCTACCCTTCTCGGGCTGACACGAAGTGGAACGATTATATCGAAGGATTTGCTAAGTTTGTTGCTTGGAAATTTCGTTTAGTGTCTCATGCTAAGCAATTTTTTCCGCTAGAATTCAATTTGTAAATTTATAATTCTGTCCATTGAATGTTGCTGCCACTGAGGCTTTGCTATTTTTGAAAAAATACAAATAAAATTCCGCATTGTCACCGGTCCCGACCTTGTATCTCGGATTCAGTCACATCGCAGTATCATAGCTTCCCTATGCCTTTTCCGTAAATACTTCATGGCAAATGTTCGGAT
This sequence comes from Acanthosepion pharaonis, assembly GCA_903632075.3. Taxonomy (NCBI): domain Eukaryota; kingdom Metazoa; phylum Mollusca; class Cephalopoda; order Sepiida; family Sepiidae; genus Acanthosepion; species Acanthosepion pharaonis. The sequence continues at coordinate 2,381,940 of CAHIKZ030000113.1, forward strand.
GAGCTTTCCTCTTTGGTACTCCAACTTTAAGAATGTAAGCGCAGTACTGGATTGGCAACTAGGTCTCATTATTTTACAGTTGAAATTGCTAGATGCAACCGTATGATGTAATGCGGAAATGGATATCGGTTAAAGGCTGTTATGTTGTTAGACGAGACAGAAAATGCAAAGCAAAAACATGTTTAGTTCAAGAATGTGTGTGCATAAAAATGACTAGAACACATAATGAGGAAAGAAGGCTTGAAAAATTTGACACAAACATGACATTTTGAAGGCGAGAGGGACAGAGGGAAAGAGCGACTAACCTACTAAACGAGTTTGTGTAAATGGATTGCAGGTCAGAGAGGAGGGATATTAAACAAAATATATAAAAAAATAGGAAGAATGGTAGAGCCATGATCGCCTGAATGGAGACGTTCTCATGAGGAGAAATGGAAGAAAATAAATAATCAAAAGTCAGTTGGTGATCCGTTCTGGTTCTACGACGGTGAGTCAAAGATTATCAACGCCTTCGCCATAAAATATCTTTAGGTTTGTCACACTGCCTTCTACGCATGCGTGCGTATATTTGATATATTTGTGTTCACTTGATCGAAGTTTGGAGAACGTGAAATTAATACACGTTGGCGAAACGCGTCATCCAAAAGCTTTTTCCCCATTCTCCTATCACTTCCATATTGTGAAGAAAATTTGACATTGAAATTGCTCAGTACTGAATTTTTTCACCAACGGCACCTCGCGAAGTTACCATAATGTTGTGACAACTTTGGGGATGAGCGGTTTGTCGTGTGGGGTGGGGTGGGGGGTCAGGATGATAGTGGATTGCAACATTACAAACAGGTCGCCATAACGTTAAATGTTCCCTAACCAAAATGCGAAGCGTGTGCAATATTGCAAGGACGATCAGTGTTAACTGGTCGACGTATAGACAGTAACATCCGTAGCAAAGTAAGTGTCGAAAAAATCCGACATTAATTTTCCGGCACCTGTTGTCCCAAATATTTAACGGATTACATGCAATGCAAAAAAAAAAAAAAATAATATCTTAATCCCTAATCTGTCATCATTGATCACAGACAGAGGATTTTTGAAAGGATTAAATTTGTCTGTGGTCGATATGTTGATATTTTTTTCCTGAAATGTGTCTTTCTTAAATTTATTCTTCGTTTTAAATTTTGAAAAAAATAAGTATTGATGGCGACAAATTTGTTACGTGAACTGGGATGAAAAGTATATTTTGCAATTTAACTAGAAAATAGGAATATCACGCAAGAAAACCAATGAAAGGATTTGGTTTTCACGTAAATTCATAAATATTGTTATGAATAATCAAGAGTTGTCTTTCCTTGTTTTTTAACTCTCCTCTTTGAAAGAGCTATTACTGTTTACTGGGACTATAAAAGGACACTATACGCAAACTTTGTATTCTCAATTGATTAAAGCTTTCTTAAAGCCTACACCCGCGTACGTTTGTCATTACCAATATATAAATAATAAAAAGAAATCCAGAAGAGGAATCGACTTGGATTATTACTCATTGATTATGAGATCTGAAGAAGCCATCGAAAATTACTGCTGTTAGCATAACATCTTGGGCAGAAACTTTAATTTTCAAGTTCGTTCTCTATTTGTTGTTATATCGCATTGGGGGGGTAAGTTTTAACGTGATACCTTTTGAATATTGATATTCAAATGCATGCTGCAAAGTCTAACACTAATATGTGATATATGGCCTATAAGTGTGTATTGTTATTGCGTAAAAATGTGTCGTAATGAATTTAAAAGATAGCAGTAGATAAAATCAAATCTCATTTTTCAGCATACTATGCTTGGTGCTACTATGGTATGATATCTACTGTCCATTTTCTACTATACTATAATATCTACTATTCATTTACTACTATACTATATCTACTGTCTATTTTATACTATACTATGATATCTACTATTCATTACCTAATATAATATGATATCTACTATTCATATCCTACTATATTATGCTATGTACTATTCATTTCCTACTATAGTATGATATCTGCTGTCCATTTTCTACTATACTATAATATCTACTATTCATTTCCTACTATATTTTGCTATGTACTATTCATTTCCTACTATACTATGATATCTACTGTTCATTTCCTACTATATTATATCTACTGTCCATTTTCTACTATACTATGATATTTATTGTTCATTTCCTACTATATTATATCTACTGTCCATTTTCTAATATACTATATGTACGATTCATTTCCTACTATACTATATCTACTTTCTATTTTATACTATACTATGATATCTACTATTCATTACCTACTATACTATGATATCTACTATTCATTTCCTACTATACTATATCTACTGTCTATTTTATTCTATACTATATCTACTATTCATTACCTACTATAATATGTCTATATGCTATGTACTATTCATTTCCTACTATAGTATGATATTTACTGTCCATTTTCTACTATACTATGATATCTACTATACATTTCCTACTATAGTATTGTATCTACTGTCCATTTTCTACTATACTATGCTATCTACTATTTATTTCCTACTATACTATGATATCTACTATTCATTTCCTGCTATAGTATGATATTTAGCAACTGTTGGAACTATGAAATATTTTATTAGTCCTGACCCTATCCCTAACCCTAACTCTTAAAAAGGACACCGTTTCATCTTCAATTGAAATTATTTTGTAAAAGTTTCTGGCCAGCATGAAGCTAGTGTATTCAACTAAATTGACTAGAATTATTTTGTCTGACGTTAGTATATATATATTTTTTATTTTGTAACGGAATTACATAAATACCTCCTTTATGAATACGAATTAGATACATTCTCAACTCTTTAGTTTCAATTAGCACTGTATGTCGTTTGAGGAATTATACATGTAGGCCGTAAGTGGGTTGTTTGGCAGAGTGCATTGTCATTTACGGCAGGTCGCAAATGTCTCAGTAGATATCATACTATGGTAGTACCTTTTATGCCTTTTGACGATTTCTTTGGTAATGGTAATATTAGCCGTCTCCTTATAAAGTAACATTCGGAATTCATTGACTAACAAGCCAGAACTATTGCAGTTTGAAATTTGTAAATTATTTCTATTAAAGCAATTTTTTCAGGAAAACAGGTTTCTCTAAGTCCACTAACTTGTATCACTCTTTTCAGTGTTGATGGCGGTTTCTTTCCTAGCCTTTTGTTTGAAGTAGAGTGGAACGTTAGCATCCTGTTTATGTGATTATTTTCTTTCCGAGTTACATGGGCTATTTTAATTGTTTCTCTTGATGAAAGTCTGCAAGTCTTGTGGTTCCTGTTATTTGGTACAGTTCTTTGTCCGTGATTCTGTAGCGCTAGACCACGAGGTTTGAGGAAGGATGGTCCTTGCCAACACCTACAGGCTTCATTCACTCAAAGGTATTTTAACCATTGATCTGAGAAAGCGGTTATATTCATCTGACGATTAAGATATTCCTGTACTAGTCTGACGTCATACGTGACATCTACATGAAAGTCTCCACCTGACGATGCTATCTAAGAACGTGATTCCAGTTTTCAATTTAATCTTTTGGTTTTGCAGCCTCTTACTGTATTGTGAGAAACTATTCCTTTCGCAGGCACAAGTATTCAATTTGCTTTTCTTTTATACTGAATTTGTTATAACTAATACATTACCGAGGTATTTCCGTCACAGCTGACAAAGTAAATCCTAACTGCTGTTATTGAAAAGGACCTCCAATCAGTGGTTAACTGGGGCAAGAAATGACTTGTAAATTTTAACGCCTCCAACACAAAACTGCTCTCATATAACCACCATAGAGAAACTTTTCTGTCTGCCATCAGCATGGCTGACGGTAGACATCAGGAGAGCAACACAATGCGCCTCGTTTATATCACGTTTTCAACTGACTTGAAGTGGCGCGACTACATTGAATCAATAGCTGCATCTACTGCAAGGAAAATTGGTCACTGTGTCGTGCCAGAAAATATTTCTCGTCATAGTCCATCTTGCATATTTAAAAATGTACCATTCATCTGTGCATTGAATAATGCTGCCATATTTGGTCCGCTGCTCCTGTTATTCAAGTCGAGATTCTTGACAAAATAGAAGGAAGGATCTGTAATATAATCGATCATGACTTGGCATTTAGACTTCAGTCTCTTTCTAAATGACGTGACGTGGCTTCCCGCTGTCATTTCTTCAAATATTTTCATGGCATCACGTTTTCAACTGACTTGATGTGGAGCGACTACATCGAATCAATTGCTGCATCTACTGCAAGGAAAGCTGGTCACTGTGTCGTGCCAAAAAAAAAAAAATTCTCGTTAGAGTCCATCTAGTACATTTACAAATCAACCATTCATCTGTGCATTGAATGCTTTTATTCATGGCGAGATTCTTGACAAAATAGAAGGAAGGGTCTGTAATATAATCGATTATGACTTGGCATCTAGACTTCAGTCTCTTTCTAATTGTCGTGACGTGGCTTCCCGCTGTCTTTTCTTCGAATATTTTCATGGCAACTACTCTGACAAGATTTTTTCCCCTGGTGCCCCGTCTGCATGAATTTAATCATGCTACTAGATTGACATTTAGGTCCCACGCTTTTAATGTTGGAAATAGTTAAGTGGAACTGCCACTTCTACTCCAACAGTTTCTTTTCTCACATTTTCTGCCTGTGGAACCCCCCCCCTTCCGTTTACTTTCTTATAACTACAATCTTCAAAAATTTAAATGCAACTACAATCGCCATCTTCTGTCTTCTTGAACCCCGTTCATCTTTTATACATTCTTCAATCGTCCATATACTCATCCTTTTCTCTCACTTTCATTCCCTGTAACCCCCTGCGTACTAGTAACATTCCCGAATTGCTTGGTGTAAAATGATTAAAAAAAATACTGTTTATTAAATTCACATTCAGGATATTTTTGGTGGATTAAGGGTACATGTTGTTATTGTTTTATGATAGGGATCTCAACTGTGAAATCCTTTCGTAAAAAGTATTGATTAATTCCATAATAAACAAAGTAATCTATAAAAAAAAACTGGTCCATAATTTGGGGAAACCAAAGATAAAATATTCTTCCGTGATATCGTTGGATCATACTTTTGTTTGGTGAAACATGCATGGTCAGGGCTTGATTTGGATGTTTGTGCACGGAGTTAGGTATTGTATCCAAGAATTATTTCAGGTCACTCTACGCGAAGCAATATTAATTCCCGCAGAATCGTGGCAGCAAAATTGACTAAAATTGGTTCCTCTTCCAGTTTTTTTTTCTGGTGAGGAAAAAGGCTAAACACACAAGACGATTAAAGCAAAACCTATCAGAAAGATGATATTGGACCAACGGACATCTCGCACAATGGAATAGGCTATATAAGTGGGAAGTGCGTGATTACGCGGCGTTGTTGGGCGGAGGGATTTCCAAACGGCCAGAGCAGAAGGTCTGCCCCGATGGAATCAACGACCACGTTCTCGTAACCATGGCGTAGCTTAAAGTCGGAGGACATCAGCTGTGGCTTGATCTGAAATCTGGTGACGGGGAGGCATCAGACAAGACATGGGTCATTTGGAAGTCATGACACCTATCACGAATAGAATGTTGAAATGTTATGGCTACATCACAAAAGCCGACAAGCTTTTCCGCTGCCATGTGCTAAAGGTACCCACCCGAGGCAAAAAGAAGAGACAGGCAGAGGGAAAGTCACTGAGTCCGCTGAAAGATATTTCACAGCGTCAGAGACTAGCATGTAAACGAGATATATGGGAATAGCTGATCAGATTATGGGGGTTGATTTTTTTTTTTTACGCAAGGGTTCCACCTGTACATAGACCGTGGGCCACGTGAGGTATAAAGTTTCGTTAAGAGAATGTTTATACAGGTAGAAGATGAAGATAACGGTTAACTCTAGACGTGAACACGTGTAGTTTTCGTGGAAACATCCACTTGGGTATCTGGAACTTACATCACGCCGATGAAATTTGTATTTACTCAACCGCCACGAAGTCAGGTTGTGACACAAGGTCAGTTTTATGTGGGGCGAGCGCTTAGGGTCTAGGAACCAAAATTGTCCGCAGCTCGGCAACCGTTGGTTGCGCTGGTCTCGGTGTGAGCACCGATCCCTCTCTCTGGTGCAATGAGAGGGCGCGGCCTCGGGCAGTTGTGCCCCAGGGCTGGGCATCTCTCAGTATAATTTTCCTCATTTGCCACTCTGTCTTTTGACGGAGCCGCCAGTGAGCGCTTCCTGCCCGAAGACAGAGATTCAACTGAGATATGATAATGTGTTACAAACTGCTCTAGAGAGCAAAATACGTAGGTGATTTACTACAATGTAAGTGGAATGTAGGGCCCTAGCCGTGAAGGTTAAGACTGGCAGAACCAAAAAACGTAGTTCTTTCAAGCACTTTCCATGATGATAATCATGATGATGGAAGTCAGTGAATAAAATTGTAAGTCCGGTGTTTAATAAAGTTAATTTCTAAAAAAAAACTAATCATTATTTTTACTTTATAAACTAAATTTACTTTATAAACCGGCATTTTCATGTTGAACGAAGTATCGGGAAAAGGAAGAATTCCTTTAACAGGGAAACAAATAAAGTGTAACAATATCCATATTGTAAACGGAGTTCAGCGATTTAGGGAGAATAAAACCAGGCACAATGACACGAAGGAATACTTGAAAAAAATCGAAGCAAATCTCAGAAAAGCAATGTAAGTGTAATTCTCCAGATTATTGATCGATGGGGCGATTGTTTTGACTCTATGTATTTATATGGATTAGTTCGATTCATAAAGGCTGATGAATGTAAAAAGAAAATTCTATTGTCATGTCCACAAAGGGCGGGATGCTTACGCGTAAGTATTAAATCAGAGACCGTGTGCGCAATTTAAATCTATCTATCTATCTATCTATCTATCTATCTATCTATCTATCTATCTATCTATGTGTGTGTCTATCACAGTCTTTTCACATCTATCTGAGTTCATGATGTTCATATCTATCTATCTATCTATCTATCTATCTATCTATCTATATCTGTGTCTGTTTATATCTATCTATCTATCTATCTATCTATCTATCTATCTATCTATCTATCTATCTAAATGAGACTGTTCGTATTTATCTAATACTGGGTATGACGATAAACTACATCCGGCAACAAGACCTCTGATCGGAAGATTGAAGGTTTTGAAGAGCGTGGAACAACCTCTTAGTTGATGTTGTTGCAAGGTCCACCCTAACCTTGGGTGGTAGCACCTGTTAGGGTCTCAGCTATGGTCAAATGGTGAACCCCAAAACACAAAAAAGAAAACATTATAAAAGTATAAAATACCAGGGATATATTTTTCTATTAAAAAATTATCAACAATAAAATATTAAAGCCAGATAATTTCAATAAAAATTGCAACATAAGAAACCACAATGATGCCTCAACAATTTATGTCCGCACAAACATGTATATGTAGAAAAATCGGAGTATCATCTACCATGTATTCAATTACGAATGCAGAATAACATCGATCATTTTTATATTACTTAAAAGCTCACATGGAAATTAAGTTTCCACATGAAATGACCCATAAGGAGATGAAATGTCGTTAAACAAACAAATCAAATCTGTTCATATTTGCGAATATATCTATCAGTCTGCTTCTATCTATCTATCTATCTGTTCATTATCAATTACTCTCACTCTCTATCAATGTATCTATCTACGTATCTATCTATATCAGGTCTCTCTCTCATTATCTATCTATCGATCTATTAATTTTCTGTCATTGTCTTTTCTATCTATCCTCATCTGCTCATATCTATCTATATATCTATCTTAATCTGTTCATATCTAAATGTCCTAATCTGTTTACATCTATCTATCTATCTATCTTAATCTGTTCATATCTAAATGTCCTAATCTGTTCACATCTATCTATCTATCTATGATACTGCCTATGAATGATATTCAGTGTATAGTCTTTAAATTACACAATGCTTACAGTTAAAGTATATAAAAAAAGTAGCATAAAAAGATAATCATC
>CAHIKZ030000113.1:2395000-2562500 GCA_903632075.3 Acanthosepion pharaonis
ATTAAAAACAAGGTGTTGTCGGATTGTTAGGGTTATTATCCTTTCTTCTTCTCTATGTGCAAGTCCCTTCGGGACGTAGGTGTTCATGGCTCTCCTATCCCTTGTCGCTCTTAATAAAATTTATCTTTCTGATATTTCTCCTAAAACCTATTCCGCCATGCATTTAATCATGCCCCCTAAGTATTTCACGCACTGTTTTCCTCTATCTCTCATGTCTGCAATCTGCCATGTGAGTATCAGAATTTCCAAGCCCTCCTTCCTCATTACGTACCCCAGATATTTCAACTCCCTCTTCCTGATGGTATGTATGTTTCATTTTTGTTTTTAATTTTCTCTAAAATTTCGTCGCTGGTCACATGTTCGGTCAACGGTATCCTCAGCATCCTCCTGTAGAACCACATTTCTGTTGATTCATGTAGTTCTTAAAGTGCGATGTAGCATTAAATCCACATTACGACGTCCACCAGCTGGAACATGTTTGTAAAAGTTTGAAGGAATACAGCCTTATGCTAGTCAATAGGAAAAAAAAACCTGTTAGTTGCTTCTATGAAGACGCAAGACAACATATAGCAAGAATAAGAAAAGGAAAAAAATGGATCTCGGTCGGTCTGTTCTGCCGCACTTGCCATATTCACCCGACTTTGCACTAACCGAGTGTTACTTTTTTAATCGCTGCAAATTGATTTGAGGTGGGTAAGGGGGAGGAACTTTCTCTGATGAAAAACAAATTCAAGTGTTCACGGAAAGTTTTTTCATAACAAAACTTGCAGAATCTTACTCAACAGTTATCGAAGATAGGTGACAAGAAGCCATTGCAAATAATGGTAAAATATATTTTAACATATAATTGAATAAAATATATTTGTACTTTGAAGAATAATGTCGTTAAATATGAATGGAAATTATTTATGACTCAACCTAATATTTTAAAAGTTCTTCATCTATTGATTTTGCGTCAAGGCGATATGTATAACAGACCTGTCAGTCATGCGACTGGAGTCCTTGACTCGGGGAAAATATATAGAAACTTTAATTACAATTTAGTCTTTCATTTTTTTTTTTTTTTTTACTCTTGGTTTAACTAAAGTTTATGATTTAATACACTTTAGTAAGTATAAACTTCATTTTATTTTGTTTGAACTTGTAATATTTTAACGTCATTGGAAAAAAAATCTTTTGATAAGAAATTGAGAACAAATTGTTATTAATAATTTTATCGCAATGTTAATGTTTCCAATGTGATATTGTTATTCATAACAATGAACATATTGGTTATAAAATTTCGTTAAGAATAATTTTTCTTTTTCCTTCTAATAGGTATTTTGAAAATCTATGTTGAATTTAAATTCTATCATCCTTATTAAATACAAGACATAAACATAACTTCCTTATGTTAATGAAAAATGTTATTTGAGAAATTTATCATCAAAGTCGTTGTCATAATTAAATTCAGTAAATTTAATATTAAATAACTGTTCTTAAAATACATTTCAAAAATATGAGTGACACTTACAAAAAACGCCATTATTAATGATTTTCTCTATAACAATGGATATATTGATAATAAAATTTATTTTCATAAATAACTTTTTATAAACTTTTAATGATTTATTTTTTCACTATGTTGTAAATGTATTTCGCCGTTCATTATGAATAGATAAAATATGTAACTTTTTTCGGTGTGGTTGTAGAATATGAACTTTGATCAGGAATAATCCTTCTTTTGAAAATTGTTTTTCATATTATTATTAAGAATTTCAGATCATGAATATCTAAAAATAAATTAAGCGATGCATATTTTTAACAGTGCATTATTGAAAGATTTCATAATAAAAAAAACTTCTTCAGTGAAATGTTGATATTAAAGAATATCTTTGATCCATGCTATTGTTTACTAAAAATTTTCAAAATGAAATGTCATGTGAAACATCTGATAACTTACCAGATATTGACACTAGGATTTCTAAAGATATTAAAAATGTCATTTTTGTATATAGCGGGTAATGTTACAAGAAAGTATTGTCCTAGAAAATAAGAAATATTTAATATTATTACAACTTTTTTTTTCAAGAATAGGGACATTTTTTAAGAAATACATTGTGGTAACTTAACAATTCTAACAGAGTCCACATTTTAGAGGATCTTTTTTGTTTTATAATATTTGGTGTTAATAAATTAAAACCCGTAGAGATTTTTCGACGTATATAATAGGAAAATATAAACAAATAAAAGAGTACTGAACTGTTATGTAGTATCTGTCCCCTATATGGCAGTGGATTCTGGATTATCTCCTTACAGATGAAGTAGAGACTTGACGCAACAGAAATGTCGTTCTACTGAAAGATCCTGAGAATAGGATTGACGTTATTTTAGGAAATGCATTATTTCAAAATGTGAAAAAAACAAACAAGTGTTTATATTGTCAAATATATTTTTAAATATATTATTTGTTTGATTGTCTTAAAGCAACTCAAGAATCAGCATTAAAAAGTTTTGAAATTATCCTACAATTTTATTGGTAAAATATTAAAACAATTCTCTTGAACTATTCTCATTACGATATGTTGCAGAGTAGCTAGCATCCCATCAGCACTATACCACATGGACTGGCTCATAGCCTTAAATACGGCTTAGATTAAGGTCTTCAACAGTTGATTAATAAGTTGATACAAAGCTGATTAATATTCGGATTGATCTTACTTCGTTTGGCTATACAGCATTTGACTCTCCTTTATTCCTTGTAAGTTGTCTTGTTAATTATTTTGTAACTTATTTTTTGTATGTATCTGTTGACACTGGATACTTGTGCTGGAAAATATATTAAGCACTCATTCTTTTCCGTGTATCATTCACCTCGAGAATACAACACGTTAATATTAAAAATTTATATTTTTCAAATAGTCAATCAATGTTCATGAAGCTACATTAAAAATTACCTGGTCATTTTTTTAATATATATTTTTTATTTTTTGCATGTAATGAATTGTTTAGCGCAAATTACCCTGTTAAATTTCTGTTCCTGTTAATGTATATTGATTTTGAATTTGTTTTTTTTTTTTTTAACGGTATCGCCTCAAGTAAGACGGTACAGCCACCAACACGCAAGGGGTTACTGGGTGTGGAGGAATTAGGAACAGAAATTTTACTAATGAGTCGAAAGAGAAAAGTGCAATCAGGAGGACAGTAGATAGCGATTGACATTGAATTTAAACTTTTGCAGATCAAAGTTGGCTGGAAAGCATGGTCCCGGAAACGAGTTTCACAGAGGAGAAGTGCGAGAAAATAAACTATCAGCATAGAAGATACAGTTACATCTAGCTAGCTCAACTGTAAGTTGATGAAATCTCGGCGCCAGTCTAGTATTCCAATTTAATTTATACAGTCAAGGTACCATAGCGAAGAGATTACCTAAACAATTACCACGAAAGTATTTATAAAAAACGCACAGAGAGGCAACCTTAAGACGGTGGAGAACTGACTGAAGCTGAACTGTCAGATCAGGATCAATAATATTGCTTATTCTTTCTATCTTATCAATGAGCTCAAGGTAAATAGCAGGAGCACCGGAGCATATATGGCAACAATATTCTAAGCATGGGCAAATGTTAGACTTATAGATATGCAAGATAGATTCTGAAGAGAAAGATTGTCTCGCCCGGCGCAGTGAATCGGCATTCTTAGCGGCTATCCGAGCAATGGATTCGATATAAGTCTTTCCATTTCAGCTGAGATCGTAAGCCTGGGAAGGCGCAATGAGTCAATTTACTGAAGGATAGCATCAACCATAATGGTGGAAGGCAGAGAGGAATCTCTCAGATGATTAACAGAAAGAAGTTTAGTTTTGGAGGCGTTAAAATTAAGCCATCTTTTGTACCAGTTAACGACAGTCTTGAAGTCATTTTGTACACCGGCTCCCATTTTGACCTTGTCGAAGTGATCAGCCTTAGTATCGAGGCAGGGATAAATGGCAGTGTCTTCAGTGTAGATGCCAAGTTCAGAGCCGCTGTCACTGTGAAGGTCATTAATGAAGATTAAAAGCAGCGCAGGAACAAGGATGGAGCCCTGGGGCACACTCGCGATAGTACGAAAGGATCTAGATGAGTGGCCATTCAGGATAACTTTCATTTCACGATTTGATAGGAACGAGTGAATCAGCTCAGAAAGGAGCCCGGTGATACCATAACTTTTCAGCTTGCGGCGAATACCTGAACGCCAGACCCTGTCAAAGGTTTCGAGATGTCAAATGCTACAGCCCGTGCATCACTGTTTTTATCGAGAGCATGATATACTCTCCGTAATTATAGTTAGTGCATCAGCAGAGGACCTGGAAAAACGAAAAGCGTATTGCTTGTCTGAGAAAAGGTGCTGTGGTGAGAGATGATGAACTAATTCAGCATTGATTAAGGCCTCTAGGAGTTTTCCAAAAAGAGGTAAAAGGCTAATAGGCTGATAGTCGAATGGATCGGGCGGTTCACCAGAGTTCTTAAAAAATGGAACAACAGACGGTGGCTTCGAGTAGGCAGTAAAGCAGGAGGCAACGAGGCATTTATTATACAGTTTGGAGAGAACAGCAGCGAGTTCGGGAGCGCACTTCTTAATGACTATTAAAGAGATACCATCGGGTGCACATGCTTTGTAGGGATCTAGGTTAGAGATGATATCGGCAAACATGGACGGGGGTATATGCATATCACTCAACAGAGAATAAATCCTAAGTGGGAAATTAGGCGGGGGTACTCCAGATGCATCGTGGGTATCTCGAGGTGGTTTAATGGTTAGCAAGATTGTCTCGCTAGAACATTTACGATTGAGCAGTGAGATCGATCCTCACTGGGTACCCCATACTTTCGGCATTGAGCCACATCTAAACTACACTTGGAAAATCACTACTCCAGATGGACCGTGAGTAGAGTTTGAGGAGAATTTATGGGCAAAGCATACAACTTTATCAGCAGAGGATGATAACACCTCAAATCGATGGAAGAGGAGGGGAACAGAGACCTTGCACTTATTAAGTACCCTATTACAGAGACGCCAGTAATCATGAGAGCCAACGTTTTTAGCTTCTATGCGATGTCCCATTCTCTCGGTAAACAGGGAATTAGTTACTTTGAGGACTAGCTTACATTTGTTACAGTAGTAGGTTATTGGCCCCTCTTATAACGAGAGCTGTCACGCTGATATATTCGGAAATAGTGGTTCCTGTGTTTTATGGCGGCCGAACATGTTGGTGTGAACCATGGAAAGGATTGCAGTTTCAACTAGTATTTCCCAGAAAGGGATGAAAGCGTCCATTCACTCAAGAAGAATCCTCAGTGGTGCAATTTTTAGTTGTGAGTTAGAAGATGTCACGCCAAAGAGCGTCATGAAGAAATTCCCAGAATAAGTTCTAATCAGCATGCTGGTCCCGGAAAGAGGTCTTATAGATAGGGGTTACATGTTTAATGGATGCTTGGAAGGAGATAACAACAGCTATCACAGAGTGGCCCAAATTACCCAGGGGCAGTATTGAGAAGCTCAGTAAGAGCGAGAAGAAGAGGTAAGAAATACATCCAGTCGAGAAACCTGTTGCTCGGTTTGGCTAGAGAAATGGGTATGCATGTCCACGATTTAATTGAGGGATTAGCATTGGAAAAAATTAATATCTGTATACCGGCAATATCAGTTTCTTTAGAATGCTTCAGGCACGTGTCGTGGTGAGCATTAAAGTAATCGAAGACATAGATGGAGAGAAATCGCCTTTTCTATACTGTTAGCTATTGCGTTTAACATACTGCAGTCTGGGCAAGAGTGGGAGCCATAATGGAAAAAATGATAACTAACACAGTTCATTTATAAAAGAGAGGAAACACACGAAGGAATAGTTTGGGGCTTCGAGAGACAATTCCCTGGTCATGAGAAGTTTATACTAAGGTCATGCATGTGAAAGGATTGGCATTACATAGCAGTTCAGCTTTCTTTTTCTTTTCTTTTTTTGTTGCTTCTAAGGAAATTTTCTTGTTTCTTAGTACATTACTTAGATTTTGAGAGGCATGTTTTCCTAAAAAAAATGTCCGATTAAAAATAAGTTAATCAATTCTTTACAAAAATATCTCTTGTTTTTATGGTTTGGATACGCAACTGAGCTGATACTTAGCTTCCGAGAAAATAATCTGTGGACAGGACATGTTTTCTTTGAAAAGGAAAAACAGAACATTTCTTGCTGTGATGTTCCCCGTGGCCGAGCGATGACACACACTTACTGTGATTGCTCTTACAATGGGAGTCTCACGTTCAATCCATGCTGGGGAACACGTTTTCTTTAGTAATATTTCTCGAAAAGCGCAGGGCGATAGACGTAATACACACTGTTTAATGCATACAAAATGGGGCGTCTATTTCAAATACGAATATCCATTATAATAACTTTTGATGTAATGAAAATGTCGGATTAAAAATAAATCCAATATTTTCAAAAATCCAGATCTCGTAATGATTTCGATGTCATATTTGCTCGATATTACTGACAGATTGTTGTGCATGATGACGGTCGTCTTTGAGTATAGAATCCAGAGGTTAGCAGTGAATATTTCGAAAACAGTAGGAAGGCGTTGATCAAGTTAGCAGTGGACATTTTGGTAAAAGTAGCAGTAGTTCGTCCTTCTGTTCCTCTTCGCCTGACGAGCTGGAACTAGACATTCGGGTAGGGTAAACAAAATGGCGGCCTTTATACACGACGGATTGAATATTCTACGTCTTCTGATTGGTTAACCTTCTATTGATGGACTATAAAGCGAGTCAAGTCATTTGGGCTAGCTCACTAGTCACATAGTATACACAAAAAAACTGCAACATAGATAAACAGCAAATATGAATATGAGGCTGGGGTGAAAAGTTTATAGGCTGACTATGAAGGGGTAATGCATTAATGTCAACTCTTTTTATTAATAACTTGATTCTTTTCAGGTAAACTGATATCTGACTGGTCAAAGAGGACTTCAAATGCAACTAGTAGCGACTTCTTTTGCAATTGAAAAAAAAAAGATTCTTGGCGTTTTAAATACCTGTAGAAAAAGGGTTTACCTTCCAAGGACATTCATACTGACATAGTTGCTACATTAAGCAATGATACCCCATTTTAAATACAGTGCAAATGTGGTCATCTGAATTTACGAGGGGAAGGGAGAGTCTTGAAGATTACCCAAGATCTGGATTTCCATCAACTGTCACCACCAAGTAAAACGTTGATCCTCTTTACTACATAAATCAAATAGCCAATGCTCTTAGCATAATCCGTGAGAGAGATGAGACTATTCGGCACAATGAACTTGGCATGGCGAATGTTTCTGCTCGTTGTGTGCCACGTCTTTTGGCTCCTGATCAAAAGCGCACCAGCCAGATCTCATCACCTCACAGGAAAATCCGACGTTGAGGCAGAACTCGTTGGTTTCCTTGAACGTTGACACACCCAGGGTAAGTGTTGGATACATTATTTTGAGCCAGTTAAAAAGAGATCATCCATGCTTTAGAAAAACCTTCCTCATCTGCTCCAAAGAAGGCTTAGGTCGTTTTATATGCAACGAAGGTGATAACCTCACTTTCTTTTGGTTTATTTACGATCATCAAAAGGGTGACACTATCAATGGAGAATACTTTATCAATTTGCTGAGGCATACACTGAGGCAATTCTGAGAGAATTTAAAACCTTACCGGGATTTAGCATTGGCGGCCACAATCTTAACAACATAAGATACGCAGATGACACAATACTGATAGCAAACACGGAAAAGAAATTACAAAACTTTCTACAGAAGGTAGAGAAGGAGAGTGTGAAGAAGGGACTAAGCACAAACAACAAGAATACAGAATGCATGGTCATCAGTAAGAGGATGAGCCCGAAATGCGATCTGCAGGTCGGGAACACTAGAATCAAGCAGACGAGGAATTTTAAATATCTGGGAAGCGTCTTGACAGAGGACGGTAAATGCGACACTGAGATCCGTAGACGTATTGGGATGGCCAAGGACACATTCCAAAAGCTGGGCAGAGTATTACGAGACAGGAGGATTTCTTTGGAATACTGAGCTTTTATGTGACATCTGTCCTTCTTTACGGCAGCGAATGTTGGACGATTTCCTCAAGATGAAGAAGAGAAACGGGGCAATGGAGATACGGTTCTACAGAAGGAGGCTAAGAATATCATGGACAGAGCGTGTGAGCAACGATGAGGTCTTGGAGTGGATGCAAACAAGGAGGCTTATATTTAAAACCAGGAAGAGGCAGCTGATGTTCCTGGAATACATAATGAGGAAAGAGTGCCTGGAGAATCTGATACTCACCGATCGAATGGCGGGAAAGAGAATCAAGGGAAAACAACACGTGACATACCTAGTTGCCTTAAGAAAGTGGATAAAAGAACGTGGTCTGGGGGAGGTGGCAGAGGGAAAGAACGTGTTGAGAGCTGCAAGGGATAGAGGGAGGTGGAGAGCCATGATCGCCTACGTCCTGAAAGGACACGGCACATAGAAAGAATTGAATCAAGATCAAACACTCAGGAAAGCTGATGAAAAGAATTTTGTTTTATCAGGAACTGTGACTGGTTTATTAGCCGACCTATTCTCCCGATTTGGCTCCATCTGACTGTTATCTGTTCTCTAACATGAAAACACACACACACACACACACACACACACACATACAGATGGACACACTTGGCAGTATCGCGGTGATGATGACGTCATATCTACTGCTGATGACTTTTTCGACCAATAGGATGAAAGCTTCTTCACCAATGGGAACCAAACCCTGAACACCAATGGAAGAAGTGTGTGGACCGCAAGTGGGGGTCTATATTGAAAAATAAACCTCATCTGGTCACATTCCGCTGAAATCAAATGTTGGTCGGATTATAAGTATGTCGGACTAAAGATCTTGTATTTGTAGAAATTTTGTTGATAATCAGCAAATATAAATAAAATCCTTTCATCAAATATTAGTCGAATTAAAAGATGGCAGTCTACAGGACGCCTGTTATTTCTTACTAATAAATTCTTTTAGTCATTTATCACGTAGTAGTTGGCTGGTTAGATCTCGCAAATAAACTCCGGAAAAATCTACTTGTCACTTTTAATGCTTTCGTCAAAGATAATAAATTCCCTGCGTCTGGAAGTACTGCTTCCATCAGTAACAAACCATATTCTAAGTGCAGAAAACGCCGGGGAGAAACGCTTCAGGCGGTTGTGGACATTTCCGGTAATAAATTAAATGTCAATTGAAACATGATTGGCCACTTGTGCTTGTTTCTATGAATCATCATTGAAAGTGCCAAAACAATCCTCAAGGGTAACACATGCATTATTCACATCACGGAATGTCTTCCTTTCTTCACCTGATTATCAACAAATGCTATTTTTCCTTCCTTTTCCTTTCCTTTTTTTTTTCTTTGCGGCAGTGGGGGAGGGGGCTTATTCTTTACTTAATCATCTCCGAAGAAGTGTTTTTCTTTCGTTCATTACAAGCATCGATTTTCTTTTTCTTTCTTTCTTTATTCTTTCTTTCTTTTTTTTTATATTATTAAAATAAGTCTTTCTTTCTAACTTTTTCTCATTTTTATACTATTAAAATAAATATTTCTTTCTTCATTTCTTTTTATTTCCCGTTTGTTTGTTTTGTTGGTTCGTTCCTTTATTTCAATCCTTCTTTCTTTCTTTCTTTCTTTCTTTCTTTCTTTTATTCTTTCTTTCATTCTTTCTGTCTTATTAGTAGCTTCTCCTTTATTCTTTCTTTCTTTCCTTACTAATAGCAACCCATTTGTTTGTTTTTCCTCCCTCCCTCCCTTTCTTTCTTTCTTTCTTTTATTCTTTCTTTCATTCTTTCTGTCTTATTAGTAGCTTCTCCTTTATTCTTTCTTTCTTTCTTTCTTTCTTTCTTTCCTTTTATTACTAATAGCAACCCATTTGTTTGTTTTTCCTCCCTCCCTTTCTTTCTTTCTTTCTTTCTTTCTTTTCTTTCTTTCTTTCTTTCTTTCTTTCTTATTTCGTAACCGTTTCTCTCTTTCATTGTCTATTATTCTTTCCTTCTTTTGATCATTCAACCTTTTTTCTTTTTTCGTTATCCACCAACTTCTTTCTTTCTTTCTTATAACCCGCATCCTACGTCTTCTTCTTTTTCTTTATCTTTTTCTTCTTTCTTTCTTTCTTTCTTTCTTTCTTTATTTCTTTCTTATAACCCGCATCCTACGTCTTCTTCTTTTTCTTTATCTTTTTCTTCTTTCTTTCTTTCTTTCTTTCTTTCTTTCTTTTCTTTCTTTCTTATAACCCGCATCCTACGTCTTCTTCTTTTTCTTTTATCTTTTTTCTTTCTTTCTTTCTTTCTTTCTTTCTTTCTTTCTTTCTTTCTTTCTTATAACCCGCATCCTACGTCTTCTTCTTTTTCTTTATCTTTTTCTTCTTTCTTTCTTTCTTTCTTTCTTTCTTTCTTTCTTTCTTTCTTATAACCCGCATCCTACGTCTTCTTCTTTTTCTTTATCTTTTTCTTTCTTTCTTTCTTCTTTCTTTCTTTCTTTATTTCTTTTTAACATTTTTTCATTAGTCTTTCCTCCCTTTTTTACTTTTTACTTTCTTTCTTTTTAATCATTCTTTACGCCCCTTCTTTCTTTTACATTCTTCTTTACACTTTCTTTTTTCTTTCTTTCTTACATCACAATGCTTATATTCTTTCTTTCTTTTCTTTTGCATTAATACCGGCCTCATCATTCTTTCTTTTTTCTTTCTTTCTTTCTTTCTTTCTTCCTTTCTCATTACTCGTATGCCATTTCTTGCTTTCATTTTCTTTTTTGTTCTTTTTTTGTTCTTTCCTCTCTTTTTTACTTTCTTTCATTTTTTTTTTACTTGCTTTTTTTAAATCACTATTTACACGATTTCTTTCTTTTTAATTCTTCTAAACACTCTTTCTTTCTTTCTTTCTTTCTTACATAGTGATGTAAGAAAGAAATGCTTATATCCTTTCTTTTTTCTTTTGCTCTAATACTGTCCTCGTCATTCGTTCGGTCATTCATTCATTTCTTTCTTTCTTTCTTTCTTTTAACTCTAATCATCAGTGGAGACCCACCCATAGACGTCCTTCTTATTCCCATTCTCCTACCACGTCCTTACTTTCTTCCTGTATCCCTTCCTCCGCGTCCCATTTCCTTGTGATTTCCCTCTCCCTATGGGTCACTGCCATCTGTTCTGGAATGAATTAGGCGAATTCAAATCTAAACGCCGGCCTCGTTGTCGAGCCATAAAATCCGCTGTCTGCCCAACACAGAACGGATTCAGCAACAATGTCCAGTCCACCGTGAAACAAGCAAATGACGAAGAAAACGCTGAGAGACGACGGGGATGTTTATCTTAGATTCGTTTCGCAATGTGTGGTCAGTCAACCGTCTGCCCTTGCATACGACTCTGGTTAATATGTGGGAAATAGCACCCACCAAATCCTGTTTGTGCGTTTGCGTGTGAGGGTCTGTGGGTCTGAGTTTCTGCATGTGTTCTTTTGTATGTGTGTGTAGGGGGTGGGTGGAGATACCGCTATGTACTCGAAAATTCGGGTGGGTTTTTACGAATATATCACTGTGTTTCTAAGAGTGGATGCGTTGGCATAAATTATCGCTGGACAAGAAACATTTTCTACGTGCGCGCATTTCCTCCTCTCTCATATATATATATATGCCTCTCGTAAACAAGCGCATATATTCTTTCATAGGGTTCTCTCTTTCTTTTCCCCTTTCTATATAACTCTCTCCCTCTCTCCCCCCTCTCTCTCTCTCTTTTGACAGTCTGTTTAAATATATCTATCTGAGGCTCAACATTATCTATCTATCTATCTATCTATCTCTCATCTGGTCATATCTATCTATATATCTATCTTAATCTGTACATATCTAAATATCCTTATCTGTTCATATGTATTTATCTATCTATCATTATCTGGTTATATCTATCTATATATCTATCTTAATCTGTTCATATATAAATTGCCTAATCTGTTCATATATATTTATCTGTCTATCCTCATCTGGTCATATCTATCTATATATCTATCTTAATCTGTACATATCTAAATATCCTTATCTGTTCATATGTATTTATCTATCTATCATTATCTGGTTATATCTATCTATATATCTATCTTAATCTGTTCATATATAAATTGCCTAATCTGTTCATATATATTTATCTGTCTATCCTCATCTGGTCATATCTATCTATATATCTATCTTAATCTGTTCATATATAAATGGCCTAATCTGTTCATATATATTTATCTGCCTATCCTCATCTGGTCATATCTATCTATATATCTATCTTAATCTGTACATATCTAAATATCCTAATCTGTTCATATGTATTTATCTATCTATCATTATCTGGTCATATCTATCTATATATCTATCTTAATCTGTTCATATCTAAAGGTACACATCTGTTCACATCTATCTATCTATATCTGTTCATATCTATCTATCTCTCTCTATCTATCTATCTATCTATCTATCTATCTATCTATCTATCTATCCTTCAGTCGGTTCATATCTATATATCCTAATACGCTCGCATCTATCTATCTATCTATCTATCTAAATCTATTCATATCTACCTTAATCTGTTCATATCTATCTCTCTTTATCTATCTATCTATCTATCTATCTATCTATCCCAATTTGTGTCTATTAAGTTATGTTTTAAATGATTTTGTTTAAGTCATTCACCCTTTCATAGAAATATTTATGTTTTCGCACCAAACACATTTGTAGTCTGTTCTGCCGCTTATTTGAACAAAGCGGTCTGCTTTATCAGTCCAGTGTGAACAGCAAGAATGCCTTTGATTTTTTCATTGCTGCCTTCCGCACGGATCTCCATTCTCAGTCAGGCAAAGACTACTTGCATATTTGTTGTGATAAGCCCATTAAAGTGTGGTGGAAGCATCAAAACAGCCCCGAACTGCATGGCTCATTGTAAGATTTCAAGCATGGACGAAATCCGCTCCTCTCAATACTGGCAATAAACGAATTCATGTCTCATTCAGAATTCCTGTCCTTACACTGTATTCCTGAAATACAATTCATTGTACAAAATGTGGAGAAAATAGTATGATCATCACTGAGATGACGGTGACGCGTCCAAATTCGAACGAATAAAAATTAAAGAGAATTTAAACGAGGAGCTTATATTATTATTGTTATTTATTTATTAGGTTAGTGAGGGCAAAATGTTATTTTATTCAAGAAGCTAATGAAGGCAGTTCGCTATTTTATTCAAAAGACTAATGAAGGCAGTTCGCTATTTTTTTTACAGAATCTAATGAAGACAGTCCGCTATTTTATTAAAGAAGGTCATAAAAGCAGTCCGTTATTTTATTCAAGAATCTAATGAAGGCAGTTCGCTATTTTATTAAAAAACTAATGAAGGGAAGTTCTTTATTTTATTCAAGGTGCTAATGAAGACAGTTCGTTAATTAATTCAAGAATTTCCTTGAGTCAAACCATTATGTTATTCAAAAATCCAATGAAGGCAGTCTGCTATTTTATTCTAGATTTAATGAAGACAGTTCGTTATTTTATTCAAAAGGCTAACGAAGGATGTTCGTTTTTTTTATTAAAGAACATAATAAAGGCAGACCGTTATTTTATTCAGGAAGCTAATGAACGCAGTTCGTTATTTAATTCAAGAATTTCATGGAGGAAAACCATTATGTTATTCAAAAATCTAACGAAGGCAGTCTATCATTTTATTCAAATTTAATAAAGGAAGTTCGTTATTTTATTCAAAAAGCTAATGAAGGCAACTCGTTTTTTCATTGATGAAGTTTATGGATAGAGTCGTTTTTTTATTCAAGGAATTAATGAAGGTAAATCGTTATTTTATTCAAGAATCTAATTAAGACAATTTCATTCAAGAATGTAATTAAAGTAAAATAATAGTTTATTCTAGAATCTAATGAAGGCAATCCGTTATTTCATCCAAGAATGTAATGAGGGTAAAATGTTATTTCATTCCAGAATCAAATGAAGGTAAAATAATATATTATTCAAGAATCTAATGATGCCGTCTTATTTTATTCAAGTATCGAATGAAGACAGACAATTATTTTATTCAATAACTAGCAGTAGAACCCGGCGTTGCCCGGGGATGTAACAGTAAGAGATAGATCAAGTATCGACCATCATAAAGACTGAAAAATAAAATTGACAAAGATTATTGTTTAAGGTTGACGGACACGCATGTCTCAATTATTTTTTTTTTTTTTTTTTATGAATTGGTCAAACCCAAACTCAAACAAAAACATTGTTTTTAATCGTTATGAGTCTATCGATTGAATAGAATTTTATTATAAACAATTGTCTTGTAAATGGAATTTTTAAAGCATTCTGAATGTAAAAATAAAGAAAAAACTGTGCAAGACAATAAGAACTACCTGCCAAAAAAAAGTGAAGTTTTGTGGAAATCGGTTGAAAAATGTAGGAAATCCGATCCCATATATAAACGAACACACACACACATGCAAACAACCTGGGTTTTATAATAAGTATAACTCGATATGAGTTGTCCCCCTTTCATTCTCGCGACAGCGATGCCTCTTAATCGTGTTTTCAAATTGATTTCGTGCAAAAACAATTGTGTTTTTCCAATTTTTGGTGCTGCCAACCACCGCAAGGTAATTTTACGTAGTCCTGTGAAGTTTTGTTGAAATCGGTTGAAAAATGGGAAATCCGATCCAAATAAAAACGACACAAACACACACACACACACACACACACACACACACACACACACACACACACACACACACAATCTGCAATAAAGGCAGTCCGTTATTTTATTCAAGTATTTACTAGAGACACACTATTATTATTTACTAGAGACACACTATTATTCAAGAATCCAATGAAGGCAATTCGTTATTTTATTCAAGAGTCTAATGTTGGCAAACTATTATTTTATTCAAGAGTGTAATGAAGTGCGTCCTTTGTTTTATTCAAGAATTTAATGAATGCAAACCATTATTTAATTCAAGAATTTTATGAACGTATCCCCATTATTTAATTCAAGAATTTTATGAAGGTATCCGCATTATTTAATTGAAAATATTGATGAAGTTCAACCATTATTTTATTCAAGAACACAATGATGGCATTATTCAAGAAGTTCTACCCTGTCAGCTGGTGCTGCAGACTACACTGACCGCTGTTTAGGGGGCCCAATGGGGCCACCTATTTTCCGTGGATGGTGACTCGTAATGCCTGAGGCGAAATCATGGTGTCTGAGCGGTCCATATCTTGGATGTATATGTGTCCATAAGTCACGCAGCACTCTTTTTTTTCCTTACTTGGGTTAGGCGGGGGGGGGGTCGGTGAGATCTGATCCGATCAATCGTCTAGTCATGTCGTATCCTAACACTTATACATTTTTCCGACTGTTTACTGTATATAAATTGTTACATGACACGCAGATATAATTGCCCAAACCATCTTTCCCCAAAATGCTAGAAGTCGGAGGCAAAGGTCAATCGTTCTGACAAATCATCATTACAACATGGCTATGCTTCCCTAATATTTCACTATACTACGGTAGATAAATTGTAGGAACATGAATGCTTGCGGTCACTATTAAGCCTAATTTACCACTCCTGTAGCCCTGTTTTTCCAGGGCGAATGGATTTTCTTCCCCTGGCAATTCGCATAAACAATGTCGAAGTGAACTCCGAGGCGGATAGGAAGCTAGGGAGCAGGAATGATGGGAAAACTTAATTTTCCTTGTGGTTCAAAATAAAACCAAGAGAGTACATACATAATCATGTTTAGATAACGAAGAAAAACTGGAAAATAATATATTCACAAGATTTATTGTTATCGAGGCACAGAATGACGTTCCATTGACAAGCTGGTCTCCTTTTATAATAGAAAATGTCATTTAAGCAAATATAACACCAAAATCGCCAAAAAGCTAAAAATAATGGAAACATCTTGCCTAATGGAGACAAGACAAAAATATTTTACGTTTTACTGAATATGTAAAAATTCTACACCAAAAAATCATTGCATAAAAACTAAAACATCACTTAAAAATGTGATCAGAAATTATGAAATCTGCCTAGGTAGTCAAGAAATAAAAGGAATTATAATCACAAGGATTGATAGGCAGGAAAAGAACACGATTAAAAAAACACGAAACTAGAAACTTATACATTACTAGAAACTTATACAGTACTAGAAACTTATACAGTACCAGAAACGTATGCAGTACCAGAAATTTATACAGTACCAGAAACTAATGCAGTACTAGAAACTTATACAGGGCTAGAAACTTATACAGTACCAGAAACTTATACAGTACCAGAAACTTATATAGTGCTAGAAACTTATACAGTACCAGAAACTTATACAGTGCTAGAAACTTATACAGTATCAGAAACTTATATAGTGCTAGAAACTTATACAGTACCAGAAACTTATACAGTGCTTGAAACTTATACAGTACTAGAAATTCATACTAGAAGAAAAAAAAAACTAAAATAATGCTAAAAACCAAACCAAGTGTGGAAAAAACAATACACTTTGTACCCACGTTCAACATTCGTACAATCCCACCAAAATTAAAAACTGGTCATAACACAGAAATGCTATAAACAATTTATTCCAAAGCCTCTCAAGTGCTACAAGTGCTCAAAATATGGCCACCACGAAGAGAAATATAATAGAGAATGTGTTTGTGGAAAACTTGAGGAGAAAGAATCCGAGCATTAGACAGATGAATGCAAAAATGCATTCAGATGTACAAGATGCAGTGAAGACTATCCTGGGTATGTGAGAACCTCTGACAAACCCAAGAGAGAAAATGAAATCTTAAGCGTAATATATAAACGAAGCATCCCTTATCTGGAAGTACGAAATGTGGTGGAAACTACAAAGGAAACATGCATTCAAACGATGCTCTCTGCAACAGATGTGTAAGAAAAATACTTGATTCCAAAAGCTAAGTAAAGTATTAAGATGTTATGCCATATCGGTTGTACAGTGAACACTGTACAGTATCCTCACAGATGAAGATGAAACTCAAAGCAACCGAAATATATGGTTCTACAGGAGGATATCATGGACCGAACATGTGAGCATCGGCAAAGGTTTAGAATGGAAACAAAAAAGACATTTATATATATGAAGAAGAAAATACAGTTGAAATTTCGAGGGTACATTATGAGGAAAGTAGGCTTGGTAAATTTGATACTCATATGAAAGGTTGAATACAAGAAGAACAAAGCAAAGTTGGACATAACCTAACTAGTGAGCTTGAGTAAATGGATGGCGGAACAAGGTTTAGACAAAATTTATTAAGAGCTACAAATGACAGGAAATTGTGTAGAGCTATGATTGCCAATGTTCTGAAGGGACTCAGCACATAGAAGAATTCCAAACATTGCTACAAGTGGGTTCGGAGGACTGGCCAAACCCTTAAAATAGATAACACCAAAACTGGAAGAAAAAAGGCCTAAAATGATGAGGTCAAAAACAAGACCAAGAGAGAAAAAAAGATGCAACGCACTTTGCACCCATTTTCCAAGATAAATCGCAAATGAAATGATCCAAACCAAATAATAATAATAATAATAATAATAATAATAATAATAAAAACAATAGCCAACATAAAATGTGAAGGAGTTTTTACTGAGTCACATTGGTTTCGAGCCTACTAAACACTCATCTGGTAAACATGAACAAACTGAAGAAAAAAAAAAAAAAAACATAACGGCGACAAAAAGCTAAAATAAAATCAACCCTGACTCGATTCACAAAATTTTTCGTACGAAGCGCAAACTGAAAAAGATTTTAAATTTTAAAAGATTAAAAAAAAACGCGCTATGAGAAACTAACTTTAGAATTAAATAAAAACAAAGCGTAGCCTCTGTTCCATTAAAAAAAAAAAAACAAGAAACTAAAAAAAAAAAACAACTTCATCCCTGTTTTGTTTGTTTGTCTAACGGCATATCAGCTTCTGATGGGCCATTTAATGCCGAAATTTAATTTTCTTGGGAGCTACGAAATGATAAAACTATATTATATGTCCTTTGGCTTTCAAAGCTGAATACATGGTAAATGTTTCTCAGTTTTTGTGCATATGCATGTTTGTGTGGGAAACATTGCTCGAAGCGGTGATATGTGTTTTGTGTTATAGTTTTGTTTAATTTATGTTTTGGAATACAGTTTGATTTCTTTCATAAATTGTCGGATATTTCATGGATTAATATCATGAAAGAGTTCTTTCATGTTGGGTGTTTGGTTGATTGCTTACTTTTCCAGTAAAACGTTCAGAATGCTAACATCGAAGGTTCTCATTAACCAAATTTAAAATCACTGGCTAAAATTTATAGCACAACTATTCGACCTGACCTGATAAATTATGAATTCTCGAACGAGTTATCCAAAGTATCTCTTTTACAAATAGACAACGAAATGTAGCTCAGTGCTAACAACCCCGATCTATGTAAGCGGTCTCTATGGGTTAGTTAATACCAAAATATAAACGTTTTGAACGCAATTTTATACCTTCATCTAAAGATAAATGTATTTCTGGTCATTTTGCTTTAAAAATGTATTGCTACTATTTTATAATTACATTATATATGTGTATGTACCTTTATATGTTTTATAGTGTTTTGATTTTATTTGGGGGTTCACTATTTGTCTATAGCTCAGACCATAATTTGCTACCACCATGAGTCAGATGGCGGACTTGGGAACAACAACAATATAAAGGTGGTTTCAAAACTTTTCAAAACCTCCAATCTCCCAATCAGAGGCCTTGCTGCCGAATGTAGTTTATCGTCATACCCAGGACTAACTTACTTCAGTAAAATTTTGGTTCGACAGAAAATTGCGAAAATGCTATCAGAGCAAGACGTAGTGATTCCGAGAAGTCCATATTGCAAATGAAAACTTAAAAAAAGCCCTTCAAAAAAAAAAAAAGAAGAGTCAAATCACCGAGAGCTATAAAAAGAGCCACACGAACTGTATAAAATAACTATGTATTCTAAAAGAAATACGGCTGCAAATTACAAATCTGTATGGGACAAGATCAAAAATATATGGCCGGTGGGAGGAACCCAGTAAAATATTCAAATCTAAATAACAAAAAAGTATAGAAAACGCTCTGGCGGACATGTTTGTGCAAAACTCATCCTTTACAAAACAAATCCTAAAATATAAGACAATGGGAATAAAAGGAACAAAAATACTGGTTCGGAAAGCTAACATCGACGATTTTCATTAACCAAACTTGAAATCACTTGCTAAGATTTATAGCGCAACTATTGGACCTGACGTGATTACATTATGAATTCTCGAAAGAGTTATCCGAACTATCTCTCCAGTATCTTTTACAAATATAATACGAAATGTATCTCAATGATAACAGTCTCAATCTATGTAAGCGGTTAACACTTATCCCCATGCGCAAACGCACGCACACCCAACCTGACACTTAAAATTCTAGTCATTGACCCATTAAATTATAGAACAGTAGCCCTCACCAGTTGTGTTTGTAAAACGATAGTGAGGATGATATACATGGGTATAATGTGGTATATATTATTCAATAAGTTAATAACAAAACTTTAATCAGTCTTCAATAATAAATAATAACTTGATTATATTTTACGAATAGATCTTTTTAAATAGAAGCTTTTGATAAAAAGACACAAGTAGTAATAGTGCCTTTTGACTTGGAGAAAGCATATGACACGGCCTAGAAACAGAATATTTAAAGACATGTAGGCCCTTCGATTAAATGTCAGAATATTAATTGTATCAAAAATCTCTTAGGAAAACGAAAATTCCAAGTGCGTTCAGATTTAAGGCAGGAAAATGGTGTACAGTAAAGAAGTATTTTGACGGCCATACTTTTTAATAACAAAATGACATTTGAGCAGTAAGTTGCATGTGGTTGGTTAGTTTGTTTTGTTTTCTATGGCATATCAATCTGAATGAGTTATTTAATGCCGACAAGAATTTTATTGCTGGTAATATTTATTTTTTTCCAAAAAAATATTGTTGGTAATTGTATTGCTGGTATTAAAACCTATTTTTATACTTTAATAGTAATTCAATCTCCTTTTTTGGTGGTGGTAACTATTTGCCCATAGCTGGGCCCTGACAGGTACTACCACTCCAGATTAGGTTGGACCTGAGAACATCAGCAATTAAGATATGGTTCTACGCTCCTCAAAACCTTCTGATCAAGGGCCTTTCTGTTTGATATACTTTATCGTCTTAGCCAGGACGCGGATGTACTTTATCGTCTTACCCAGGACGCGGATGTACTTTATCGTCTTACCATGGACGCGGATGTAATTTATCGTCATACCCAGGACGGATCTTTCATGTGGATGATTTTCGAATATTTTAAAGATTGAAATACACGTTAAACCTAATATAGAACGCAAACTCCAACTCTGTCGGAATGGAAGAGAAGGATTCATCTCTATCTATAAAAGGCAGGATGTGAGTGTGTGTGTAACAAATGCACGGCCGCAATTTTCGACAGAATTGCAACAAAATTTACTGGCACATGCTCCAAGTTAGCGGGAAGGCCAAGACCGACTTTGCATTTCCCAACTCCCATCAATAGGGGAAGTAATCGATTCTTTTATGCTTCTACGGCAGTTTTCATGTAGTTTGCGGCTATTTTGTACTGGCCAGAGTAAGAGCCTATAGCTGGCTGCCACGAATAGGCAGGAAGATTCCATTGGCCAGCGTGAGAGCCAACAGCTGACTGACACGAATGTTAACTAGCATTCTAGCATGCAAAAAAATCGATAGCTGCATTCGTCACGAGTGGGGAAAATTTAAATCTGCATGGCACTTTACTCCAGTTGGCTCATTCGCTTGTTTAAACTCAACGTTGATTCTGATTCCGCAGACCTGGGTTTGGTGTGAAAAAGTATTTGTTGTTAACATTCTTTTTTCATTCGGTTTTTCGAGTTACGAGTTCTTTTTTAAAGCTGATCGTTTTGTGTTCATTTTGTTTAGTTCTTTTTTTGTAACAGATTTAATGTTTAGTATAGAGCTTAGAAAAAAATCGCAATGTGAAATAGACAAGAAGTAAGGCATGTAGCAACATCAGCATGGCAAAGGGCACACCTTTAAAGGCAAGGAAGGGCAAAAATATTTTAAGTCAAGTGATAGCGATTGCTGTATGAGTCGTACGATTTTTTAATCAAGCACAGGAAACGCTGGGCCATGTCTCTAGTAATGTCTAAAACTAAAATCTAATGTGTGATTTTTTGTAACCTCTGCAAAATGTAAAAAGTTAGATAATACTGAATTACCTCTAGTTGAACAATATAAATATCTACGCATAATACTTGATAGAACAGTTGTCTTTCATCACACACATCAAATACTGGAAAGGGAATTCAGCTACTCAAAGTAGTAGATATACGGATTAGTGAGTTGACCAAAAACAATTATTATTAACAATCTACCAATTGATAGTAAGACCAAACTAGATTACGGACATTTTATTTACAAGTCAGCTAGAAAATAATACTTGAAAGAACTAGAAACAATATATTACCAAAGCCTCATATTAGCACCGGAAGCTTTTAATAGCTCTCCCATCGAGAGTATTCGTGCTAAAGCAACCTAGATCCAATTATTCTTAAGGTGACAAAAACGTGCATTGCAACACTACATCAAACTACGTTCATGCCAAACAAATTTTACCTACGATAGCGTAACTAACCCTAAAGAGATGACTCTCTTAAATAAAAGAGAAAAAGCTATTAAACCATTTTGGCCTATGTATAGAAGAGCTTAGAACTGAAGTCGAATTGAACGCACAATGCGTGTAAGAAACTATTCTCTCAAAACAACCAATGTGTCTTCTTACACGACCAAAAGACATATTAGAACTTCAAAGTTCCACAATGTAGATAGTAATCTAATATTCTATCAAGAAGAATCAACAAATTAATAAAACATACATCGGAGATAAGTTTGTCTATAGTCCTGTTCACACTCTTCCCCAGTCTTTTGATTAGGGGTCGAATTTTATTCCTTGTTTCCTGCTTAGGATTAGGTCTCCGGTTCCTTCTAAAATCTACTTCGAGTCTATACACCTAACCTCTCTGCCTGGAATTTTATTCGCTAGTTAAATATTGAGCTTTTCATGTCTAGAATTAGCTGTCAATCTGTCCTCTTATTTTTCCGTTTCTAACATCTAACGTCTGTGCCTGAAATTTTCTTCGCTTATTAAATCTTGACCCTTTTCAATCTAGAATTAGCTGCCAATCTTTCCTGTTATCTTTTCCTTTCTAACGTTAATCCAAACAATAACCCTCTGCCTTGAGTAGCCCTTGGGCCTTGTACTGCGGAAACATTCATAAAAAAAGCCCTAAACGCTCATATGGTTCTAAAAATGCAGACAATGTAGGATGTACAGCCATATTAAACAATATCAGATCTATGAAACGATTACCAGATAAATCATCAATCTACAGTGCAGACGACTTGGCTATAGGACTTTGGCACTAGAAAGCATTTCAAAGAACAAACTTTATACAACCATTATCTTTTCTGAGTCTAAATCCGTAATTATCTCGCCGTAAAAGAGAAATAACAAGAATCTCCTCATTAAAATCATGAAGAGAATCTTTTTTCTAAAAATAAACATATTATCCAATGTCGGATGCTGAGTGTTATTGCTATCCAGGGAAATGAAATGCCGATAAAGCAACAAAACACTCATTAAACATGAGACCCTGAAATATAAAAATTCCAGCCACTGACTTGCGTTCAACTATCGAAGAGTTTATGAAAGACAAATGGCAACAGTTTTGGAACAATTTTCAGGGAAACAAATGGCACCACATCATGCCAAGCTTCACCACAACGAAATTACGTCTGTTAAATTATAGTTTCAGACATTTATTTTTTAGTGACACTTTATTTTGACTCAGATCTTCTCAGGCTGACCTTTAATGTCAGATGGTAGACAAAATAGGGATGTCGATATTGATTGGCTGAGCCGAACGTGGAAATGTTAGAGAGATAGAAAGTGATTTCAGAGTGTTAAGTTTTTGCACGTCAAACGTAGTAGACATGGTTATTTCGTGTCTCGGGTAACTTTCTTCCCAGTTGGGATGATAGAGCGATCCTACTGGTTAGTTAAACATGTACACGTCGACGTGTTTAATAAAATAGATAAGTTTTCAAATTCCTTTTGCTGATGTCTTTTGTCTCCGAACCCCAAAACATTTCGACACACATCTGGGAGAAGACGACCAAGAGTGAAGAATGCAAGTGGAATTGACCGTGCCAACCAAAAGGCATCCCCAGTAGAGAGCGGGTGGATACAACACACCAGTTAAAAGTTACAATATTAAGACTTCATTGCTATATTTTATTTTTACTTAGATTAATTCTGACACGTCAGCGGGATCCATTAATTATTGTTAAACAAATCATTCTAAAAACGGAAACAACACTTTCTGCTAACCTGAGATGGAAAAAATACATTAAATCAATAGCTTCATCTATCGCAATGAAAGTTGGTTCTACTTACCAGGCCAGAAAGTTTTTCTCGCCTGCGCCCATCTTTCAAATCTAAGAATCAACCATTCGCCCTTGCATGGAATACTGCTGTCATATATGGTCTGGACTCCCCGCTGTTCGTCTTAGGTTCCTCGACAAAATCCAGAGACGGATATGCAATGTGGTTGGCCCTGATCTGGCATCTCGTCTACAGTCACTTTCTCAGAGACGTGCTGTCGCTTCGCTCTGACTTTTCTACAAATACTTTCACAGTAACTTCTCCGACGAGCTACTTTCGTTGGTTCCTAAGCAATATGCATTTAAGCGTGCTACTAGGTTGGCATTTAAGTCCCACCCTTTCACTGTCGAAACGGTTCAATATAGTTGTCTCTTGTACTCCAGTAGCTTCATGTCTCGCACTTCCCGTCTGTGGAACTCCCTTCCTCTTACTTGCTTCCCTGATTGCTATAATCTACAACTAT
The DNA here is from genome assembly GCA_903632075.3 of Acanthosepion pharaonis. Taxonomy (NCBI): domain Eukaryota; kingdom Metazoa; phylum Mollusca; class Cephalopoda; order Sepiida; family Sepiidae; genus Acanthosepion; species Acanthosepion pharaonis. Next base: position 2,419,031 of record CAHIKZ030000113.1, read on the forward strand.
TCAAATGCAATGTCAATCGACGTCTTCAGATGCCTTGATCTAATTCCTCGTCCTTCACTTCAACCTTTTCTCTATCACGCCTCTTTGCTCCTGGTCCCACTCTCTGTAACCCCTTGCGTGTTAGTGACATTCCCGCTTTGCTTGGGGCGAAATGCTTAGAAAAAAAGTAGAATGTTCAGATATATTAAACAATATTAGTTCGATGAAACGCTTACCAGAGAAAACTTTGATCTACAATGCCAAAGTCTTGTCTATAAAAAATTGGCAATAGAAACAATTTCGAAAAAAAACCCCATCTTTTTCTGATTCTAAATCTATACTGATATCGCTACAAACAGAAATAGTCTCCTCAGTAGACTCGTTAACATGGGAAATTTCCTTTCTATGAATAAAGATATTATCCAGTGCTGGATTCCGAGGCCTAATGTTTTCTAGGTAGATGCAGATAAAGCAGAAAATCACTAAATAAACCTGACACATTCATTTACAGAGTGCGGCAGAAATACCTCCCACATATATATCGCCCCAAAATACATCCCACATAATGGTACACGATTTGCTAGATGGAGACTCCATTAGCACTTGTCCAAGTTTACTAGCATCGCACAGGTGATAGTTTAAAACCTGGTAGTTATTTCTGTCGCATCATACAACTAGTGTCTTACCATTATGCGGGTGGTATAAATGGGAGGTATTTCTGCCACACCCTGTATAAATATTCCTGACACTGACTTGCGTCCATCTGTCAACAAGTTTGTGAAAGACAAATGGCAACATTTTTGGAACAATTTTCAGCGAAACAAATTGCACAACATCAAGCCACGCCCTGGGGTATAGGATACACACACGTCATCCACCAAAACCTACCCAAAACACCGTTGGGCATACTATGTAAGGGTCATACACAATTGAACATGTGTTGATAATATGTAACGAATTCCGACAAACACAAGGCAAGTAGTAGAGTGCGGACAACCGGAAGGAACCGTTCGAAAGTAAGATTTTTGCAGTTCGAAGAGGAGATTAGTTTTAGAATAGAATATAAATGTACAATCTATTTGTCTACGGTTTATATTTGGAAAAGGACTACAATCTATTTATGAGGAAAAAAAAAGGTTTTACAATTTATTTTGATGCAAACTGTAACTGAAAAAAAATATTTTTATATAATTTGTATTTATCTCCCAAATTGTTAATAAAATATTCACTGGCAAGCAAAAGAATGATTCTTATGTAAGTCAAAAATGTTTCATCTTTCAATAACACAAAAATCAATCAATAAATACATTATTCATTGAGTTAAAGACAGTCATGTCAATCAAGAATGTAATGAAGTTACTCTGTTATGTTTTTCAAGAATGGAATGAAGGCAGTCCGTTATTTTATTCAAGAATGTAATGAAAGCAGACCATTATTTTATTCAAGAATATAATTAAAGCAGTCCATTATTTTCTCAAGAATGTAATGAAGGCCGTCCGTTATTTTTTTCAAGAATAGAATGAAGGCAGTTTGTTAAACTAATCAAAGAAATACTAAAATAACGGACGCAGTCCTCTACTTTATTCAAGAATCTAATGAAGGTAGACCGTTATTTTATTTCTGGAGTTACTGAAATCAGTCCGTTATTTTATTTCTGGAGTTACTGAAATCAGTCCGTTATTTTATTCGATTAAATCGCTTATCACATGCACATGCGAAAAATCAAATTCCTTAAATTATTATTAGTAATACAATATTATATAATCTGTAACAACCAATAAATATTTCAAGATAGCATAATGATGAATATACAAATACCCAACATCAAAAACATTTCGATTGCTTTAGAAAGATGCCCTTTAGATTGATTCGTTTTTGACAGTTTATCAACCCTTTGCAGGTTATTTAAAGCCAAAGCATATTTTTATATTGTAAGAAGTTTTTTTTTTTTTTTGAGATGATAAAGGCTCAGGGATAAAAGTCTTACTAATTACCCATAGCTGGGGAATAGGTTATTTCGCTCGTAACGAACCCAACGGAAATTGGAACTCGGTTCAACGATTGACAAATCCGTGCCATTATCCATTACACCATCTGCACACCCAAGCTTAAAGCATCTGGTATTCCTAAACGGTCACCAATTTAAGTACTGACCAGGCTCGACGTTGCTTAACATAATAAATATATTTCAGAACTACTGCTAATAATAATAATAATAATAATAATATGCAGAAGAGAACAAAAAATAAAGAGAAGAAAAACAGAAAAAAATACACACCAGAGAATCGGTAAAAATAAAAAAATAAAAAAAAAACAAACAAAAAAAAACAAACAAAAAAAAACAACACTAATCTCCCCACGGATGAAGAAGAAAATGGAGGCAGCAGAAATTCGGTTCTAAAGAAGGATACTGAAAATTCCATGGTCGGAGTGATTAAGCAATATGGAAATCTTAAAATGAACGACAACAAAATGAAGACATTTTTTTACAATAATGTTCACTCTGAAAATTACTAAAGAGACACTCGATATAGAGTGTTACAGAATAAGAGACACAGTTTATGGAGATATATGGGAAGATGACGATTAACCCTAGTCTTGAGCAGAAAAAAGAGTGTTCGGTGAAGCATCCTATTGGCAGTTATTTCAGCAAAGCAGTGGTATGTGGGAAGAATTTGCTCGTGTTGAATTTAAGTCTCCCCAATGGAATACGAACAAAATGAGGGTGGGTCGGTGCAATGTGCGTGGCATGCCGGGTCTTAGCAGTGCAGGTTAGAAGTGGTGGAACTAAGGAGTGTAGTTCCTCTGAACACTTTTCATCGTAATAACGACGGAGCAGTGAAAGGTTTGTGTGGTTTCATCTGTGAGAAAGGTTTTGGTTTATTTTACGGCATATCAAACTCAATGGGTTATTAAATGCCGACAAGATTTTTATTGCTGGTAATATTTTTTTTTTTTAAATGTATTGCTGCTAATATTTTTTCCAAAAATGTATTGCTGCTAATATTTTTTCCAAAAATGTATTGCTGCTAATATTTTTTCTAAATTGCTGGTAATAATTTTTTCTTCAAAAATTTATTGCTGGTACTAATTTTTTTCGAAAATGCATTGCTGGTATTAAAACCTATTTTTACACACCCATATTGTTTTGAACCCAGTTTGGGGGTGAAATATTTGCCCATAGCTGTGGGCCCTCATAGGTGCTACCACCCTGTCAGGCTGGAACCGCGAAAACAAGCAATTAAGAGGTTGTTCCACGCTCTTGAAAACCACCTGATCAGAGGCCTTGCTAGTAGATGTAGTTTATCGTCTTAACAAGGACGGGAAAGGTACTGTAGGATGGGACAAGGACACACTTTTAGACTGTATCAAGACTGGAAAATGAAGAGTGGGCAGCCCCTGTCCATATATGGCGGCAGTACTCCATTTTCGGCCTGCCCTGGATCTTTTAAATTTAAAGGTTAGCAGGAGGTGTCAGGTTCTTAGTGGATCGGTACAGCGACACGACCATTTTTCCAGCTTAGGAAAAAAGGCTGGGATTCCTTGGAAGCATGAAGAGGAAGGAGGGCTTAACAAACATAATCTTCACGAGGCATATTGTGGCCAAGTCAGACATGAGAATGCAGCCACTTAACTGACGGCAGTGTTTGAATGGATAGCTGAAAGATGTTCCGAGCATTAGCAAAGGTGGGGGAACTGCTTAGAGCCACACGAAATAAGAGGTTGTGGAGAGACATGGTCGCCCATATCTTGATGTCACGCGTCGCACAGAGGAAGAAAGAAGAATAAACACAAATATAGATAAGTAATAAACAACCATTCGACAGGTGGACTGACATATTCCTGCAACAAATTTATGTAAACATCACCGGTGACGGTTTGCTAAAATGAAAAGAAAAGAAAGCTCAATGTTGATATCCCGTACCAAACTGTCATCTCTGATAAGTTCAAATGATGTCGCATAGTAACATGCGGACATTAACGAACATAGTAGGTGCAATTGTGCCGATTAATTTAAAGGTGACCTCATGGCTCCAAACAATATGGATGGAAATACTGCATATGCCACGCATTTTCCCAGGTACCATTCACAAAGCTCAGCCTTGAGAAAGTCCACATCAAAGTCCATGTCAAGGTTATCTTCATTTAGAGCCTGTATAAAAATTCCTGACATTGACTTGAGTCCACCTATCAACAAGGTTATGAAAGACAAATGGCAACATTTTTGGAACAATTTTCAGCGAAACAAATTGCACAACAGAAACCGAAGCCCTAGAGAATGACAATCAGCCTATAGAAAGAAAATAAAAGAGAAAGCGTTCCTAGCCAAACTGTATAGATTACAGACACGCCACCAACCCGGAGTACAACATTTCCAATGGACTCGATTTCAAAAAGCGATAGGCGCGCGATGTTCATTTGCACTACAGATTTATCTGGAGATTAAAGAATGGTTTTCAGGAATTATTTTTTTTTGTGGGGTCTGACAGTGGATTTTCTGAATGTTGCTTCTAAATGTCGAGAAAAGTTCCATCTGCTTTAAAATTATCTTTGATGCAAGGAACGGTGCGTCGCGTTGGTAGATTTCTGTGAGACAATCTTCTAAATTATCTTTGATGTTTTCGTGCTTAAAGTAAACAAATAATTGCAAATTTTCTTCCTTCAAAACATAGTACTACTGCCATTTTTAGGATACCTCGAATCAGAAAAAAATTCAAGAAGTTAGAGGAACTTAAAAGTGAGTCCCTTTTTAGGGATACCTATATATATATATATATATATATATATATATATATATATATATATATATATAATAGTTGCCGACGAGACTCGTCCGATGTGGACTTTCTCAAGGCAAAAAATATTAAAAAAAAAAACGAAATTATTTTATTAAACAATGTAACTAATAATAATAAAACAAAATGTCCTTAGCAACTGAAGAATTTAGAGAACACTATTTTCATACTGTTAACTGAAAATTACGTCAATTACTGTCACGTGTGGAGATATTGATTTTATTGTTGTGTTGACGGATTCGACCATTTTCTTTTGATTTCTTGATACTGTTCTATACGTTTGTTTAGGAGAGTAGTAATTCTGTTAAGGAAGGTGAAATAGGGAAAAAGCGTGGTCGTAGATTAATATTTGGGTAACATTTCGGCAACTATTACAGTTTTCCTATTGTCTTTTACATTTATAATTATTATCTTTTTCTACAGGTTAACTCTGAAAAAATTTTTCATATATATATATATATATATATATATATATATATATATGTGTGTGTGTGTATGTGTCTGTGTGTGTGTGCTGTGGAGTAATTTCACAGTGGAGGCATGTATTTGTACTAAGTCGGTCCTAAAATAGGTTCGACGTACAAAACGTTAGGAACTTGATATAATAAGTAATGACGCAGAGTAATCTAATTGTGGTCGCTGATACTTTTGTATTCGACTAACTGTCGTCCGACATCGACTCACTGACGATATTCAGTCAACACGAGGGTGTCATGTGGCACAAGGCCTTTTTAACGCGGGCATTCCGAGCCCGTGGGCTCGGCCAAAAATATGCCCATTGAACCCGTATTAACGGGTTCAGGGCCGGTCTACCTCCCCGAAGGAGACTCCGCCCTTCGGCGTAGCCTCCTTCGGGTTCCTCCCGTCCGTAGGAAGAAAGTTTAACCGAACAGTCGCTCAGAAAGTACTGGGTCGACTGACTCTACTATCACTATAACAATATGCCAATGGAAGTGTCAATATGTCACACTTTTTCAACTTTGCTCCTAGAGGTCGTAGCCCAACATAACATACCATTTAGTAATCAGACTAACTCTGTGAGCAAATTAAAAGTATTCCAGGGCGGATCCAGACCCCACAATCCTGAAAATTTGGATTACCAAATTTTCAATATTGCGATTGTTTTTGCGGAATATTTTACGTGATTTTTTGCGGCGTTTTTTTTTTTTTTTTTTTTTTTTGCGCGGCAAGAATCTATACAACTTGGAAATAAATTCAGGGGAAGAAGCCAAATTAATTGCGAAATCCAGCGAAATCACCCATGAATAACAATAATTGTTTTTCCGTAAAATAATTGTCTTTAGATTAAGTGGCGGCAGAAGAATTATCGTTGAACTTTCAAAAGGCATGCTTAAATATTAATGCAATATTTAAATTCCCAATGAGGATTTCCTCTCTCCTGTCAGGTGTCTCGGGGGTAGTAAGTACCGATCTTTTCTGTATCTAAGGTATTTCATTTACGCTGAGATAATGCTACATGATTCTTAACAATCACTAAGGATCGTACAATCTTTATTATCACTGCTTCTCAGCAAAACAAAATGTGAGACTGTAATGACATATAACTGAAAAGGCTATAATCCCTGGGGAATTTTTACAATTAGTGATCGGAAATTTAAATATCTAGGATCTAACCAACGCCTTCATCCACTGCGTCCTTAATGTTAGATCCTTTGGTTAGATCCAGTGACAGTGTGAGTTCAATATCTGGTTAAGGCAGTGAAGAACTTGGAAAGTTGAATTAACTGGAGATAACTGATAACTGACATCCATTAGGCATGACACGTGGAACTAGAACAGTCTATCCCAGCGAGCGAAATAAACGGTTCCGTTTGACATTCCAACCAACTGAAGAAGGCAGAAGCGTACAACGGCCGAAACGTTGTGATAAATATGGAAACAAAGATGAGGACATTAGGTCGAATAATGTAAATAGTGTTTAATAGGAGTTCGTGTAGGTTCAGGCAGAGAAAAGGTTAATTCTAGTGACAGTTCACGCCTAGATCAGTTTTTATCGAAGTTGATACGATTGTTCTTTTTTTTTCTTTCTTTTATTTATTTATTTGCTTTTTTTAATCATTTCATCCCAAATAAAGCAATACTGCTACTAAGAAGCAAAGGACTTCCCGGTTGGGAGGTTTTCGGGGGTTTTACACGCAGGTCCTGGATTTACTACTACAGTAAGAAGAGGCAATAGCAAAGATATAGAGCAGCTGGTTAATTTGAACTTTATAAAACGAGTAAATTAATCACTTTACGTAAAAGCATGTACACAGCATCCCCTGCAGTGGGTCTATCTCTATTCATTTCTATTGCGTATTTCGATGGGGGCATCCGGAAATGACTGGGCGGGGGGGGGGGTTCTTCGTGAATTTGTTTTATATTCTCCGGTCCTGTTTCTGCTTTAGGGCACCAGCGACGCATTAGAAACGCCAACCATAACTACGGTTAAAAAAAAAAAAAAAACAGTAGAAATGAATTGACTCGAAACGTGTATGTTCGTACGCACGCGCAGAGGGTTGCGCCGATTAGACTGGGTACAAGGAAGACGTGACAAAACTTTCAAACGAAAGTGATCTCCACCAATAACAGGGTGGAATAGTAAAGAGAAAGAGAACGGAGATCTACTGAAATAAAGTGAAGACTTTTCCGAGAAGATTGCCTTAGAGACGCGGCCTTACAGATTTTGAGAGAGTGAGAGAAAGGAAAAGAGAAGGATAATGAAAAAAAAATAGGGAAAAGAGGCGGAGTAAGATCGAGGGAGATGTTTTCTGACTTCTACCGTCCAATCAGTTGGGTCCATGGAAAGTAAACTTAAAGAAGTTCTTACAATAAACGCCTAAGCACGTACATGGCCGCGTTGAATGAGAGAAAGGAAAAGAGGTGAAGATGTTAGAGAGAAAGAAAGAGAGTGTGCGTGAAAGAGAGAGAGAGAGACAGAGAGAAAGAGAGGGACAGAGAGAGAGAGAGAGAGAAAGAGATCGTGTAATAGAATGAAAGAATGTAAAAAAGGGAATGAAGAAGAATAAAAAAAGACATAAAGAATGATAAAATGAGAAAGAAAAAAACAGTTATGGTGGGGAAAGAAAGAGACGCCAAAAAAAATAAAAAATTGAAGCCAAACAGAGAGAGGAAGGGAGATAGAGAAAGCGAGAAAGAGAGAGAGAGAGAGAGAGAGAGAGAGAAGAGAGAGAGAAAGAAAGAGAGAGAGAAAGAAAGAGAGAAAGAGGAATGGCTTCAAAAAAAAGAAAAGAATAAAGAATGAAAGATTTAAAAGAATTAGCGTAAAGAAAAGAAACAATGAAAGGAAAAAAAAGAGAAAAATAAATATCTGTGGTAGTCTTAACTATCACGAAAAATCTACCATTGAAATTACGTGAGTGATTATTCAATTTATATATATATATATATATATATATATATATATATATATATATATATATATATATATATATATATAAATAAGTTTCTTTAACAACGACTGAGAAGGTACTGCGTTTAGGTTTTAAGTAAACTTGTATAAAAGAGAGATTGATGTCCGAATACACAATTATTAAATTACGTGACCGGGCATCAAGCAAGGAAAGTAAATAAAAATAAATTAACTGCAGTAAATTGTCAGTCGTTTTAAACGAAACTTGTATAAAAGAGGGATTGCTGCATAAATACACAATTATTAAATTACATGACCCGGCAGCCAACAAAGGAAGTAAATAAAAAAAACTTAACCGTATTATCCTGTCAGACATTATTTTTTTGAAGGAAACTTGTATAAAGGAGGCTGTGCTGCTTAAATACACAATTACATACATGGTGGTTGCAAGCTCGTGTCCGAGTAAGGCCATTACTGGATATCTTTTTGGTGAATATCTATTGATGTGCTGAACGAATGTGGCTATTTATCCCAGCAAGGAACCAACATGCTCTGGCACAAACAGGGCACAAAAGTGGGTGGTACATTATCATGCAATTAGAAAATGTCACATGAATGGTTCTAGAAGCGCCTATCTTACCACAAATATCACATTTCAATTGCTGGACGTCTGCGGTTTTATAGTCAATTGCCGGACGTCTGCGGTTTTATAGTCAATTGCCACCTTCGTCGGTACGCTCTCAAGTGATTCCTTAGACCAGCTATCGACAAAAACACTCTATCACAATGTATACACGTCAAATTGAGCTGCCTAGGGGTGTCTTCAGGAAGTTCAACAGAGACGCCTTTTCGCATATCTATTTTAATATTTGTGTTCCCACTTTTCTCAACTTGACGTCTTACACTCATGGCTTTAATATTAGATTCCTGTCGGAGAGGGCATGTTTTCTACGAAATTTTTCGTACATTCAGGCCGGTAAATATAATTAGTACTGTTTAATTTTAAAAAAAGAAAAAGAAAATAGAGCATTTACTTAAATAAATTGTATCTATAAAAATAACGTATAAACAGAATATATATTATATCCATTAATCATTTCCCTCCACGTAAGACACAAGGGGTTACTGAGTTTGAAAGAATTAGAAAAAAGAGAAACTTTATTTAGAAGCGAGAACAATAGAAAAGTAATCAAGAAGACAGTAGATAACTATTGACATTGCATTTAAATTTTTGAAGATGAAAGTCGATTGGAAAGCATGGAGAGTTCCACAAGTAAGAAGTGCGATGAAAGAGACTGTTAGCATAGAACTTATGGTTACAGCTAGCCAATTCAGTTGTAAATTAATGAGAAGCTCTTGACAAATTTATATATTGTGCATAAATTAATAAAATCTAAGTAAGATAGAATAAAATTCATTGGGACAATTACTATGAAAGAATCTATAGAAAAGGCGTAGGAAAGCTCTCTTACAGCGGTGGGATAGTCACTTAAAAAAGGAATATACCTACATTTTCAAAAACTTTAGAATCTCACCCTCGAATATTCGGGAAAATTATGCTAAATATAACTCGTTTCTGACACCGGATATATCAATGTTACATCATCTTTTGACACTCAGAACTGACAGATAAAGAAAAGAAAGAAAAAGGAATAATGAAAGATTATAAGGAGACAAGAAAAATATATAAAAAGAAGAAACAATCAGGACATTCGACACATGAACGCATACGCGCGCGTATAATCCATTTCATTATATGTCGCCATTATTTACGTTAATATATGTTTCGTGAGCAGAAATGATCTATCGAGAAAAGTGGTCGAAGACTGTGTTTATAAACAGTAATTCGAACTTTGCTAACCAGACACTTCTGTGTCAGAATGGTTAACAGCACATCAGGTCAAGTGTCGGTTAGAGGTTCAATTCCTGTCGGAGAGCGCATATCTTTTACGAAATTTCTCGAATATTCAGCCCGGTAAATGGAATTAATACTGTTTAGTTAAAAACAGAGGATATACTTAATTAAATTATATCTATAAAAATCTTGTATAGACAGAATATATATATATATCTTTTTTTTTTGTCACGTGGTTTTATGTTTTATAATGGTTTTATCAATAAATACTATTCCACCATTTCCTATTTTAGCCAGTTTACCCTGAAAGGTCCGCTTAGATGAAACCTAGGTAGGTTTGCCTGGCTTGTAAGGATTTATTCTAATTTACCGCTCTACTTAGCGTAATGTGCCCTCTACGTTTTCGTTGCTTTATACTCGCTTGTTTTTTTTTTCTTTCTTTGGACTAAGGACTTAAGACACTTGATTCTTTTCGCCTCATTTTGATGTTTTTAGTTCTTTCTTTTTTTAATTCCAGTTTCTTTCCGCGGGTACCAATTTGCCCTCAGATGTCTACAAGTTGGGTCATCTGAAGTTTTTTAAGCAGTATTGTTAATATATATATATATATATATATATATATATATATATATATATATATATATATATATATATGGGGGGAAAGTGTGTATATAAATGATATATATATATATATATATATATATATATATATATATATATATATATATATATATATATTATTTATATATTATATGCGCGGTACTTATTAGAAAGCGCTCAATATCTTAGATAGTGTTAACATATTTGGTTGGATTGATGTGAGTTTGTGACCCTGGGTTTCACACTTTTGCGATGGTCAGACAAACTGATTAATGTTTTTAAAAGTTTGGGTTTATGTAGATTGCGTGTATTGGTGTTATTATGGAAGTAGGGGGGATCGTCGGTGTGATGTCATTCATGCTAACGCAAACATGGATGCATGTCCGTACACCCGATGAGGTACGAAGACATACATACACACTTGCTCGTCCGCCGGGGCTCATACAGATATAAACATATGTGGACAGTATGGGATTTGACATATGTATGCATATGGGTGGTGCTGTTGTCTATATACATACGCGTTTGTATGTTGAAATTCAAAGATCGGAAGTCTAGCGAAAATTTCTCGTGAATGGCTCGTGAATGTATACATGTCAGCAATCAGATCACTTTTCTATTTTTTCGCTGAATAATATTTCCTCGCATGTACATATATACGTGTTGTGGGGGTCTGTGTAAAATTATGATTGGTAAAAATTGCTATTATTTTTATTTTTAATTTTTAAAAAAAGTTTATTTGTTATTATTTTAGAGCTGGTTATTCGCTTGTTTTTGATGACTGTTTATATGTAACTGGTAGAAATTTCGGTTTGTAATCCTTATTGGTTATTTTTATGGAGGTATTAAATATCCTGGGGGAGGGGGTAGTTTACGTCATCAATTATAACGGGGTTATATGATAATAGTAGATGTGATAGTAATGTTGTAAGGGGATTGGTTACAATGATAATATAAGTAGCTAATAGCAATAATATACCAAACGTGTGTATATATATATATATATATATATATATATATCTGATTAATATTTATAAAATATCTAACTTAGCTGATTGATGTTACATTCAGCAACATTACTGCAGAGTTCCGTAGACGAACGTTTGTTTAATTGTTCAGTACACTCGTCAGGAGATATCAGCAAATATCTGCCATTTTTCTGGCTTTCATTATTTTCATATCAAGTTAAAATAATTTATACACATTTTTATTAGTGTTAGACTGATTTTTCTTCTTTGTGTACGTGTGTGTATGTATATGTGTTTGTTCACGTGTTTATGCGTGTTTGCGTTTGTGTACATGTTTATGCATGTATATGTGTGTACGCCTATACTTTATATATTTTTCTTGTCTTCTTATAATCTTTCATTGTTCCTTTTTCTTTCTTTTCTTTATCTGTCACTTCTACAGACGACTTATATTTAGAGTAATTTTCCCGAATATTCGAGGGTGGGGTTCTAAAGTTTTTGAAAATATAGGTGTATTCCTTTCCCACCGCTCTAAGGCAGCTTTCTTACGCCTTTTCTATAGATTCTTTCATAGTAATAGTTCCAATGAATTTTGCTCTATCTTACTTAGATTTTATTAATTTATGCACAATATTTGAATTTGTCAAGAGTTTCTCATTAATTTATAACTGAATTGGCTAGATGTAACGATACGTTCTATGCTAACAGTCTCTTTCATCGCACTTCTTACTTGTGGAACTCTCCATGTTTTCCAGCCAACTTTGATCTTCAAAAATTTAAATTTGAATGCAATCGTTATCTACTGTCTTCTTGATTACTCGTCTGTTGTTCTTGCTCCTAAATAAAGTGCCTCTTTTTTCTTATTCTTTTAAACTCAGTAACCCCTTGTGTCTTACGTGGAGGGAAACGTTTAAAAGAAAGTAGTTTCGTTAGCCTTTTCCACGTCAATCTATCTGGGACTGTAACTGCAAACATTTCTTCTTAACCACCTTTGTTTTTTGCTCATCTGTTCACTTACACAAACTCATTAAATAGATTGTACGCTGAATTACTTTTTTCCACTTGCTTTCAGAATTCCGATGTCTTTTTTTAAGTATAATTTTCCTTAGAGTTCATATTTTCCTTAAAGCTTCCACGTTGCTCGAATGTCCTGTCCATGATATTCTCAGCAGTCGTCTGGAGGACCATATATCTGTCGCTCCAAGTCATTTCTTCATCTGTCAAGAAACAGTTCGGTATTCTCTGTTATATAGCTGTTCAGCATTCTAATACCAGACAGAAATGACACAAGAATTTAATAATAAGGAGCACCTACCTGATTTTGGGAATTGGAAGGAGATAAGCATCTTCTTCTATGTGTCATGTCCCTTTACAACGTGGAAGATCATGTCTCTCCACAATTTCCTATTTCTTATTGCTCTTAGTAATTTCTGTCTTTTTACCAACAATCCCAATCCCGTTTCGCTATATATTCACAGTATCTCGTCAGATATGTAGCCCGATGTTCCCCATGTCTCTTTTGCAAATGGTAGGTCCTGTTGATGACGCATTATCCAAGCCTTCCTTCCTCATTATGCGTCAAAAAAATTTCAGGTGTCTCTTTTTGTTTCAGAGAATGTGTTGTTTTATTTCCATTTTACTTAAGGCATCTTTGTTGCATAAGCTCTCTTTCCTTGATATTCCCCTTCTGTAGAACAACATTTCTGTTGTTTCAAGTCTCCTCTTCATCTGTGTTGATATTGTCCAGTATTCAATTCCCCTCCTAATCGTACAAACTACCCCCTAACGTAAATCTCTACCTCGAGTGGAACCCGGGCCTTGTAAAGAGCAAAATTTATTTTATATAGCAGTTCAGCAATATTTTCTTTCTTTCTGACGAAGTTTGCCTGTTTCTTCATACTTTACTTAAGATTTTTAAGACATTTTTATTCCAATGAGTTTGGGGTGGCATTTTGCAACCCTTGCATCTGAGTGGCATTATCGCCTTGTTTGGGTTGAATTGATTATATATATATATATATATATATATATATATATATATATATATATATATATATATAATCAATTCAAAAAGGCTTAATATTTAAAAAATCACTAAACTAATTGTTTCTTTTTTCTAGGTTTTCAGATAAGAAATTTAGCCATCTTGACTCAGTTTGTCGTACTAATCAGAAAAGAAACCTTTGACTAATTCAGCTAGAAATAGAACAGGTTAAAATCGTTTTGTGTCAAACCCATTATATCATCCTAACTGAGCAATGGTGAGAGGAAAAAGATCATCCAGGCCTTTAGTAATGGTACCACCATTCATAATCTGGCTTCCATCTTCAAAGTCCATTCAGGGACCCATCAAGAGAACGGTAAATAAGTTTAAAAAAGAGGGAACAACAGGGAGGAAAACTGGATCAAGAGGTCACAGCAGCAAGAAATATCATCATTTCAGCTTAGAGCTAAATACATTCCTATTGTTCAATTAGAGTCCAATAGTGTTATAAAAACTAAGATACAACGCTTCAAATCTTATTCTAACAATTGAACATTTTTATTACACGATTTGGTCAATTTTGCTGTTACATATATATATATATATATATATATATATATATATATATATATATATATATAAGTGAACATTGAAGTCAACACTCAGAGGCGACAGGATGTTTCATGCTAGACGTAATCGTCAGGCTGCTTTATATTTACAAACATTCTCTATCTCTGATATTGAGCACTGTATCCCATAAATATAGTTCAATTTAAAACTATATTTCTGTATATATATATATATATATATATATATATATATATATATATATATATATATCTACCCTGTATTCTATAGGCGAGGTAAGCTGTTCATGTCTAGGGTTAACCGTTATCTTCCCCTCCTATTCGTACAAACTACCCCTAACGTAAACCTCTAACTCGAGTTGAACCCGGGCCTTGTAAAGAGCGTACCTTACAGTAAACAACCTCATATATCGGGAATATATAAGATAATTTGGAAATCGTTGATTTTAACACAATCGCCGATGAATCGGCTTCATCAGAAAAAATATAAATTGTATTTTGAATTTATCTCTGACACTGATTTTGTTCATTTTCGGATAAATGGTTGGGTTTTGTCAGCTGGGTCTCTGTCCTAGATTCTTATTTAGAAGATTATTGCTTCTAATGTAAGTATTGTCCCGTTTTTGCATTGTTTACATTTTAACTGGTTTTTAAATGTTTGCCATAATTTTTATATGGAAATTAATTGACTTTCTTTTAAGACCATTTGTAATAGAATTTGTTGGTAATAAAAGGTATCTAGAGTTTACGTCTTAGTTTAGACTTTCGTTTTTGTTTTTATGGATTTAGGAAGCTTTTCTTTTAGCATTGTATATGAAATAGCTAGAATAGCGGGGAATTTTATAGGTTAAATAGATTTTAGGTTAGATAGATTAACTAGAAATTTTTCAAAAGTGTTCTAGAATTTTTTTTTATTTATTATAGCCCCTTCATTCTGACTGAATAATACTGATTCTCCTTACCAAAACGGAAAGAAAGCGAAAAGAAGGAGAGTGAATTGAAAGATAGAAAGATAAAGTGTAAGAAAGGAATAAAAATATAGAATATAATAAAAAAAAAACATATAGGAAGAACAAGGAAGAAAATGGAAAAGAAAGATAAGGAGAAACCATTTTTGAGTGAAAAAAGTGTGAATAACCAAAGAAACGAGAGCGAAGGGAGAAAAAGAGAAGAAAAAAAGAGAACTGAGAAAGAAAGAGAGAAAAACGAACGCAAACAATTGACAGAGGGGGAAAAAGAAAAAGAAACAGGAAAAAGCAAAATATAACGAAGAAATAAAAGAAAAAAAAAAGAAAGTGTGAATGAATAAATGGATGAAAGTACGAAACAAAATAAATATGCAAATAAAAAGTGAAGGAAAGGACAAAACAAACAAAAAAAGAAACAAAGAATGAAATAACGAATGTAAAAAGAAAGAAAGAATGAATAAAAGATTGGAACAAAAAAATGATGAAAAAAGAAATAAAAAAACAAATAAAATGACGAAAGAAAAGAAAGAAAGACAGTGAAAAATAAAGAATGAATAAATGAACGGCAAAAAGAAAGAATGAAGGAATGGACGAAAAGAGAAAGAAAAATGAATGAAATAATGAAGGAAAAAAAGGACAAAAGAAAAGAACCAATAAAAGTACTAATTACGAGAAAGAAATGAAAAAAGAAAGAAAGAATGAATGACTGACTTAATGAAGGAATGGACGAAAAAAGAAAGAAAAATTAATGAAATACTGGAGTATTAAAAAGCAGGAAGAAAAGAACTAATAAAAAGACGAATTAACAGAAAAAAATTATAAAAGAAAGAAAGAAAGAAAGAAAGAAAGAATAAATGAATGAATGAATAAGATAAGAAAGAAAAATGGAAGAAATAATGTAGGAATAAAATGATGAAAGAAAAGCACTAATAAATGACGAATTAAGAGAAAGATAATAAAAGAAACAAAAAAGAGAAAGAAAGAAAGAAAGAAAGAATGAATGAATGAAAATAGAAAGAAGAATGAAAGCAATAATGGAGGAATAAAATGACGAAATAAAAGAACTTGTAAACGGACGAATTAAGAGATAAGAAATGATAAAAGAAAATGAATGAACGAAAAAAGAAAGAAAAATAAAAAGAAAATAAAGAAGGAATGAGAGGACGAAAGAAAAAAAAAACTAATAAAAGTTGGAATTAAGATAAAGAAACGATAACAGAAAGAAAGAAAGAAAGAAAGAAAGAAAGAAAGAAAGAAAGAAAGAAAGAAAGAATGAATGAGTGGAAGAAAAAAATTATAGAAATAATGAAAGACGTAAGAAAAGAACTAATAAAAAAAATCGAATTAATAGAAAGAAATGATGAAAGAAAGAATGAATAAATGCCAAAAAAAAAAACAAAAATGATAGAAAAATGAAAAAAATAATGAAGGAATGAAAGAACGAGAGAAAAGAAGTAATAAACGGACGAATTAAGAGAAAGAAATGATAAAAGAAAGAAAGAATAAATGATGAATAAAAGAAAGAAATGATGAAAGAAAGAAAGAAATGAAGAAAGAAAGAAAGAAGAAATGATGAATAAAAGAAAGAAATGATGAAAGAAAGAAAGAAATGAAGAAAGAAAGAAAAAAGAAAGAAATGATAAAAGAAAGAAAAAATGATGAATGAAAGAAAGAAATGATGAATGAAAGAAAGAAGGAAAGAAATAAAGAAAGAATGAAAGAAATGAAGAAAGAATGAAAAAAATGATGAAAGAAAGAAAGATAATTGAACTTAGTTGTGGAAAATAAGGTCATCAAGAAAACGTTACAATTTCAAAATAGAAGCGAGAAGGCCAAAACCAAAAAAAAAAGAGTTCAAGACGATAAAACACGTAATAAGGTAAAGGAAAGATGGAGGCGAGATTTTTGGCGTGCTGACGCGAACCGCAACTTAATGAGACGAGAAGACACGAAGGAAAATAAATTAAGAATGAAAAGCCGACAGGAAATGTCAGCTTTGAGGAAATAGACGAAAAGTTTAAAAGAGAAAGAGAAAGAATGAGAAAAATGGATGAAATAGGCGAAAAGAAATCGAGTAAAAAAACAAAAAACAAAAACAAAATAAAGAATCCAATTTAAAAGTGGCGGGCTCCAGAGTTGTGGAGAAAACTTTCTCAAAGAAACTGAACGTGTCTTTCGCGGTAAGTAGGTAGGACAATGAGGGGGCCCCGGACAGAAAAAGACTGAAATGTCGTCGCTATGCAAATAAAGACGTCAGAGGCTGATAAAAAAAAAATTAAAAAAAAACATAAAACGAACAACCATTGGAGTAATTTAGGATTAAATTTCGTTTCTTCTTGTTTTTCTTTTACTTCTACTTCTTCAATAACCCAACTGTCCCATTTCAAGTGTTACGTTTTAAATACTGAAGAGATCCTTGGACGGTTTGAATCCTTTTCTTTAAAAAACAATTTTTAGATATACTCTCCTTGTTCAAAATAAAGACTTAGCACTTTAATTTCTTCTTTAAAAAAAAAGAACGAAAGAGTGCATTTATGTCTCGGTGTGTGTGTATGTGAGTTTTTCTAGCGATTTTAGTGGAAGTTAATATGAAGATGAATATGAATCTGAGAAACATTGCCGCTTATTGTCAGAATCCAAGAATATATGATCGAATTAATTTCTTTCACATGATTATTAACTAACTTAAAAGACGCCCTATCAGGCGGCATTTAAACTAGCTCCTGCGGAAGGATTTTGATTGTGCCTTAGGCTTCTTCAGGAGTTTAGGAGTCCCTAAATCTTTGTCTATTCTCTTTGAAGCTCTCCTGGCTGCCATTTGACTCGGTTTTTCATTTGCCTGGAACTTTCTGTTCCTCGTTGAAGCCTTGGCACTTTTGATTTCATTATGGCCCTCTGTTGGCGAAGATTTCGTTTAGCGAGACATCCGTATGCTATAGGCAACAATAACTGCAGAAAAATTCAAAAATGATCGCTGCATTTAAGTATTGCATTAATATTTACGCTTAGCTTTTAAAAGTTCAACAATAATTCTTCTGCCACCACTTAATTTAAAGACAGTTTGATGTGCGTAGGTCCTTACTTTCCGTACAAACAATTATTTTATTTCATAGGTGACTTTCACTGAATTTCGCAGTTAATTTCAATTATTCTCAAAATTATTTCAAAGTTCTAAAAATTGTTATCGTAATAAAAATTCGTCTCAAAATATCACCTTAAAAAATCGCCGAGAACAATCACAGTAATGAAAACTTGGGATACCAAAATCTCTGTAACATGAGCTATTGAAAATTAGAGAGTTGTGTCCCTTTAATGAAAAAAGTTTGGCACAGTGAGATACACACATTCGCATTTAATATATAGCTGGTAATGGTAATTTTAATCGTTTCCTTATGCGAAAATATTTAGCATTCACTGATCGAGCAGATAGTACCATCTTTTGCGGAAGTTTATACGTTTTTTTAATAAAAGAAGTCTCCAGGAAAATAAATCTCTCAAGTCCAGCAAATGTTATCGCTGCGACGCTGAGATACGAACACTTATTGGGATAACGAAAGACGCATTCCAAAAGCTATTCAAAGTATTGCGAGACAAGATGATTTCTTTGGTAACAAAGGTACTGAACTGTTACGTGATATCTGTCTTCCTTTACGGCAGTGAGTGTTGGATTCTCTATTAAAAGATGAAGAAGAGAATCGAAGCAAGAGCTGTATGGTTCGACAGATGGATGCTAAGGATATCATGCAACGAATATATAAGAAACGATGAGGATTTGAAGAGGATACAAACAAGAAGGAAGTTTATACTTAACATCGGGAAGAGGCAGCTCAAATTTCTGGAATGCGTATTGAGAAAGGAGGGCTTGGGGAATCTGATACTCACAGGGAGGATAGAGGGAAAGAAAGACAAAGGAAAGCAACGTGTGATAAACCTAACGGGCTTAAGTTTGGGAGTAGTAGCAAAAGGACAAAACATATTGAGAGCTACAAGGGATATGGAGAAGTGGAGAGCCATGATCGCCTACGTCCTGAAGGGAGACCTCACATAAAAGAAGAAAGAAGTTTTCTAAGGATTGTGTCGGTGAGCAGTTTAAGTAGATCCGCTGAGAAAACCTACCCTTGTCTTACACTTCTTTGTACTTTTTGTATATTCACTGAGTATAGGAAGCAAGTTGGAGTAATGTATAGCGGCTCGGATTGAGGAAACAGAGAATCGAATACTACTTGAGTTCATTGCATTCACTTACATGCAAATACTATTATAATTCTATCTCTTCCCCACAACAACCGGTTTAAGTGAAGGACAACTATAAATCAAATAGCCTCAGCAAACCGCAATTGGCTCTGCGTGGTAATTATTGCTACACCCCTGAAGACATGGTCACTCAGAGAGAAGTTCTTCCAACAAGAGTAAAAACAACCTGGTTTGGGATTTGGATTTGGATATCGACTAAATTCGTTCTCTGTTGTCTGTCATATGAATTCAGTAATCACTTGTAAATTTTATAATCTTTAATTACAGCGTTGATGATGTTTTTTTTTATTGTTTAAGTTCACCCCAAGCAAGTTAGTAAAACCACTAAGACAAAAAGAGTTAATGGAATAAGTGAAGAAAATCTGTATAAAGCTTTCGAGACGTCCAAAGCAACAGCCCGAATTTCGCCATTCTTATCTATTAGGTAATGTCGTTTTTTGACGTTAAAAATACGTCAAAAAACGACATTATTACGTCATTATTTTTGCACCAACTTAATATAAGCTTGACAGACACTTTCTGCAATTATCCTCAGTATATCAGCAGTTGACCTAGAGAAACTAAAATCATATTACTTGTCTGAAAGAAGGCCCTGAATTATGAGATGCTTAACAAATTCAGTATTGAGTATGGCTCCTCGTAGTTTCCCAACATCTTCCTAAAAGTCTTTGAAAATGCTAAAATGTTACCTTCTTGCGGCAAAACGCAATCTCGCTTGGAGCAAGAATATGTGATAATGACACTCCAAAATCAATACATGTGTCTGTGACAGTAATGCGTAAATCTTTAGGTATTGTGACGCTTATGGCGAAGCGAGGATACAAGCTTGCAAGAAAATGAAGATTTCTGAGAGGACTAGACAATGAATGTTTAGAGTTGCTAGCGGGCCACTTATATGACAGTAAATGCTGGACAATTTGAACACAGATGTAGAAGTGACTTAGAGGTAGCAAAAATGTGGTTCTACAGAAAGCAGCTGAAAATACCATACGTTAGAAATGACAAAGACATAGAGAAAAACGGAAACAAAAAGGACACATACTTAACACCAGAAAGAAGTATTTTAAAATTTTAGGGCGCATAACGAGGAGAGAGGGCTTAGAAAATTTGACACTCCCATGATATATTAATGGCAAGATGAAGATGAAAACTACGCATAACATACCTAAAGAGCTTGTGTAAATGGTTGGAAGAACAGGGATTTGGAGAGATACAGAATTTGCTAAGAGATAGAGATGGTGTGGAAATCGTGGAGAGTCATGATCTCCCACATAATAACCCACGTATCGAAATTTGAGCTTATATCTTGACCAATAAATATCGTCAGTCATTTATGTGCCATGCGTGAAACACGCTTAGACGATCATGTATCTTTCGATGCATGACTGGCTAGGCAGATTTTTCCCGCAGTAGGTTGCCATTTCTTTATACGCTAGACCAGTTGCTATCCAAGGCTATAGAACCTGATATGTCCTGCTATTTACTCATAGCTGGGGTGGAGAAGAAGAGGTTTCATACGATTCCCAAGGGTATTAGTACGTAAGTGAATAAATGCATTACTAATTCGAATTAAACGAAAACTGTTTGTGCGTAGATGCTACAAAGAAACCTCATACCAATTGGCAGAGGCAGTCCTTAAAAAGATCCATAACATGCAGAATGATATCTGGACAGAAGAAAAGTGTTTCAATCTTTGCAGTCCTGGCAGAGCTTCATTATGTTAAGATCAACAAGTAACATTGGATAATTCTACGCATAGGTTTTATGATAGAGGAATAGTCCTCCAATATGGCCGTGAATGCTGGACAATCACTTCGCAGACGAAGGGAAAACTTGCAGAAACAGATGTGGTTCCACAGAAAAATGCTGAAAATTTCATGAAGAGAACAACGACGAAGTTTGATAGAAAATGGAGACCAAACAGACACTTACCCTTGATATCAGAAAGACACAGTCGAAATGTCTAGGGCACATAATGAGGAAAGAGGACTTGGAAAATTTGACACTCACAGAAGAGATTAAAGGCAAGAGGGACAGATGAAAACAACGCATAGCCTACCTAGCAATCTTCAGTAAATGTATGGGAGAACAAGGTTTTGTAGAGAGAAGAAAATGACAAAATTTATTTAGAACTATAAAAGACATGAAATTCTGGAGAGGCATGAACGCCAACAGTCTGAAGGGACACAGCATATAGAAGAAGAAGTTATCACTTTATTGACATTGGGATAAATTGTCTAGTTATTGTTAATGGATCTTCGACATCACACAATTCGCAAAATATTCTCGAAGACTACTTTTCTCGAAGACTACCTTTCTCAAAGACAACCCTTTCTCAAAGACTACCTTTCTCCAAGACTACCTTTCTTGAAGACTGCCTTTATCGAACATTCCTTTCTCGAAGACTACCTTTCTCAAAGACTACCTTTCTCGAAGACTACCTTTATCGAACATTCCTTTCTCGAAGACTACCTTTCTCAAAGACTACCTTTCTCGAAGACTACCTTTATCGAACATTCCTTTCTCGAAGACTACCTTTCTCAAAGACTACCTTTCTCGAAGACTACCTTTATCGAACATTCCTTTCTCGAAGACTACCTTTCTCAAAGACTACCTTTCTCGAAGACTACCTTTATCGAACATTCCTTTCTCAAAGACTACCTTTCTCAAAGACTACCTTTCTCAAAGTCTACCTTTCTCGAAGACTACCTTTCTCAAAGACTGCCTTTCTCGAAGATTACATTTCTCGAAGATTACCTTTCTCGAAGACTACCTTTCTCAAAGTCTACCTTTCTCGAAGACTACCTTTCTCAAAGATTACATTTCTCGAAGACTACCTTTCTCAAAGACTGCCTTTCTCGAAGATTACATTTCTCGAAGATTACCTTTCTCGAAGACTACCGTTCTCAAAGATTACATTTCTCGAAGACTACCGTTCTCAAAGATTACATTTCTCGAAGACTACTTTTCTCAAAGATTACATTTCTCGAAGACTACCTTTCTCAAAGACTGCCTTTCTCGAAGATTACATTTCTCGAAGATTACATTTCTCGAAGATTACCTTTCTCGAAGACTACCGTTCTCAAAGATTACATTTCTCGAAGACTACCTTTCTCAAAGATTACATTTCTCGAAGACTACCTTTCTAAAAGACTGCCTTTCTCGAAGATTACATTTCTCGAAGATTACCTTTCTCGAAGACTACCGTTCCCAAAGATTACATTTCTCGAAGATTACCTGATCAGAAAGCGACCAATAAATAAAGCAGAAAGTAAATGTTCTACAAAGTCGGTGATAGTTGCTTTTCTGCGTAATAATTCAGTGATCAGTTTTCGCCTTTAGAGAACTTGACTGTCTTGTTGCCATTCAAAAAGAAAATTATTTGGAGTGACTTCGATCCAAAAGTTATCTGGAGGTGACTTCACTCCTAAAGAAAATGTTTGAGGGATGATCTTAAAGAGTAAACTGGCAACACCCAATATTTCACTCTTGAAAATCAGAAACATACAATGATAGATGAAAATCCCTCAACACATTTCCTCTAAACAGAAAAAAATCATCGACAGATGATTCTATTTAGAAAGGACAAATAGTGCAGCTATAAACTCCTGTATATACACGCGTTTAATGTGAATTTAATGATCTAATTTTGAACCTAATTGTAAGGGGGTCGCGTCATACACAAGATATAAAATTAGGCTATGTACTGCTGGCCCTGACTACGCCGTTGACCAGATTATATATGCATTTACTGTAATCAAATTAGCTTCGAAATTAGGTCTTCAAAGGTCGCATGATACGCGAGTACGTACGGTAAATAAGAGCGGAAAAAATAAATAGCGTTTTACAATGGATGCCATTTGATCACATGATTTCCTTTCACGATATCCAGAAATGATAAAGTATTGTTTGTTTTCATTTCGTAACTAATATCTATCGGAATATTTATAATACCATAACACATGTGATGAAAAGAGAGAAGAAAGAAAAAATGAAATTTGTCGCCCACATGGCTTAGCAAATAAAAAAAAAATCTATAAACTATAGGGTTGGAACACATTTAGTAGTGTTTTGGCATAAGCGACATTTGATCACGTGATTTTGCTTCACGCGTGACTAAAATTTTTCATATATATACATTTGCTTTTACTAATACC
This sequence comes from Acanthosepion pharaonis, assembly GCA_903632075.3. NCBI lineage: Eukaryota > Metazoa > Mollusca > Cephalopoda > Sepiida > Sepiidae > Acanthosepion > Acanthosepion pharaonis. The sequence continues at coordinate 2,442,552 of CAHIKZ030000113.1, forward strand.
CAATACAAGGACCAAGAACCACTCAATGTAGAGGGATTCTGTATAGGCTTATATTAGCGTAGGAAAAGACAAGCATTAGGAGTCTATAGCTGCAGCAGAATTCAGAAGGGATCGGAAACCTAACCCTAAACAGGAAACAAGGGATAAATCTTAAATCCTGTTTAAAAGAACGGGGAGGAGTGTAAACCGGGCGAGAGGCGAACCTATATATATTTAACGAGTTATTTCAACGCGCCTTTCGCTGTTTAAGCAGAAGATGACCTGGGGGTGGGGACGAGAAGCCGCTCTACACCCGAAGGAGGTTATGTTGTGTATCTGTTAGGAGTAGAAGAAAATCGCTATGACGTGCTCGCGCCTCGAAATATTAATTCAGACAAGTACTGCTCAGAACTGAAACCGATTAAAAGCAGAAATCGATGCAAAACATTCGGAATTGGTCAATAGGAAAGGTGTCGTTTTCCCATTACGACAACGCTAAAATCTCGCGTCTCATTGTAGACCTGGCAGAAATTGGTACAGCTTAACGGGATGTCCTTCGCATTTGGCATTTTTGCGACCTTTCCCAATTGATATGTGCTATATTTAGTTTGAATGTAGACAATCTCAGAATTTCAGAAATCGCCTAACTTTGTCATGACACGGAATATTTGATAAGTTATGACCATTTGATGTTAATCAAAACTTGCACATTTATTTTTAGATGGACTGTTCTGGAATAGTTGATTTTTTCTGTCTCTTTTAACTAGCGAAATTATTGGAATCTTATTGAATTAAGTGTTGGTATAAATGACAGACATGCTTACCTTGTGACTTTTATTGCTCAAAGTAGAGTTAAATAGTGTTATAAAAACTTTGATGAATTCCAGTAAGATATCTTTAATCATTTCTAAGATCCAAGGGTTCAAATCTTAATCTAACAATTGGACAATTTTGCTGTTACACCCGGTACATACATACATACATACATACATACATATATATATATATATATATATATATATATATATATATATATATAGATAGATAGATAGATAGATAGATAGATAGATACACCTAGTGAGCCAGACTTTCCCTGACGATCCGTTTAGGTGAAACCTAAGTAGGTTTGTCTGGCTCACTAGGTGTATCTAGGTCTGTTCTACGTTTGTATTGACCGCTTTTGTTAGTTAGTTGTTTACTCGTATAGGGTTTTTTTTCTTTGGGCTTCAGACCTGCATCTGTGCGATTTTTTGTCGACAGAAGTTCATGTTTGTAGCTCTTTCTTTTTTAAAACCTTTTTTTCCCTCGAGATTGATTTGATTATTAGCAAATCAAAAATTCGAGGGTTTTTCGAAACGAGTCTAGTTATCTATATTTGTATATATATATATATATATATATATATATATATATATATATATATATATATATTGAACAAAAAAAAAATTAAAAAATAAAGTCTTCAGACAGTGTTGTATATTAATATTCTTTCGTTTTTAGATTCTTAGATTTTTAGATTCCTCGACTAGTTTTGGCAAAAACAATTTTTTGCTTGCTGGTAGAAATATATATATATATATATATATATATATATATGAAAGTGAACACTGACCTCAACGTTCAGAGGCGATAGGCTGTTTCATACTAGACGCAATCGTCAGTTAGCGGCCTAACGATTGCGTCTAGCATGAAACAGTTTGTCACTTCTGAGTGTTGACTTCAATGTTCACTTTTATATTTATACACGCTCTATCTCTGATATTGAGCATTTTATCCGATAAATATCGCACACCTTATAACTATATTTATTCATATATATATATATATATATATATATATATATATATATATATATATTTCCTCAAATGGAGAAGAAATATTTGAATTTATAACCACGCTGAAATCATTTTAAAATGACTAAAATATTTGCTAAACATCTGGATTCGTTTTTAAAGCATTGTCTACCAACCACGAGATAACTCGTGGTTAGCAGCTTTCATTATGGCGTCGATTTCATACGAGCTCGTACTTGGCATTTTCTGCGAGTGTCAATAACGAGTTTATTCAAAGCAAAGTCAAGTCTTCTGTTGAAACTATACATCAAGTCAGACATCTGTCTAAATTGGCTTTTATAATAATGGCGTTTGAAGTCAGATTTTTTTTAATTGACCTCTGGCAATCAAGGTGTTAAACAATATACCTCAAAAAGTGAATCTAAAATTTTTGTGTCTGTGTGTAGGCGCGATCGCGCGCGCGTGTGTTCGTGTTTTTTGTGATATACTCTCGAAACAGTCGCTCTAATGTGAGAGTTGACTTTGCTATTTTTAGAGATAATTTCTTTATCCCCTTCAGCGCATGTTAATGTCCAGGCCTGTATATCAAAATACAGAGACTCCTGCTAGGCGAAGATGTTTGGCTAAGAGTAACGAATTAAAATCTAAGATAAGGTGCAGTATTCTACTGTACTTAAAGCGTGCTACTCCAACCAAGAAGAAAAAAATATCGACTGTGTTGTAATACAAGACAAACATCTTTCAGGTATGTATATAAAATATAGATATATATATATATATTTATTTAAGAAGTAAGTTATATAAGAAAATGAAAATAAACACAAGTACAATAATTAACAGAGTAACAGCGAATAATATTTTCCAACAGGATGTGTTTGGATTTATACCCCAGTCATTTTCATTCATGTTTAAGTGTCAGTCATCTCTCTAGATCAATTAATAGTGAGTTCGATCCTCAATGGGTGTTCACATTTTCAACATGTAAGCTACGCTTAGAAAATTCACTATGTTTAAATTTCAGTCATTCAAAAGAGCTAGTCGATTTGTGAGTTACGCCACAAGACATCGCCAAACACTCGTTAGTTGACGCTGTTTAATTTCTATAAAAGGACAAACATTTCCTTCCTCTTTCTCTTTATTTCTATTGCTCCAAGTGCAACGTAGATGGAGGCGTCCTTCCTTCAGAGCGTTCCTTTTTCCGGTTGACTGAACTCTTACACGCATGCCTAAGTGCACCTTACACAAACAAGTAGGTTCTTAATAGGAAAATTTTATTTAATGTCTTTTCCTTTCAACTGTGTACGTATTGATGTGATTTGCTTTTGTTAATACGTGCACTGTTTGTTTAGCATCAATGTGTTGGAATTTTTGGGTACCCTGGTGTACTAGTGAGCCAGCCAAAATGAGCTGACTCATTTTATAGTTCACCAATAGAAGCGTTAACCAATCAGAAGGCTCAAAATATTCAATGCGACGTGTATAAAGGCGGCCATGTTTTTCCTGAATACTCACTGCCAGCCTTTGATATCGAAGACTGAAGAATTACTGAACAACTGCTGGTGGTATTGGCTATATAGTCAGATTCAGTAAAATATCTGACTCGAGAGTATTAATCTTTAACGTTGTTTCATTGTACTGCGCTGTATTTTATATTCATAGACTATGGGGAACATGGTCAACACAGTGATCTGTGTGTTTTTATCCAGTCTCGTATGAGTCCGCCAAATATTGTTAGCGGGTCAAATGTACCATGATTCATTAAATATTTATTGAAAAACGTCCACATCTTGCAAGAAAAGTGGTACTTCCTGAAACAGTCTCTATATATTGACGTCGATGAAAAAATATAAAAAAAAAATTATCCGAATATTCGCCATAACATATCTTTAGACAATGTGGGTATTTTTTGACTTTCTCTTGTGGTATCCATATTATTATATCTTTTAATGAGTAGAATCCATAACATTTTTCATCCCACATCCAATCAAGTCACATGCGGACGCGAAATACGCTTTGCAGGACACATCTGGAGAGCAAGACAAGAGTTCGTGAGTGATCTGCTGCTCTCGACACCTAGCCATGGAGCATGATGGGTTGCGAGCGCAGTAGCCATCTACACTGACCAATTATTTTACGACACAGAATGCCACCCTAATGAACGTTCGATCTTGATGCAGGACTAGGATGTCCGAAGATGGTTCGACCGAATAATAATAAAAAAACTATCTTTCTAACGGGCGAAACGTCACAAGCTTCTCGCTCCACTATTCCTATTTTTCCTGCAAATATTTTGAGGAATTACATTTATTAGATCCACCAGTTCAGATCTTCACAGCTAAGACTCTCCATGCCATGCTCACTAGGAGAAATCATCTCCATTTTATTTGTATTCCATGAGTAGGAAAGAAGTTTCATTGAGACAGTTCTTTCCCAGAGCCGATACTCTGTAATGCTTCTCTGATCGCAACAACCATAACCTCTTAAAGTCTAGGCTCAACCGTTAACTTGCCTACATATCCTAATAACCTACACTTCTTGCCAACATCTCTTAAGCTCATACAACAACATTCAACACCTCTCAAACTTGAGTGGCTGTTGGGCTTTTATTTGTTGAGCAATTAGTTAAAAATATAATTTGTTCATGCTTCGAAAGTTGCTACTACATATGATCTGGTGATCTTGCTGTATATTTAAAGACTCTTGATAAGATCAAAAGAAGAATATGCAACGCCATTGGTCCTGATCTGGAAACTTGGCTTCAGTCAGATTTCTACCGCCGTAATGTCATTTGCCGATGCCTTTTTTTTTTTTTTTAAATACAACGTGCCGTGCTCGACTAATATTAACTCTAAAATCTATCTTACATATTTATAAGTCCACTATTCCTCCATGCTTCGAATATTGCTGTCCCATCTGTTCTTCTGCTCTTGCTATATATTTCGAAATTCTTGAAAAGCTCAAAGAGGTATCTGCATTGTTATTAGTCCTGACCTGGCATCACCACCGAAATGCAGCTTCCCTGTGACTGTTCTATAAATACATTCATGGTAATTGTTCTGATGAACTATGGTAGTTAGACTTTATGAATTTAAGTACTAGATTGGCAACAAGATTGCATCAATTTACAGTTGAATTGGCTAGATGTAACCGTAGGTCCTATGCTAACAGATTCTTCTGTCGCACTTCGCGCCTGTGGAACTCTCTTCTAAGATCCTTGCTTCCCAGTCACTATCTTCTGTCTTCTTGATTCTTCTTCTTTTATTCTTCTTTTACCTTAATAATGTTTTTTTCTTTTTCTTATTTTGCCTCAACAGTAACCCCCCTTGTGTCTTAGTGGTTTTATTGCCTTTCCTGGGGTGAAATGATTTTTAAAAAAGATTGTCGGTGCCAGACATTGATATGGAATAAAATTTTTCAATATGTTTTTGTATATATGGTAATTTTAAGTCAAGCTTACGTACAGTTGTCTCTTAATTGTAGTATCCATGTATTAGTCGACTCTCTCTGAATCATCACCATCATCATCCTTCTTCTTCTTCTTCTTCTTCTCTACCTTTCCACAACCTCATATGCTTCCTTTTTAGATCTTAGTAATTTTAGTCTCTTTGTCATCCCTCTCATTCCCAGCTCTGGCACGCATTTTCATCGGTGCATGAGATACCTTACACGTTGCTTCCCCTGTTTGTCTTAACTTCGATATGTCTTGAGAATATTAAATTTTCTAAACCTTCTTTTGCCCACTATTTACATTATTCTGACTATTGTCCTTATCTTTGTTGCCATATTTATCACAAAGTTTCGGCCGTTGTACGCTACGGTCTTCTTCAGGTGGTTGGAATGTCGAACTGAACCCTTTATTTTGTTCACTGGGCTAGATTGTTCAAGTTCCACGTGCCATGTTTAATGGATGTCAGTTATAAGTTATCTCCTATTAATTCCCGTCTCCAAGTTCTCCACTGCCTTAATCGGGTATTGAACTCACACTCTTTGGGTCCTGTCACTGGATTTAACTAACGCCTTTATCCAATGTAAGGACACATGGCACAGTGGAAACAAAGATGAAGACCATAGTCCGAATAATGTAAATAGTGTACATAATACCTCATCTCAGAAATATACACAGATACCTTCTTTTGCCATTATGTGCTCTAGAGGTTTCAACTCTTTCACATTCTAAGTACTAGTGTCCGTTTATTTTCCAATGTCCTTAAAACATCTTCACTTACACGATCTATCCATAGCATTTTCAGCATCATTCTTAGAACCGTATTTCTGTTTCCCGAACTCTCACCTTCATCGGTGAGGGGATTCTACAAAAACCCTGTCGCATAAATAATTTGAAACTTCAAGGAACGTTTAATTCAAATTTTAATGTCAAATTGAGGCATTAATTATAAGATATACTATATATACTTATATGTACAAGGAATATACGTTTCTCCCGGGCACGTCACGTGTTTATGGGTCCTCTGCAAATCGATCCAAGCTAAAAAAATACGTTTTCTAACAATGCTACGGACACATGTTTGATATATTTCAGAGTTAGGGGGTCCTAGTATCTCATAAGATCGAACTTTATTTGACGAACGTCTCAATTTGACATTAAATTTCAATTAAAAGTTCCTTGAATCTGAAATTTATCTATGACTAGCAGTAGAACCCGGCGTTGCCCGGGGATGTAACAGTAAGAGATAGATCAAGTATCGACCATCATAAAGACTGAAAAATAAAATTGACAAAGATTATTGTTTAAGGTTGACTAACACGCATGTCTTAATTAGTTTGGGTTTTTTTTTGGGGGGGGGGTTACGAATTGGTCAAACCCAAACTCAAACAAAAACATTGTTTTCAATCCTTATGAGTCTACCGATTGAATAGAATTTTATTATAAACAATTGTCTTGTAAATGGAATTTTTAAAGCATTCTGAATGTAAAAATAAAGAAAAAAGTGTGCAAGACTAAGAAACACTACCTGCCAAAAAAAAAAGTGAAGTTTTGTTGAAGTCGGTTGAAAAATGTAGGAAATCCGATCCCATATATAAACGAACACACACACACGCACACACACACAAACAACCTGGGTTTTATAAGTATAACTCGATATGAGTTGTCCCACTTTCATTCTCGCGATGCCTCTTAATCGTGTTTTCAAATTGATTTCGTGCAAAAACAATTGTGTTTTTCCAATTTTTGGCGCTGTCAGAACCACCGCAAGGTAATTTTACGTAGTCCTGTGAAGTTTTGTTAAAATCGGTTGAAAAATGTAGGAAATCCGATCCAATATATGAACGTACAGAAACACACACACACACACACACACACACACAACCCGGGTTTTATAATAAGTATGATATTCAAAGATTTTGCCTACTTTTGGCATAAGAGGCTAGGATTTTGTCCACGGAGTTTTTGTCCGGTTATCCTTGGGCATATACGCGGAACGATATTATATAACAGTTCAGCATGTCCTTTGATTTTAACAAAATTTTTCATTTTTTTTTTTACTTTGCTGAGCATTTAGAAGGCATCTTCCAAGACGCTTTTGCATTTCGGTATTCTATTTTTCGTCTTCTATTCCAAAATAGCTTCACTAACTGCTGGATTTGGCTATCCCCAAATTTTAACTCGGATCTTAGGCTGTTTCTCTTGCCGACAACCATGCATTCTGTCATCTTGCAACTGAAAAATATTCCTTTCTTCTTGCTTACCATTTGTTCCTTATGTCTAGTTCTTCCAGTTTCCTTTCTGTGGCTGTCATCCGTGTCCACATCCATCGATTAAATATATCAATAGTATACAAAATTTCTAGGCTGGAGCCATTTTCAAAAATATGACCAAGTAACCAAATATCCGAGTTCGGGCCGAGAACTTCGCCCCAATTCCTCTTGTAATCGAAGAATCGACTTTACAAGCATACACTTATATTGCTTCTCTCCTGTCCCCCTCTCTCTCTCCCTTTTCTTATGTATTTATACCTTGAGATCTGATTCTCCACGTCCTGCACAGCCAGTGCGTGCCGTCTCTATGACAACCACGTCTCCAGGACTCCACTCGGAGTGACACGTTTAATCCCATTTGTTGACGGATAGAATTCGGTGGCTTCCCAGTACAAAGATAAATTTCTTGTAATACTGAGGCTTTCTAAATCGACTTCGCTTGGGCAACTCACTAAAATGATTACGAATCAGGCCCTCCCCACTTGCGATGATTGACACAACACAATCATTACAATAAACATTTCTCATGTAACAAACTGGTTTTAAATTTCTTTGAGACTTTTTTTCGTGATCGGCAGTGATGTATATTGAAAGTCAGAAAAACGTGTGAACATTTCAAATGTTGATTTTTAAAGCAGACCGGACGTCAATAGTTGGGGTGTTTGCGTCAGACGGAGCGAAGGTAATTAAATTCAAATAATATATAGCACATCATCTATAACTTTGTAGAAAAGTACTAATATACACCGTCCTGCGTATGACAATGACCTACATCCGACAGCAAGGCCTCTGGTCGGGAGCTTGGAAGTTTTGAGGAACATGGAACCATCTCTTAATTGCTATTGTTCCCAGGTCCATCCTGACCTTGGGGTGATAGCAGCTGTTGGGGTCCCAGCTATTAGCAAGTAGTGAACTCCCAAACAACAGTACATTTTTATAGTAAAATGACCAACAGTAGATTTTTGTTACTAAATTACCAGCAATATTTTTTATTATTTACACATTATATATTTAAAACATGGCTTTTACCCAGAAAGGAGAAAGTATAAAATTATGCAGAAAATATTTAGATTTCAGCATTAAATAAGCCATAGAGGTTGATAAGAGGCTAAACATAATCAACCAACTAACTAATATAATGAATTATATATATAATGAATTATATATATATATATATATATATATATATATATATTACACACACACACACACATATATATATATATATATACACACACATATATATATATATATATTACACACACACACACACATATATATATATATATATATATACACACACACATATATATATATATATTACACACAGACACATATATATATATACACACACACACATATATATATATATATATATATATATATATTACACACACACACATATATATATATATATTACACACATATATATATATATATATATATATACACACATATATATATATATATATATTACACACACATATATATATTACACACATATATATATTACACACACACACATATATATATATATATATATATATATATATATATGTATGTATACATATATACACACACACATATATATATATATATATATATATATATTACACAAAAAAAAATCCCAAATTACCTCATGTGCGTATATTGATTTTCTAAGCGAAGCTAGGATGTGGCACAAGGCCGAATGTATATATATATATATATATATATATATATATATATATATATATATATATATATATATATATATATATATATTATTATTAAACTAATAGTAATACTCCTTTGGAAAAAAAAAACCCTCGGACAGTATAACTTGCAAGTCTATTAAAACAAATTGGTACCCGAGGAAAAAAATTGGAAAAAAAAGAAAGAACTAGAACATCCGAACAGGGCGAAATAAATCGTCCAGTGTCTTAAGTTTTTAGTCCAAAGAAAAGACCCCTAGCGAGTAACAAAGCTAAAATGTAGAGTACTCAATACGGTAAGCAGAGCAGGGAGAAATGAAATAAATCCTAAAGAGCCAGGAACAACCTACCTTGGTTTCACCTAAACGGATTAGAAGATTACCATGAAGATCCGTTTAGGTGAAACCGAGGTAGGTTGTTCCTGGGTCTTTAGGATTTATTCCATTATATATATATATATATATATATATATATATATATATATATATATATATATATATAGAGAGAGAGAGAGAGAGAGGCCTGCTCTACGGTTGTATTGAGCTCTTTTAGCTGTTTACTCGTGTCGGGTTTTTTTTTGGGCTTTAAACCTGTATCTGTGCGATTTTTTTTTCGACAGACTTTCATGTTTCTAGCTCTTTCTTTTTTAAAACCTTTTTTTCCTTCGTGATTGATTTGATTATTGCCAAATCAAAAATTCGAAGGTTTTTCGAAACGAGTATAGTTACTCTCTCTCTCTCTCTCTCTCTCTCTCTCTATATATATATATATATATATATATATATATATATATATATATATAAAGACAAAAGGTTTGATTGATTCGTTTTCTATGGCTTGTCAAAATTAAAGCCAGAAAATATTTTTAGATTGTAAGATTTTTTGTGGTGGTGGAGATAATAATGCTTTAGTGATACTGATACAAGTTTTACTAATTAACCCTTAGCTAGGGAGAGAAGTGGTGGATTCATACTTTTTTCAAGTGTATTTGCGCTTAAGAGAATAAAACGATCTCAACGGGAATTGGAACTTGGCTCTCCGATTATAAATTCCGAGCCGTTATCCATTACACCACTCGCACACCCAAGCTGATAGCACCTGGTATTCCCAATCAGTCACCCATCTAGTTACTGACTCGGCTCGACGTCGCTTAACTTCGGTAATCGTACGGGAAGTAGTGTTTCAATGTGATATGTCCGTGAACAACGGCATAAGGAAAACCTTTGCCGACGTATTTCGTCCTCTGCTGGACTTTATCAAAGCAAATGCAACGATTTTATTTTGCAACAAATATTTATAAGAAAAATTAAAATTCCGTTATTTTTTTTCGAATTTTTTAATTGCAGAATGATCAGATTAACTGAAAGTCAAGGTTTTTTTATGGAGGATGCTAGACTCCTTAGTTTGGGATTAATTTATTCATCAAATATTTCAAATAATAGAAGGTTTTCAAATTAAGCGCTTTCTTTTAATTTAAAACAAAAATTATAGTCATGTCTGTTGGTAGCGCCCGGATTTTTTCAAATATCTCATTTCCTACATTATTTATATTATACGGACTATTGTCCTCGTCTTTGTCGCCATATTTATTACAACGTTTAGTTCATAACACATGGCAGAGTGGATAAAGGCGTTGGTTAGATCCAGTGACAAAGAGTGTGAGTTCAATACCCGATTATGGCAGTTGAGAACTTAGAGAGGGGAATTAACAGGAGATAACTGATAACTGACACGAGGAACTAGAACATTCTACCCCCGTGAGCGAAATAAAGGGATCAGTTCGACATTCCAACCACCTGAAGAAGGCCGAAGCGTACCACGGCCGAAAATTTGTAATAAATATGTCGACAAAGATGAGGCCAATAGTCCGAATCATGTAAATAAAATACATAATAGCTCATCTCAGAAAAATGGACATCTCTTTTCCTGAAAGAAATACTCTTTCGAAAGCCAATATTGATTTTTCTTTTTTACTTACTGTCATGTAAAAGCAGTATGTGAATAACAATATTCAAAAAAATTGTTTTAAAAATACAAAAAATTGTTTTAAAAATACAAAAAATGTTCTAAAAATACAAAACATGTTCTAAAAATACAAAAAAATGTTCTAAAAATGCAAAAAATGTTTTAAAAATACAAAGAAATGTTCTAGAAATACAAAAAATTGTTTTAAAAATAAAAAACAATATTCTAAAAATACAAAAAATGTCCTAAAAATACAAAAAATGTTTTAAAAATACAAAAAATTATTTTAAAAATAGAAAAAATGTTCTAAAAATACAAAAAATGTTCTAAAAATACAAAAAAAAAATGTTCTAAAAAAAAATATAATAAATTGTTCTCACGAGTACAGCCCACACCTTACGAAGGGCTTTATCTATTTGTGGTTTCTTTTTTTTTTTTTAATTGGTCAGTGGAAAATATCATGATGTCATTTCTAAATTTAGGTCTCTGAGTGGGACACGGAAAGAAACATGTACACAGCAAAAATCAAAGGAAATAAAATAATAATAATAATAATAATAATAATAATAATAATGTGGCATATGGGAACATCAACAATCCCTGTTGTAGTTGGAGCCCTAGGACTGGTTGGAAAAGATTCCAGTAGACTAATTGAAGGGATACCTGGAAGTCCATGCCTCAAGGAGATACAGAAAATTGTTCTGACAAGTACAGCCCACACCTTACGAAGGGCTTTATCTATGTAATCTTTTTTTTTTTTTTTTTTGTCAGTGGAAAATGTCATGTCGCCATTTCTAACCTTAGGTCCCTGGACGGGACCCGGAAAGAAATGTGTAAACGCCAGAAATCAAAGAAAATAAAAAATAATAATAATGGTAGTTAGCATATTGTGAATAGACAGATCTCCATCAGTTGTATTCTGACATTTTCTTATTCAGTGTGTCCATTGGCCAGGCTAATCATAACAATAATTATCAAGCAATTGTGATAATCACTGCTCTGTAAATGCAAGCAAGATTCCGGCCGTCTTTGAAACGCTTGCACTACTCAAAAATAAAAATAAATATAAAATTAGAGACTCACTGATGAATAAATTCGATGAGTTCAGTAACAGATTTTTCAAACTTCACGGAAAATGGTGAGATAATCCTTACTTAATCGACATAATTTGCTGCTATTTGCTGAACGGTGTAAAATCAATAAGACCTATGTATATAGGTTTATTACAATTTACGTGATTTGCAATACCTCCGATAATCATATGTGGCATCTTGATAGGCATTTTTAGCCTAAATGGCCGGTTGCACTGGATGCAATGTAGGCTGTTTTGAATAAGGATTGACCACTGCCTGCGATGCGCGGTCAACCACGTGATATTAAATTATTGTAAGCAAAGAACATTTTAAAAAACAAAACATTTAAAAATATAAAATGGCAATTTATTTTACGCCGTTTTAGGGAACCATAACTTTGATATTTTTTTACGCTACGTATGTGACGGATTGACAATATTCATACAGAAAGTTGCTCGAATTTGTCAGCCTTCGTCAAGATTGCAGAACCGTTCCAACGCAGCCTTACATCGCATCTCGTGCTAATTCAACAGAACTAGACACCACGAAGTAAGGTTGGCAGACTGATTCAGTAGGCTGGGTTACCGATCTGAGTGCGTGTTTCCGTTCAGTGATAAAATTACAGGATGTATCGTCTAGGAACTTTCCGATACCACTTTTTATACGTGACTTTATATGGAAATGTATAAAATGAAATGCAGACATCTCGTCACGGTAGGCAACGAGGATAATTAGAAGCAGAAGTAGTTAAAGAAAAGATTTCAATCGCGTCTTAGAATCCTTCTATGCGATCAAAACAAACGTGTTTGTTGTTTGACGAAAGAGGAAAAAAATCTCATCGTATATTTAACATTTTTGTCAGGAATACCGCAAAATAGCAAAATCTCAGTTTAGATTAGAACTATCATACTACATGATCCTGAAGACATCCAAACCCGTTCATTAACCATATATTTTACTAACATAAGTAACCGGCATTGCCCGGGATGAAATAACCTATTGCATAAAAATGTAAACATTTTATAAACTTATTGACACAAAAATATAGCACACCTGACAGTTTAACTGTTCAAATACAATATTGTAATTTCTGAACAAGTTTTAATAGAAAATAAACAAAGATCTCACACGGGCTGGTCGTGGGGCGCACGCCGATATGTGGCCTAATATCTTCCCTTTGTCCATAGAATATCAAATTCAAGATTTTGGGGCATTTTTTTTTTGAGAAAATGTTTAAAATTTACGCTTGATCCACGGGCTGGTTACGGACCGCCTGCCTGGGGGTAGCGTAACACCTTCCGCGGGGCTAAAGGAGGTCGCATAACAAGTCTCAGCTGACAAGGTCCAAGTGCCGAGTAACGTATAAAGCAAGCAAGCAAACAAACATACAAACAGAAGTATGAAATATATATATATATATATATATATATATATATATATATATATATATATATATATATATATATATATAAATAAATATAAAAGTGAACATAGAAGTCAACACTTAGAGGTGACAGTCTGTTTCATGCTATATGCAATCGTCAGTCCACATATGCTGTTACACACGCTCTATCTCTGATATTGAGCACTTTATTCTATAAATATAGCACACCTTAAGACTATATTTCTATATATATATATATATATATATATATATATATATATATATATATATATTAGTATATCCCAATGAAGACCAATTTCCTCTTGGTTACTCAAAAGCAGTGCTTCTCATTTTTTTTCTCGACCGCATTTACAGAATGAAAATTTGTTCGCGCCTCACCAAATTTTAAAGTACATAAAAAAAACAACAACAAAAAAAAACAACAACTAATAGTGCATAAAATACAATATATGACGCAGATAATTATATTATTAAAACATACAAATTTAATGAATATTATGGGCTTATTTTTGACGAGTAATCTCCTTTATATTAGGCCTAATTTGAGATAAAAACAAATCTCCCATCGCTTCATCAACACATAAAAGCCTTTCCCATTTTTGGTTTTTGGTATTTGTCAGAACCGAAAATCCTTGTTCGCAGCAATATGTCTTAGAGAACTGTAGAAGAATGGACAATGCTTTTGAATAATTATAAAATCAGTCAATAATTTTCTATAACTATTTATACTGGGACTCATGCATGCAATTGCAAGTAATTCAAAATAATATTTAAAATTTTGAAATCATATTTATTTTTGGCATATGAATTTTTTGAAACTATTTCTAAATCTTTGATTGTCTTTCAATCATTCCGCCCCACCTGCTATCCTCTTCCGCCTCACCTGCTATCCTCTTCCGCCGCATCTATGAAGCGCTCCTCACCGTTTGGGAACCACTGCTCTAGAGCGTAGATTGGTTCTTATTCTGGTATAAAATCTACGAACTTTTAAAAATACAGATTCAAGATGATAAAACTCTTTAAACATAACTTAGTACTTTTCATACTCCACAAAATGGTTTTCCTTAAGCAAGCAACAAGTTAAATTTTCATGATTAATCAAATCGTTATCTGAATACATATGTCAGGTAAATTAAAAATGTAGCTGGTTTTAGCCATAATATTTGTGTAAACTACAAAAAACATGGCCTTAAAATATAAAAAAATAACTGTGTTAGACCCTTATGCAAAGATCGCAGTAACTTTATACATGAGGGCAGGTTGATTTTACCTTTTTTTCAGAAAATTAACATTATATACAGTGCGAAAGCTGGAGATTGATATGATAAGTACTAGCATCAAAAATTGGATTCATAGCTTTTACCGATTTTGAGGATTTAGTTTTAAGGAGCGTTCGAAAAGAGGTTTATCATTTCCGCAGGTTTTGCTCACAGACTTCAAAGTTAAAACTTTCTTATTTCAAGCATAAATCCAAATAAAATTAATATCTTTTATATTAGATACATTGAATACATTGAATGATAAATATATATTAAAACCATAAGTCTAATTCAGAATTGCCACAAGAAAATATGCAAGATTTTACTGTATTCGATGAGTAAAAATTGTGTAAAAAGATTACAAAATGGCTACTGAATGAATAAGATCTTTCTTTATTTGTCACGTCATAATAAAAATAAAATGTAAGTGCATATAACATCATAATACTGTTAGGCACAAATTATAAGACAAAATAAAAGTCAAAATTAGGACGGAAAAGCGGCGACTCTCTTCATAAGAATTCGGCAAATGGTGGGTAAATCTTACGCGACTGTGTAGACTGAAAGTGGGTGACTTGGAGTGGCACTTTGATGCCTGTTAGGTACAGGATTTTGTCCTTCATGGGTTGAACTGAGGCATCTCGTCACGATATTAGGCTAGTTTAGTTTTAGTTTGAATCTTTAGTTTTCCGGTCAACTTAGTTAGGGTATGTATGCTCATTGGTCCCTTTTATTTCTGTCCCTATTTTTATTTAGTTTAATTCCCTATCCTCTCCCTCTTTTAGGTGGTCAGTGATGTAAGTTCTCTGGTTGTTGCGGGATGCCTTTCGTTTCGCGTGTGTGTTTTCGTATTTGTTGTTGTGACTGAATGAGTGCGTGTTTGTGTGAGTGTTTTTTGGATGGATGTTTGTTTTTATACTATTATAATCCCGCAATTTTTTCGTCCAGTTAACTGATGTTTCTGCCATATTTAAGGATTGTGGGAGGGGTTATTACTAACCTTATTTTGTTTTGTTTTCATGCAAATAGTAGTACTTCATATTGTAAATAATCATTAGGGTTTTTTTTTAAATTGTTGTTTTATTCCCCTACCCCCCCCCCACAGACTTTGAAATGTACATATGGGGACTAGTTAGGATTTCATAGAGACATTGAGGTATTATGGTGGATGTAGTAAGAAAGGTAGGAGAGAATGTGTTGTTTTGGTGATAGGACTATTGTTGGTACGTTTGGGTCAGAGTTTGTGGCGTGCTAAGTTTAGAATTAAGACGGAAGAAGACAGTCCTTTTTCCCAATCCCCTTTTTGGCCTTGTGCAACATTTTGTACGTGAATATATATCTATAAGACAAAATGCTTTAACTTTGCTGTGTTTATTGAAAATCGCACTAAATTTACTACACTGCAGATTAAGTTAAATCATAATACAGTTAAACTGTTCAGTATAAATTCCCTTTGAAGTAAATGAAGGTCTTATTTGGTGGCACAGTGATTTAGCAACACTTTGCTTGTGCCATGCTTCTTGTCCATATAAAATTTGTAAACCTTCAGTAAAATATACATTTTCTAAAGCTGATCACCGGAATGAAAACCTAAATTTAATCTTTAAACTCGTTTCCGCAAAATCGCAAAGAAGTTGGAAAAAATTCTACCATTACTTATTATGTCAAACCACAACTTTCAAATTGAGTGCAATACGATGCTTCCAAAATCGACCTGCCTTAGTGTACAAAAAAACAGATATAGAGCGAGATTGATAATAAATTCTTTTAAACGTTCATATTAAAAATAAAATAAAACCTATTTTTGCATATTCTATTTTTTTTTACATATTTATTGCTGTTTTATATTAAACATTTAATTAGACTTTCAAAATAAAATAATTTGTTTTTCATTTTATTTATCCTATAAAAATCAGAGAAGAAACCCAAGAAAATATATATCAGATATTAATATTAAGACGAAAATAAATGTATTGCGAGTAGAAAAATGTTTTGTTTTTTTTAAAGTAAAAACAATATTAATACCTGACGATGAAGGAGCGAATTTCTTCGAAAATACTTGTAACAGAAAATCAAATTCATCTTATGATTTTAAAAATATGGTTCGCGTCATTCAGAGCCTTGTTACTAAATTAATATTGATCTGTTACCGAAGTGATTTCGACTTTAATTACAATAACTTTGGATGATTACTTCTTTATAAATCACACGCACAGATATATATATATATATATATATATATATATATATATATATATATATATAATAAAGATAATGTAAAATAATAATCCTGGCTATTAATACTAGCAAACATATGTATGCAAAATTATAGAATTTAACGTATCAAGAGAAATTCGACCAAGAAAGTGCTCAGTATTTCATATGAGCATTTCAGATATAACAAAAACATATATGCGAATGAAGAATAAAATGAATAATGTGAATAAAGAGAAATGGAAATTTTAACTTCGTCGCTGTATTTTGCCCTCTTATGAAATTTATCAAGGCAAATATACGGGTTTTGTATTTAAAAACAAAAGTAAAATAATAATGATGATAATAAAAATAAAAATGTCATTGATTTGAAAAATGATTCCAAAAATAATTTCTGTCATTTAGGGATAGATCCTGGAGGTTTCAGTAAAATCTGACAATTATCTGATTTTTCCAGAATTTCGAAATCGATGCAAAAAGATTTTAACCAACATTTCAAAAGTTCTAAAAAGGATTAAGTAACTAATTTTCTTATATAAGATCTTTTAGTCTTAAACCGTAATATTAACACAAAGTTTTTAGCGTTAAAATTTTGTTTTTAATAAGTTTTGTGCATATTTACATTATGTATGCTCATTTTTAGCGAATATTTGGAGGTACCTATATATATATGTTTGTGTGTGTGTGTGCGTGAATATTTACCAGAAATAAATGTGTTCTTGTCTCTGTCTTATTCCTTCACTTGAATGCCAAAAATAAGCAAAGCAAGATTTACTTTTTCTTAAATGGTTTTGATCTGTTGAGAGTAAAAGCGATTTTAAAGCAATTATTTTCGTTGTCTAAAATAGATGAAGAAATTAGTCCTTCCACGTTATAGCCTTATCCAAGTATTGTCTAGAATTCTTTTAAACTTATCTGACAGAATTGATAAACGAGGTGCCTTGAGTGCGTCTCTCTGCCTGCAGATATGTCAAAGGTTATAGTCAAAACTGCGATGCCCTCGACGCCCCCCACTCTTTTGTCTTCGCCATAAGAGTACGTTTAAAAAAAATGGTAGTGGAAAGCCTTTACGTTATTTTAACTTAAGCCATATGTTGTGGAGTTTACAACCTTTCTTCTTGATCCTTTAATCGCTAGGGTAGGCCTGGCCCTGACTGTTGGGTCGAAGCAAGTAATAAGGAAACGTGAAGTGCGAGAAGCGGAGAGGGAATGGTTGGAGTGGGTCAAGAGCTTTCAGAACGGTTCTTTCAGGCTGTGTTTGGACGCAGGCTAAAGAATTAAAAAGTAAAAACAAAAAAATTCAAAAAAGAAAACAATTTCAAGATTTGAATAGCCACAGTTAAGGTCATCTATAGTAATAGTAACGCTAATAGTGAGAATAGATCTTTCTATTTGGATTGGTAACTAGATCCCGTGGGGTAATGGAAAGCGGCTCGGATTGAGGAATCGGAGAGCCGAATTCGAATTCCAGTCGAATCCATTACATTCACGTACGTGCTAATACCCTTTGGAATTGTATGAATCATCTTCTCCACCCAGCTATGGGTAAATAGCAGGAGAGACCGGGTTGGATGGCAACTCATCTACCGCAGAATGAAATAGCAACCTACTGCGGGGGAAAAATAAATCTGTCTCGTCAGTCATGTATCGAAAGATACATGATCGCCTAAGCGTGTATCACGCATGGTACATAACTGACTGAACTAGATCACATCGTTTTTTATTCATTTGTTTTTGTTTTGTACAGTGAGGTTCACTCTGTACAAAGTCCGGGGGTCACTCGAGCTAGAGTGTTCAGAGTAAAGGGCACAGCTTATGAGGACATGCGTGGAAGATAATGGTTAATCCTAGACTTGAACAGGTTAAAATTGTAGTAATAGGGAAAACAACCTCTTGGCATTCAGTTCCATAAAATTCGTGCGAGGCTGCTGCCTGAGTGGAACTTACATCTCACCAAATGTATATGAAGGTAATGAAGGATGTTCGCTACAATTATTGTGGCATTTCAGGTCTTAGCCGTGAACTTTAGGGCTGATGGAACTAAGTTTGTCGTGTCCACTAAATTATTTAACAAAATATTACATCACGATGCAGATATTGCAAAAATATCGTGCAGACGTAGTAGAAAACATACGACCTGGCTTTTTGGAGTCAGTTAGGAAGAAATGAATAATATAATTCCGGAGACGTTGTTCTTATGAAATGTGTATAAAACTTACGAAATCCGGTCCCAAACATGAGACTCACAGATGTCACCAAGGTCTACGCCACTCTAGCTCTTTATCTCTTCAAAACCTCCATTCACGTCCACGTGCAAAAAGCTACCGCGTCGACAAATTACAAAGAGACGGCTCCAAAGCACGGTAACACAGTTCACAGTAAGAACTAGATTCTAACTCACACTTGTACCCCAGTTACAACTAAGCACACACGCCCATACTGAATCTTTCACACAAATAGACATATAACAACATTTCACCTATTCTCACATACGTGCACAAATATAATTTATATTCTATTCGCGAAGTTTATTAAGTAAAACAAAAAGACATTAATTTCAAATCTATGACCATCTTCTTGTATTCCTGTTATAAATATTAAATTATTGTTTATTTGTTGATACTAAGCTGTCTTTTTTTATATACTGGATTTAATTCTTTCAATGAAACTCGTGGGGTTATTCTAAACAGCCGAATTACGAGCAGTCCTACAATAATATTTTATGTTATTGTATCGAATCCCGATACTCCGAATTTTGACATTTAAGAAAAACTCGAGCAGAAGGTTTCCTACAAGTTTATCTGAACATTCTCTATGGAAAACACTGATAGAGCAGTGAGTGTCATACGATGAATCTTCTGTGAGAAAGGGGTTGCAGAGTAGAAAATAATTTGTCGTCTACAAATCCTAGACTTGAACGGGTTAAGATTGTAATAATAGGGAAAGCAACCTCTTGGCAGTCAGTTTCATAAAATTCGTGCGACGTTGCTGTCTGAGTAGAACTTACATCTCACCAAATGTATATGAAGATAATGAAGGATTGTTGCTACAATTATCGCGGCATGTCAGGTCTTAGCCGTGAATTTTATGATTGATGGATCTAAGGAGTGTAGTTTGTCGTGTCCACTAAACTATTTAACAAAATATTTCATCATTATTTTTGTAGATATTGCAAAAATATCGTGCGGACGTACTAGAAAACATACAATATGGTATTTTCGAGTCAATTAGAAAGAAATGACTAATATAATTCCGGAGCTGTTGTTCTTATTAAAAAGTGTATAAAACTTACGAAATCCGGTCCCAAACACGAGACTCACAGATGTCACCAATGTCCACGTCACACTAGCTCTTTATCTCTTCAAAAATCCCATTCACGTCTACGTGCAAAAAGCTACCGCGCCGATAAACTACCGAATTACGAGCAGTCCTACAATAATATTTTATATTATTGTATCGAATCCCGATACTCCGAATTTTGACATTTAACAAAAACCCGAGTAGAAGGATTCCTACAAGTTCATCTGAACATTCTCTATAGGAAACACTGATAAAACCGTGAGTGGCATGCGATGAATCTTCTGTGAGAAAGAGCTTGCAGAGTAGAAAATAATTTGTCGTCTACAAGCTCGTGGAGAAGCTTTTGGATTCTATCGAGAGTGGAATGGGAAGACTGGGCACCTCCGGCTCATCTATATCAGCAGTACTCCGTTTTCGGCTTTTGTAAAGGTAGACAATAGCAGGAGCAGTGAGGCACTTGCTGGATTAGTAAGGTAATCTACCTTTTGCCCAACATCTTTAGCGTTGGATTCTATACACACGTTCCACTTGAAGTCTGGGTTGAGTTTACACCCCAACAGGCACACAAGACGCGGGGTCATTCCTGAGTGAACAACCGTTTATCGCGATTGGCGAAAGTTCTGGATCCGATCGGCGATGGTAGAAAGTCAATAGTTTGGTTTTTGAGACAATGAATGTGACCAACCAGTTTTTTTCCCCTACTGAGCTGCTACAATTTGGTCAGATGGGCGATCAGCTGCCAAACATTGGTCATCTAGGGTTTTGGAGGTACTCCTATATACCTTTATATCCTCAGCATAGATATTCACAACTCATCGGAGTATAAACTTAGGCAGATCATTTATATTGAGGAGGAAGAAGGTTGTGCCGAGAAACGAATCTTGGAGGTCGCCCGAGTTGATCGCCCGGGACTCGGAGGATTGGCCATTAAGAACTACCTTCAGGAACCCACCCGTTAGGCAAGATTTTACTGTGAGTTATATTAGAATAGTATATTTTCTCGTACTTCTCGCCTGTGAAACTCTTTTCCGGTTTTTTGGTTCCTTGCCATCTTCAAAAATGCACATGTGACGTTAATCGCCGTCTTCTACATGCCTGGGCCTCTTCTCCCCACCAGGTATGGGTTAATTAGTAAGACTTGTCTCACGAAAACCATTATTATCTACAAAGAATTAAATAAAATTGCTTACAATATATTTAGATTTCAGCATATGATAGCCAAGGGAGTTTGATATGCAGCTAAAAAAACAAAATTGTTTTCCTGAATCATATTCATTTTGTATACTTTCTCCTCACAAACGTCTTCTCATTCTCTTTCACTCCTACTAACCTCTTGCGTCTTAGAGGCAGTATCGCCTTGTTTTGGACGAAATGATTAAAAAAGCAACAAAACAAAAAAAAAAAAAGGAGGAAAAAAAAGAAGCGTATCAACTTTTATAAAAGCTGACCTCGGCATGAACTGTCATATCGATTCAACAGTCCCCGTAACCGACGGTTGCGGGAACTGCGGGCAATTTTTGTTCCTGGACCGGGTGTACGCGCTTGGGTCCCCACCTTAAAAAAGACCTCGTGTCACAACTCGTCTTAGCGGGGAAACAGAGTAACTACCTAGAATGACATCATAAGTCTGCTGATCAAATTTAATTCAAAGTTGAATCGATATGACAGGAGTTCGTGTAGGCTCAAGCATAGAAATGTTTAAGTCTAGTGACAGTTCACGCCTAGGTCAGCTTTTATAGAAGTTGTTACGCTTCTTTTTTTTTTCTTTCTTTTTTTTCTCTGGTGCAATGAGAGGGCGCGGCCTCGGGCAGCTCTTCCCGAGGGCTGGGCACCACTCAGTATAATTTTCCTCAGTTGCGACTCTATCTTTTGACGGAGTCGCCCCAGAGTGCTCTCTGCCCTAATACACAACCGAGAGATGGTAAATAGATGCGTTACAAACTCCTTTTTGATTTTTTAAGCATAGCTTAGATGTGGCACAACGCCAAAAGCAATGGGCACCCAGTGATGATCGAACTCACTATTCAGTCGTAACCGTTGCAGCGAGACATGCTTGGTTAACCATTACACCACGCCGACATGCTCAAAATGATTTTCTAAGCGTATCTTAGATGTGGTACACGGTCGAGAGTGTGGAATCCCCTGTGAGGATCGATCTCACTATTCCGTCCTAACTGTTTTAGCGAGACAAGCTTGCTAACCACTACACCACACCGAGGTGTAATTCTAAATTTGCTGTCTTCAGCTACTCATTTCCAGATTTTCATTAGTAATTTAGTGTTTCTGTTTCGTAACATTGGTACTTCCTCAACAAATTCAACTCTAATTTTAACTCTAGTGACTACAGACTAAAATTACCTAATATTAACTAATATTTATATTATAATATTAATAACCTAATATTGACCTAATATTAATATTATGATATTATTACCCTAATATTAATCATCATAGATGATAGCCATTTTTATTATTGGTCATTATAAAGTAACATTTTGTTTTGTTGAGAATTAGTGGTAATAAAGACTGTACTGTTATATCTTTACTGATTTAACCAGGGTAAATGAAATACCATAAATTCAGAGTGGGCCTGTGTGTACTACCCATCAAAAACCCCACTGGAAGGAGGCAACTCTGATTGAGGTCCTCGGACAGTGACAGTGTTTTATGACCCTCGCTATTTTACCAACATTTGTATTTTTCTACCTAGACTAAACTTATCACAGGTGGCTATTATTGAACCATCAAACATTTTCGCGGATTTTTATATCTTTCTGGTGTTTCTTTTTCGTTCAAATCCGTGAATTTGTTTTGCTCAAAGTCTTGAAAAACACTATATAAAACTCACTGTTTTTTTTGTTTCTTATCCATAATGTTGATTAAAATTCAGTAAATTTTTAACAAGAAAAGTCTCAAGTTGATGTTAAAAATTACTGCAAAACATTGTTGATTTATTTACGATGGTGGAGTAATGGATAGCGGCTCGAATTCAGGATTTGGAGAGCCGAGTTCGAATTCCAGTCGAATCCATTACATTCACTTACGTGCTAAGACCCTTGGGAAAGCTATGAATCCTCTTCTCTACCCTATGGGTAAATAACAGGACAGGCCGGGTTTTATAGCCTTGGATGGTGACTGGTCTATCACGGAAAGAAATGGCAAACTACTTCGGGAAAAAATCAGCTTCATCAGTCATGTACCGAAAGATACATGATCACTCAAGCGTGTATACGCGCATGGCACGTTACTGACTGTATTTATATTCATTTTTTCTAGTTGAATTATTCATCTGGCATATGAATGGTTCATTGTAATACTTAATTAGGTTCAAATGAAAATTGTATTTTATATGAATACTCCCTTATAAACATTGAGATGTAGCAGAGTATGATAGAATTGTGTGGCTTTATCGTAAGTTCAGGAGGTGGACACGGCACTCTTGCACCGTCACTAAAATACAAATAATACACAGAACAAATATTTGAATGTAACATATATCGTCTGTTGGCGATTCCCAGTGGAGTCGGGTTTATTCTGTCCGGCTGAAAGACTACACTGTACTATTTTTTAAATCATTTCACCCCCAAGCAAGACGGGAGTGCCACTAGCACGCAAGGGCTCATGGAGAGTGAGAGCAAGAGAAAACCAAGGTGTTTGAGGAACGGATATAAATCAGGACGGGAATCAGGATCAATGCATCAGAAGATATCGATTGACATTACATTTGAATATTTGAAGATCATAGCTATCAGGGAAGCAAATATGAAGAAGGGAGTTCCACTATCGGGAAGTGCATGTGAAGAAGCTGTTGGAGTAGAAGAGTCTGTTATATTTAACTGTTTCGACAGTAAAAGGATGGGACCGAGATACCAACCTAGTAGCACGCTGAAATGCAAGCAGATTGGGCTCCAGTGAAAGTAGTTCGTGAGAGTAGTTGCCATGAAAATATTTATAGAAAAAAAAAAACACAGGGAAGCCATATTACGTCTTGTGATCTGGTTTGTGCGGGCGGATTTTTCTATATATCAACACCTGTTTGTGTCATACACAGATGAATTCCTTTTATACCTGCACTCTTTTAATATTCTAAGAGAACCCTTTTTCTCTTCCATGAACTTGGCGGATGCTAATCTCCAGACCAATGACTCATTGCACTTTCTTGGACTAACGTTTTCCCCGACATGAAATGGAAAGTTTACATTGAATCAATTGCTATATCTACTGCACGGATAGTTAGTTCCCAATGTTGTGCTCGATATTGTTACATATTTATTCTTCTACCATTTGCCTATACTTTTAATATTGCTACCATATCTAGTCTGATGCTCTTGCCATATATTTCGAGACTCTTCATCAAATCCAAAGATGAATCTGCAATGTTATTGGTCCTAAATTGGCATTTCCCGCCACCGTAATGCAGTTTCCATGTGACTTTTCTATAAATAATTTCCATGTGACTTTTCTATAAATAATTTTATAGTAATTGTTATGACGAACCTTCGTAGACATTAAGCGCAGTACTAGATTCGCAGCAAGGCCTCAATTATTTTACAGTTGATACGGCTAGATGCAACCGTAAGATATATGCTAACAGTTTCTTTTCCCGCACTTCTTGCTTGTGGAAATCTCTTCCGGCTTCTTACTTCTCAGTCGACTTCTAAATGCAATATAAATTGTTATCTTCTGTCTTCATAATTCTTGTTCATTTATTCTCCCTCCTGATTAATGTATTTTCTCATATTCTCTAACATACAGTTACTTAGTATGAAATGATTAAAGAATAGGCAAATACTGTTTGGGTTCATAATTGTATCTATATGCAATCAATGATCAGGATTTTATTTGATTCTGTTAACAAACATTGGTCGGCTTTATAGTCGAATATATAACAAAATATTGTTCAAATTTCCGTATAAACTTGTATCTAGGATGCTAAGTGATGCAATTTAATGCCGAATAAACGAAAGTGAGTAAATAATGTTGATTTTCTTCTTATTTATATTTATCTATTTTCTTTGTTTATTATTAATACAATTATTGTTTATTATTTTATTTTAATTTGATAAATTATTTATGTATTCATTTTAAATAGTAGAAGGTTTTGAATTCAGAGTTGTCCTTCTCCTAGACCAGTTGCCATCTAAGGCTATAGAACCCAGTCTATCTTTCTATTTACCCATAGCTGGAGAGAGAGGAAGAGGATTCACACCTTTCCGAGGAGTATTAGCACGTAAGTGAATGTAATGGATTCGACTAGAATTAAAACTTGGCTCTGCGATTCCTCAATCCAAGTCGCTATTACTCTCTCTCTCTTATATATATATATATATATATATATATATATATATAGAGAGAGAGAGAGAGAGAGGGGGGGGGAGAGAGAAAAGGGGGAGTGGAGAAATGGATATATATATATATATATATATATATATATATATCGTAAATGACGAAAGTCCTAAGCAAAGAACATCGAGTGTCCTCTCTACCTGTTATCTCTCAAGTAAAAAGAAAAACTCAGGTTATACAACCCTGTACACATCCGGAGACGGACCATTTAAGGATGTCTTATTAACCATGTGCATGTTGCAGTAAGGGATAGGTTCAACCAGTCATTCTCAGTTTGATCTGCGATCCCTTTAGCACCTGAGGCAAGACACATCATGCACCTTTATATCGATGCTAGTTTGACGGACAGATTAAGACCTGAGCTGCACAAACAATTGGCCACTACAAATGCATCGGTAATCTAAACTGACCGGTTAAACTATTTTGGTTCAGGAAGACCAACAATAATAATTACTTAAGTGAAAACCTTTTTTTTTTCAGAACCCTCATTTCATTTGTCGTTATCAACATGAGAAATAGCCAAGTGTGTGTATGCATATATATATACATATATATATATAAAGAGAGAGAGAGATATATATATATATATATATATATATATATATATATATATATATATATATATATATATATATATATATATATAAAGAGAGAGAGAGAGATATATATATATATATATATATATATATATATTGCAGGTAATAGATCCGTTGGTTTATAATCCGGGGGGATCCTAGTAATATCAAATATTAAAACTAATCCACAAAGAGAGCTCAATGTATTTATTATAACAGATCATATATATTACACAGCAAAAATCCAAATTTACTTCATGTGGGTATAGCCTATTTCAACCAGCGCCACTTTGCACCAGTCTTCTTCAATACTGAATTTGAGTTTATTTATTGCCAATAATTTAACCTATCCTTAAAGTTATAAATGGATAATCTATTCCAAATTTAGATTGTTTTATCTTTAAATACCCCATTCCTTATTAATATAAAACACTTAAATCTATTTTTCTTTATATTAATTGTCTTAATACATATATGTTGTTAGTATAGCGGGAACCTAAATTCCTTTATATATGATTCAATGTTTTGGTCATAAATGAACTCCCCTTCCGGCCCTTCGTTTAGTTTCAATTCAACACCTCACTCTTCATATAACCCCAAATTAGGATCATAAGGTTAATATCGGGGTTGATTCCAGCAGGTCTCTTTCCCTTTTAGAGAGATAAATGCCGCCCTCGCCTTACCACCAACTCGGGCTTTTTATCTGGCTGAGGCACCATTTTGGGTAGGTTCGGTAGCTTTTCACGGACTGCTATGTAAATGAAATTCTAAATACCTGATTCCGAGGCGAATTCAGTCCAGGGTTGAAGAAGACTAGCGCAAGGTTGCGCTGGTTGAAACGGGAACTACACAGGTGGTGTCGTGGTTAGCAAGCTTGTCTCGCTAGAACAATTACGACTGAGTAGTGAGTTCTATTCTAACTGGGTGCCCCCTACTTTCGGCCTTGTGCCACATCTAAGCTTCACTTGGAGAATCAATATACGCACATGAAGTAATTTTGGATTGTTTGCTGTGTAATATATATATATATATATATATATATATATATATATATATATATAATCTACAATCGTCTCGGAAAACCTTCGGTTTCTTGATTTGCTAATGATCAAATCAATTTCGAAGGAAAAAAAGTTTTTTTTTTAAAAAAGAAAGAGCTAGGAACATGAACGTCTGTCGAAAATAATCGTACAGCATACAGGTCCAAAGCCCAAAGAAAAAAAAAGCCATCCGAGTAATCAACTAAGTGCTAAATACAAAAGTAGAGCAGACCTAGTCAAACCTAAAGAACCAGGCAAACCTACCAAGGTTTCACCTAAGCGGATCATCAGGGAAAGCTTAATATTTAGACTATAAAGGTTTCACCTAAGCGGATCGACAGGAAAAGGTTTTCACCTAAGCAGTGACGATCCGCTTCGGTGAAATCTTGGTAGGTGTGTCTGGCTCTCTAGGTTTGACTATATATATATATATATATGAGAAAGGTTTCTGAAATATTTTTAAGCCAAACAAAATGCCATTCTACCTTTTTCTTTCTATTTCTCGCTTACACTCTCTCACTCACTTTCTCTCTCTCCATATACGCACACACATATAGACATACATACATACATACATATATATATATATATATATATATATATATATATATATATATATATATATGTACAACGTCCCAAGGCAATCCTAAGACAAATACTCATTACCGTTTGCACCAGAATTAGTAAACTCGTGTCCAATAAAAATAAAGAACCATATGTAAAGGCCCTCCGAAGAAGTGGTGAGTATAGTTACTTGCATATATGTATGTATATGTAAACGCATAGACACGTATATGTGGGTAAATGTATGCGTATATGTGTTGGATAGCATGATCTATTCTATTAGGTGCCCCGGTATTACACACAATTTATGAATCTATATTTTAAATAATTTATCTAAATGTTATGGCCTGGTTCCTTGTACCACGGTGATATCCCAAGGTAGAACCAATAAAGAAGAACTCGAAGGCGGATATGGAATAACACAGATATATTACAAACAGGAATATATACAGAGAAGTAGAAGTGTTAGTATGAACAATCAGGTTTAGTAGGAATTGTCTGAAACGCGACTCTGTTTCGGACTGCCTCTGACTCGACTGACTGACTCGCTCTGACTGACAGACTCCTGACAGACCTCCCTCCAGACTTCAGACTGAACAGTATTTAGTCACCCCCCCCCATGAAGGCATCATGTGGCACAAGGCCGGTTTAACGTGGGCTCGGCCAAAAATATGCCCTTTGAACCCGTATGAACGGGTTCAGGGTCGGTTTACCTCCCCGAAAGAGACTCCGCCCTTCGGCGTAGCCTCGTTCGAGTTCCTCCCCGCCCGAAGGCAGAGAGATCAGCCGGTCAGCCGGTCGTCCCACTTCAGACTGAACAGTATTTAGTCACCCCACCACGAGGGCATCATGTGGCACAAGGCCGGTTTAACGTCAAATCTCCGAGCCCGTGGGCTCTGCCAAAAATATGCCCTTTGAACCCGTATAAACGGGTTCAGGGTCGGTTTACCTCCCCGAAAGAGACTCCGCCCTTCGGCGTAGCCTCGTTCGGGTTCCTCCCCGCCCGAAGGCAGAGAGATTAGTCGGTCAGCCGGTCGTCCGACTTCGGACTGAACTCTCTGCTTCCTCTTGAGGCGCAGTATTTATTACGTATAGAATAGTACATTATGTTATTATGGGTAAGGTCCCATGACACTAAATATAACTGGACTTAATCCCCCAGAAATTATTAATAACATTAAACCTTTATAGTCTAAATATTATTTACTGTAAATCCCAGGAAAACACACTTGTTGATAATATACGGAGCACCCCATAGTGGGAACGGAAATTTTATTATATACGACGAAAAGCTCTAGCCATAAATATACTCCAACCCCAGACCACTTCCCCCGTAATGAGATAACTCACGCCCTACCCCAGTGACCAACACAAGCCCCTTAGTATAAACAAGGCGTCTCTCGGATGAGCAATGATATTGAAAATAAATTCAAATCCCTACTTCCGGAAAAACATTTAAGAGATGAAGACGGCTGGGTTCAGACCAGCTTGACCTAGACTAGACTCAAGTTGAGGTAATTTTGGTTTTTGCCGTAAAATAATATATATGCTCTGTTATAATAAACTCGCAGCATGACCCGGCGTTGCCCGGGCTTGATTCAAAAATCGTACGACTCATACAGCAATCGCTATCACTTGACTTAAAATATTTTTGCCATTCCTTGCCTTTAAAGGAGTGCCTTTTACCGTGCTGATGTTTCTACATGCCTTACTTCTTGCCTATCTCACACTGAGAATTTTTTCTAAGCTCTATACTAAACATTAAATCTGTTACGAAAAAAGAACTAAACAAAATGAACACAAAACGATCAGCTTTAAAAAAGGACTCGTAACAGGAAAAACCGAACGAAAAAAGAATGTTAACAACAAATACTTTTTCACACCGAACCCAGTTCTGCGGAATCAGAATCAATGTTGAGTTTAAGCAAGCGAATGAGCCAATTGGAGTAAAGTGCTATGCAGATTTAAATTTTTCCCACTTGTGACGAATGCAGCTATCGATTTATGTTTTTGGCATGCTAGCATGCTAGTTAATATTCGTGTCAGTCAGCTGTTGGCTCTCACACTGGCCAATAGAATCTTCCTGCCTATTCGTGGCAGCCAGCTATAGGCTCTCACTCTGACCAGTAGAAAATGGCCGCAAA
Source organism: Acanthosepion pharaonis (assembly GCA_903632075.3). Classification (NCBI taxonomy): domain Eukaryota; kingdom Metazoa; phylum Mollusca; class Cephalopoda; order Sepiida; family Sepiidae; genus Acanthosepion; species Acanthosepion pharaonis. Next base: position 2,472,621 of record CAHIKZ030000113.1, read on the forward strand.
CTACATGAAAACTGCCGTAGAAGCGTGAAAAAATCGATTATTTCCACTATCGATGGGAGTCGGGAAATGTAATGTCGGTCTTGGCCTTCCCGCTAACTTGGAGCATGTGACTGTAAATTTTGGTGCAAATCCGTCGAAAATTGTGGCCATGCATTCGTTACACACACACACATCCTGACTTTTATAGATAGAGATACACTGAACTCACTGTGGATTAGTTTTAATATTTATTACTAAGATCCACCTGGATTATATACCAATGGATCTATTTCCTACTGTATTGCTCTTATTGGGAATAGTCGAGCTCTCTCGGGATTAATCTATCTGGAAATTCCAACGACGTCTACAACCAGCCATCATGGATAAGTACTGTCCAGAGTACAATTTAAAAACATTCCATACTTCTCTCTACACTCGTTCAACTTATCCCTCGCGGAAAATTGTGGACTTTGTAAAAAGACTACGAGGGAAAACTTCAACCTAAAGATCCAACAGACTCCACCATTCTGTAAATCCCCGGATCCTTTCGAAAGGGACATGTTTGATATAGAAAAAAAATGAAATTCAACAAGTGATCCGATCATTTCCAAAAAGAAATACACGAGAATATAAAGAAGATTAGATATTACAAGAATATCTGGGTACGATAAAAAAAAAAAATATATATATATCTATAAATGTAATCCCTCACACTAGCACAAAATCCTCACGGACAAAATAAAAGAAACACAAACTATATAGAGACAATAGTAGGGTATCCTAAATCGATACAGAGACGACTGTAATAGCCAACAGATTAAATATTGCAGATAGGGTGGGAAAGATCCCCACTAAGGATGCCTAAATTTTATTTAAGGACCATAAACCAAACTTCACTAGCAGTACACAATCTAGACTAATAACCCCAGCAAAAACTGAACTAGGCCTAATCTCAAAATGTATAATTAAAAAAATAGCATAAGCTACTAATCACAACCGGTGTTAACCTCTGGAAAGATTCGTCAGATATTATCTTCTCTCTTTTTATTTCATGTTCTTCCATTATCTCTTATCTTAATTGTTGATTTTCTCATATCATCTAACACTCAGTAACCTCCTTGCGTCCTAGTAGCTTTCATGCCTTGCTTGGTGTGAAATGTTTTTTGTTTCTATCATTTACTGTTATTAAATATCTCACAGTAACAGCAGATCTGCCGAAAATGATGACACGTTGTAAGAACCTGAAGCCAATTTACTATGGATGATATAACAATTAAAGCATTTTCTAAACAAAAGATTTTATGAACACAAAAGGGAAAAAAAACAAAACAAAACAAAACAAAAACGATTAAAATTATGATAATCGGCCAAGAAAGGTAAAACTTCGTAAGAACCTGGATGCAAATTTTCTGTGGATGATCTTGCGATTAAAGCACTTTCTAAATATTTTCGTCTTATTAATCTTATTTCTCTGTTTCAATTAAAGAATAATTTTTTTTGATATCCAAATTGTGGTCAGTCATGTTACAGTGAGCAACTAATGTACTTAATTCGTTTTTTTTTTTTTTTTGTTTTTGTAAAATCTCCCTTTTGTGTTCATAACATCTTTTGTTTAGAAAATGCTTTAATTGTTATATCATCCACGGTAAATTGGCTTCAAGTTCTTACAACGTGTCACCATATTTGGCAGATCTGCTCTTACTGTGAGTTATTTAATAGCAGAAAATGATAGAGACGAAGACAAAAAGAATCGAAAATTGCTTATTTTCACTGCAAAGTATTCATTATATCATCTTCAAGTATTTTACAAAACATTAGAGCCGATTACATAATATCCAAGCTCAATTTAGGTTTATAGTCCGTAACCATGCAATGAAATGAGGTAACATAAATCGTAGATTTGTCTACGGAATATCATTACATTATTATTACATAATTATCGTGAAATCATTAAGGTTTTTTGTCAAAAGCATTTTATTTTGGGTCGTATATGAATTTAAAGTATTTCTTTTTTTGCAGGTTTTATTTTTTAATGAAATAAGATCATTCTAAATTTCAGAATTTTGCTGTTACCCATAAAACTGATAGAAAGCGATCTGAAAACAACAATAGAAAAGAGAGGTAACAAAATATAAACGATATAGCTCCATTTTGTTAATCTTAGAATTACAGCAAAAGTATTCTAAAATGCTGTCAATAACAAAAGAGAATATGAAAAATATCTAACAGCACATCGATTATTGCATCAAAACTTATATTATTTTTATTTATTTTCTACGTAACTAAATACATAATTGTTTCCATCAAACTTGATATTTCCTGTAATATATTCTCAATAAATAATATGATTGTTATTATTATAATTCAGTGTAAGGAAGTCCTACATTTACAATTACTTACGGTTAACCAGGAAAGGAAATTTTGATCAAAACTGGTTATCGCTGCTAAATTATCAAATGTTGAATCAATTCGTCCTCGGCCGAACGCGTCATATACCCAAAACACATAAAAAGATTATCTTTAAAGTTTAAATTCTCAGCATTTCTCCTTCATGCGCATATGTAATCGTATCAACGTAATCATATACTTAGTCCTCTGAAGTCCTGAAGAACGAAACGCGTCATAAGAAAAACCTTATGCACTTTATCATACATCTTTGCCCTAAAATTGTTCTTCGTATATAAAAAAATATAACTTGTTATCCCATATATATATATATATATATATATATATATATATATATATATATATATATATATATATAGACATATATGTAAAAAATATATAGAAAATAGGAAAGAACTCGTTAGGTAAATAATCCGAAGTTCTTTAGTATTTTTGTTATTTTTAAAAAATAGTGCTCGATACAAAAGTAGAGCATAAATATAATTATTTATTTAAAAATATGATTCCAACACGCTACATAAGAGTTCTCATGTTTCAAAACAAAAGCCGAAAACTTCAAATATAATTATTTGAATTAATTTGAATTAAAGTACTAAGCTCTGTTCTATCTTCAAACGAAATTTTTTGTTGGAATAACTTATTTCTGAAATTTACGTGTTTTATAAGCATATTCATTATTACAATCAAAATTTCTATGGTAACGGCTAGAGCAATTGTTTAAAGAAAAGGGGCGTAAGGGTTAATAATTTGTATCAATATCTCAGTTACATTCACAGATGTCAAGTCAGGGTAAGGTTGGGATATATATATACATGCATACATACATATATATATATATATATGTGTGTGTGTGTGTGTGTTTATACGTGTGTGTGTGAGTATGTGGAGAGAGAGAAAGTAAAGAAATAGAAAGAATGGCATTTTGTCTGGCTTTACAATATTTCAGAAACCTTTTTCTTATATATATATATATATATATATATATATATATATATATATGTGTGTGTGTGTGTGTATGTATGTATGTATGTATGTATGTATAGTGTTTCGCTGATGCTTCTACAGTTGCATTTCTGAATGTTGTATAATCTTCACCCGAAAATAAAACTGTTCCCTCTGCACGTTTTCTAGTTTTGAAATATTTGACTTCAAAAGTAGGCTGACCATAACTTTTTCCTGAATTGAAACACATACTATATATAAATTTTCTCGGGATCAGTTCAACAATTTTATACAGAATTTATGTGATTACATAGATAATATGTCACAGGTCAGAACTACAAAAACAAAAACTATACGAAAATTGCAAATATAACCTTCTTATTTACACTGTTTACATTGGTCAGGCCTTCTTCAGGTGGTATAGCAACAAAGATGAGGACACCAGTCCGACCAATGTAAATAGTGTAAATAATTACAATATCTGATCTCAGAAATATAGACGAAACCTTTTTGATCTCAGATGAGGTAATATTCGATTATATTATTTTTATCATGCCTTAGGGTTAATGAAGAAGTGCTGGATGAAGTGCGTTGACATTCTAAAAAATAGATTTGTTTTTTAATCTAAAAAAGATACATTATCTTCGTCATGATGGTACAGATTTATTGATGTACCAATGTTTATGCAGTTAAATTTTCTCTTGTGAATATTTGTGCGTGTTTATGTGATTCGAACAGCTTTCTTCCACTTAGCCGTGAATATGTGTATTTATATATATATATATATATATATATATATATATATATATATATATGTGTGTGTATACGTGTTTGTGTTCACGCGGTCCTATATGAGTGTGTTTTTCGAGATGTAGGTACAACATTGTAAATATCTTGTTTTACAGTTTGTTTGTTATTTTTTATCAGAGACAAACTAGTTCTCATAAAACTTTTTTAAAAAGAAAAGAACGGCACATACACACAAAGAAGAAGAAGAAGAAGAAGAAGAAGAAGAAGAAGAAGAAGAAAAACAAAAAATAGCTCTGGACATTAGGCTTTGGCCATTCAAAACTGTTGACGTCTGGTGTCAGACATGTTATCCTCAGATATGTTCGTTGGTTTTTTTTATTTCCGACTTGCGATGAAGTCCAGAAAAAAAATAAAACCCAAATAGATTTTGTATAAGATAAAAAGGGGGAAAATGCTACAAGAAGAATCAGCTGGTCTGTCTTTAACAGAAAAAAAAATGCCAGACTTTTGAAACATTTTTTCTTAGTTTTGTTAAAAAAAAGGTCCATTTTTGCTTATTCTGTAATCAAGTTTAGCAGAAGTGAAAACCAAAAATAAAATAATTGCAAAAATATTTATTTTAGAATCAGAAAATAAGAAAACAAACCCGTTCTACCCACACACCCATGATAGTTCATTTGAAAGAGTATTGGAAAAGGAATGTTAAGATTCTCAAACTTAACGAACATAAATTGAGAACACACTATGCAAGGAGGACCTACCGTAGGGTTACTGAAATTTAGAATATTACGATAACCATTCTTAGTGCAATGAATGAGACTACACCTGGGTGCTCCAGAAAAGTGGTCTTATGCCAGACCATAATAAAATAAAATACCGTTATGTAAAATTAAAAAAAAAACACCTATTTTCAATGTAATTATTGATTAACCCGTCTGTTCATATATACATACATACATTGGCCCTGATCTAGCGTCTTGTTTGCAGTCACTCTCTCACAGACGTGCCGTCGCCTCTCTCTGTCTTTTCTACAAATACTTCCATGGTAACTGCTCTGATGAGCTGCTCTCTCTGGTTCCCAGACTCCATGAATTCAAGCGCCCTACGAGGCTGACATCCCGCTCTCACCCTTACACCGTAGAAACCTTCAAATGTAGCCGTCTCTTCTACTCCAATAGCTTCATACCTCGCACCTCTCGCCAGTGGAACACCCTCCCCAATCACTGTTTCCCTGAAAGCTATAATCTCCAACTATTTAAATGTAATGTCAATCGACATCTCCAATTACCTTGATCTACCCACTATCCTTCTCCTCTTCCTTTCTCCTATCACTCTTATCTGCTCTCGCTCCAAATCTTCCGCAACCCCCTGCATCCTAGTGGCTTCACGCCTTGCTTGGGGCACAATGCTTAAAAAAACAAAAAAAAAACAAAAAAAAACTTACATACATACATAAAGTCTGTGTATTTAACTGTATCAATAACGTTATTAACATATATCACCAAAATACACCGATATTTTAAAAAGACGAAACAGTAATAAAGAACATAATACCTAGATATATAAAACTAGTCGATAAAAATGAATACATCAGATTTATTATTTACTACAAATAAATTCAAAAACAGCAACTTAATTATTAAAAATAATATATTCCAAACTTCCAACTCCCTAGATAAGACCAATTATTTTACATGAATATTCTTACCTAATCGGAGAATAAAAAAATCACAAAACATCAGACATAGGGTATAGCACAGCAACACCCTGCAACTCAATGGACCAGAGTACCAACAGAGAACACATTAATAAGCAGAATAAGGATCATAGTAACGTTAAACAGCTAGTAAAAAACAATATGAAAATACTAGCAAAATCAAATAATAAAAATAAAGTTATGATCTTTCGTGCAATACTTATACAATAAAAACTACGGTTAATAAATAAGAATAATTATAAAATAAGTACCCTGGCATACTGAAGTGTATAAAAAAATACGTTACAAGTCACTAACGTCAAAATATTCTTTGCATATTTTTTGAGAGCTGGACAGGTCCAACTAACATCAGTTATCTTCAATTTCTTTTGATATTTTAGTTTGTTTTTTTGTTTTTTTGGGCGGGGGTTCATCCCCTTTTCATCTCATTTTATATCATGTACAAATTTTCATTGTATAGTATTTTATAATCATGAAATGAAATTTTTATGTCATGGGGTACGTTTTTTAGGTCCCCACCCCTGAGAGTATGCGGTATTATGGTATATGGAGGATTGATTGGCGATGGATGAGTTTTTGTGGTGAATGTGTCAATTGTAATGAATGAATGGGTCGTGAATCGGATTAACTAGGTATAGAATAGTAAGTGACGACCAGCCTCAAACCCATTCCCTCATTTTCGGCCTTGTGCCACAATTGGGTATTTTACGCAGTAAATCTTAACATTCTTTGTCTACGTCACAACACTCACTAGTTCGACAGCAGGGTTGGTTTTTAAAAAACTGTTGAAGCTTGAATAAGCATGGAATAATAATAATACAACACAAAATGTACGTAACAAAATGTATTGAAACAATGAAAAAAGGTACACAATATTTACAGGTAGTTTTGGTATATTCTTGGGAAGACTGTTCCTGCAGAATGGGTTGACTAAGTCGCAGTCGGGCAGAGTCTCTGCATTCGATCTCTTAATCTTCCCTCGTCTTCCGGTACCAACCCATATTTATATGGTCGGTACTCCACTTATGTAAATTAGGTGTATCATACACAACAAAAACAAAACAAAACAACAATTGTATACATTTTAATTTCATGGATGTAGGATGCCTGTGTATATGCGGCATTATGATATGTGTTAGATTGAATTGTAATAAATGAGTTATTGTGGTGTATGTGTAAAAATGTAATGAATGAATGGCTTGTAAACTATTAGGTTGGTGCAAAAATAATGACGTAATAATGTCGTTTTTTGACGTATTTTTTAACGTCAAAGAACGACATTATTACGTCATTATTTTTGCACTAACCTAATAGATTAGCTAAGTGTAGGATAGTGTCGACAAACCTTTTCCTATCTCCCTTTAGGCCTTGTGCCACATGAAATGTAATATTTCAAAATAAGAACACTCGATAGTTCTATGAATCTCAATAATTGTCTCTGCGCCGACTGGGAAAGTCGAAAGCTTGGACCATAATTATTTATACATTTCTTCTGAAATGAATTTTGCATAATATTTTAACGGAATTTTCTCCTTGTCAGAGAAGGTTTATTCGTAATTTGGAAATGACAATCATTAAACTTAAACAAGACAAAATGTCTGTTGTTTTAGATAATATTAGCTTTAAACGCACTCACACACACACATATGTATGTATTATAGTAAGGTTACCTCTGTAGAAGGTCCCTTATCTACTCGATGACGAGAGTTACGTTAAGGTGTAGTTTACATGCATAGGTGGGGAAGATTGTTAACTTTAGACTTAGCAAGTTAAGGTTGTAATGATCTGGGCGACATCCTCTTGGGAGTCTGTTACGCAGGACAGGGGTTCACTGGAAGAAGCTTTTTGAGTGGAAGTTACTGCTCGCCAATAGACTACCGAGGGAATATAGGTGGTTTGTTAATCTGTAATTGCCATGGCGGGTCCTAATCGTGAAGATTAGGCCTGGTGGAACCATGGAATCTAGCTCGTCTGAGCACTTTCCATAGAAGTAGAGATAGAGCAGTGAGAGACTCGCTACATTCCGCTTGTGAGAGAGGTTTTGAAGGGTAGACAATACTTCTTCTCTAACGAGGACTCAGAGACGCTTTTGAACTCTATCAAGACCGGAAAGTGGGGACTGGGCAGTTCCCGTCCAAATATAGCAACAGTACCCGATTTGGGACATGATCTGGCTTCTATAAAGGTAGAGGATAGCATGAGGATTCAGGTACAGCGGTACAGGGGGCTGATCATTTTACCTGCATCTTTAGCTATGGATAGTATATAAGAGTTCCACTTGAGGTCGGGTGTGTGTTTTAGACGAAATACTCTCTCAAGGCACAAGGCCTCCTCTAGTGAATATCCGTTCATCGCGACTGCCGGTATTTCGGGGTCTCGTCGGCGGTGATGGAATGTAACCAGTTTGCTTTTAGAGGCATTGAATGCAACCAGACAGTTTTTTTTTTAATGTAATTATTCTTGTCACAGATACAAGGAGGTAATGGAAGATTAGGCCTGGTGGATTCAAGGACTGTAGCTCGTCCGAGCACTTTCCATGAAATTAGAGACAGAGTAGTGAGAGACTAGTCACATCCCACCTGTGAGAGAGGTTTTGAAGGGTAGAAAATAATTGTTCTCTAACAAGGGCTCGGAGACGCTTTTGAACTCTATCAAACCGGAAAATGAGGACTAGACAGCTCCCGTCCAAATATAGCAAAAGTACCCGATTTTGGACATGATCTAGCTTTTATAAAGGTAAAGGATAGCATAAGGATTCAGGTACTTAATGGAGCGGTACACGGGGCTGACAATTTTACCTGCATCTTTAGTGATATATCGTATATAAGATGTTCATTTTAGGTCGCGTTTGCGGACCAATAACCTCTCAAGGCACAGTGCCTCCTCAAGGGGATGTCCGTTCATCGTGACTGGCGGTAGTTTGCGGTCTGATCGGCGCTGATGGAATGTAATCTGTTTGGTTTTACTTCAGAAGAGAGGTCAGCTGCCAATCTCGAATCGTCAAGAGTTTTAGAATTGCGCTCTTATGTCCTCGTACCATCGGCATATAATGTTTATAAATGATCGGAGTATATTCGTAAGCAGATTATTTATGTAAATCAAAAAGATCTAAGTGACCTCTGGGCGACGCCTGCTCTGAGCGACAGGGACTCGGAGGACTGGTCGTTAATAACTACCTTCAGGGATCTACTTGTTACGAAGGATTTAATAACTGATAAATCTCCAGCTATGGAATCACCTGGCTAAGACGATAAACTAAGTCCAACAGCAGGGCCTCTGATCAGGAGGTTTTGAGGAGCATGGAACCACCTTTTAATTGCTGGTGTTCTCAGGTCCCCCCTGACCCGGGGTGGTAGCACCTGTTAGGGTCTCAGCTATGGGAAAATAGTTAACACCCAAACTTGTGTAAAAATAGGTTTTACTACCAGAAATACTTTGTGATAATAATAAAAAAAAATACCAACAATAATAATCGTTGAAGGAAAAATTATTATCAGCAAAACTTTAAAAAAAAAATACCAGCAATACAAACAGTTATACATTCTTTGCAAAAATATGACCAGCTATAGATTTCTTCAAGGAGAAATATTCCCAGAAATAGATTTTTGAAGAAAAATCATATTACCAGAAATAAAAATTTTGTCGGCATTAAACAACTCATTGAGGTTGATATGCCGTAAAACAAAATAACCAGACCAAACATAAGTTGGCATGACGACTACAACATTATCATTATATATATTTAGTTTATGTAAAACTATGTAATCCGTATAGGTAAACCTAAGGAGGATACAATCCAGAGAGCTCAATGTAAATCCAGAGCAAATAATTTAAATAAAAACAGACCAATTTAAGGTTCCATATAATAAATTATTTTACCACAGCCCTTTTAAAAGGGCTGTGGTAAAATTATTTATTACATGGAAACTTAAAGTGGCCTATTTTATTTAAAATAATTAAATATATATATATATATATATATATATATATATATATATATATATATATATATATATATATATATATAGTTACTCTATTTGTGTAAGACAATTCCAATTGGACAGATTTGGTCGTGAAATAATGGATCAACTATAATTTGAATATTTTCCGTTATTTTAAATTTGCATAAAAAATCGATAGCGAAGAGTGTTATAGAACAAAAAATTGTTTATGACAAGTAAGAGAAATGTCCTTAATTAATGACCTAAATTGTAGATAAACATGTAAATTGAATTAACTACATTACTGAATTAATATTGATAAAGAATATTGACGAGACATGTACTGTTCATGGCTTTCAACATTTATTTTAATTACATTTGCACATCTCCAATCAGATGACTTTGACTCTAATTTGTCACGTAGTTGAGGTGCGATTTTCTCCCATTCCTCTTGCAGATTCCGCTACAAATCACTCAATGTTATCGCATCCCTTCTCTTAAAGTTGTCGCTGGTCAGTTTCGAAAGTATCACAATTAGCACGAGACTTTAACTTTGACGTTTTTAACCAGCCATAACCTAGACTTTCTTAGCATGGCTGGAATTTAAGTTGGTGTCTTTTTGTTTAAAAAAAAAAAACGTTCAGCACTTCCTGTACTTTGTTAAAGAAAGTAAGATTAATATATATATTGTTGTGGTAGGATGCACCTAATTTGCATAGTTGAGTACCGACCATATAAATATGGTTGGTACCGGGAAAAGAGTGAGGAATCAAGAGATTCAACCAGAGACTCTGCCCGACTGCGACTCAGTCAACACATTCTCCAGGAACGGTCTTCCCAGGAATATACAAAAGACTATATGTAAATATTGTGTACACTTTCTTGTTTCAATACATTTTTGTTCTAAGTACATTTTTGTGTTGCATTATTTTTTCCATGCATTAGTCAAGTTTCAACATATATATATATATATATATATATATATATATATATATATATATATATATATATATATTGTCATCCACATTCAGCGTGTTTCGCTGTATCACAGCACATCAGTGTGACTAGACATCCTGTGGTCTCTAGATAGGATCGAAACTCGACTGAATTGGCATCAGTCTGGATTCTACCTCTAAGCCGTTGACGCACGACAGGGATGAAGTTGAATTTAAGCGTATTTATTTTTAGATAACACACAGTGACTGACAGAACACGATTCGATTTATCGAAGAATCTTGCACTATTAGCCGTAATAGTCGCTGTTTACAAACCCATACTTTCTCCCAAAAGAGCTCAACCGAAATAAATTTTTCAGGAGCATATATATATATATATATATATATATATATATATATATATGTGTGTGTGTGTGTGTGAGTGTGTGTGTATTCTTGTGTGTAAGAGTTATAGCTTCGTTTTTAGTTTGAGAGAAATGTTTTACCATGTTTGCAGTATTTAGCTATATCCTTCGTAAAGATTAACACAAGACCAGGGAATTTTTTTATACAATGCTGTTCACCTTGTACAAGGCAACTCCAGGTAGAGACTTAGAGAGTAACAAGCACGGCCAACGAGGATATCTGTGGAAGATAACGATTAATCTTGGACTTGAACAGGTTTAGAGTGTAGTGATCGGGGAAGCGTCTTCTTGGCAGTCAGTACCGCAAACCAGGTTCTTTGGAATCAGTTGTTTGAGTGGAACTTTTATATAGCCAAAAGAATACGAAGGAAATGATGGTGGTTCGTTACAATGAGCGCGGCATGGCGGATCTTAGCCGTGAAGGACTGGTGGAACTATCGAGTGTATTTCATCTGAACTCTTTTCATGTAAGTAGCAAGAGAGCAGCGAGAGGCTTGCGGCTTCTGTGAGAAAGGGGTTGTAGAGTGGAAAATAATCATCATCTACAAGATCGAGGATAGGCTTTTGGAATGTAACCAAAGAGGAAAGCGAAGACTGTGCCTCTACCGCCCAAATACGGTAAAAATACTTCATTTTCTGACTGATCTGGCCCTTGTAAAGGTAAAGCATATTAGGAGGAGTCAGATATTTGCTGGAGATTTACAGGGAGCCGACGATTTTTCCAACCACTTTAGCGATGGATCGCATGTAAGAGTTCCACTTGTGGTCTGGGCAGTGTTTAAACAGCAAATTGGCGCTCAAGACTATTCCCTGAGGGAAAAATCGTTCATCGCGATCGGTGAAAATTCAGGGTCCGCTCGGTGGCGATGGAATATCAATAGATTGGATTTCGAGGTATTGGATGTGATCAGCCATTTTCCCCCCACTGAGCTGACAGAGCTAAGTCAGTGGTGAGATCAGCTTCCAAGCACTTGAGATCTAGGGTTTTGAAGGTACAGTTGTATCATCAACATAGATATTCGCAACTGGTTGGAGTATATTCTTCGGCAGATATTTTAGGCAAAGTAGAATGAGGAAGCATTGATTTTTCGGAAATTGTTTATTCATTTTTAAGGGTTTGTTGTTAATAGTTGGTTATGTTTTTTTATATATATATATATATATATATATATATATATATATATATATATATATATATATATATGAAATGGACAAAGTCCGACAATTTATAAATTTATAAATTGTCGGACTTTATCCATTCTTAATATATGACGTCAATTGTTTACATGTGATACGCCATGAGCAGTTATGAATGTACGAGATTCATGGAAGATTGAAGTTTATAAGCAGTAAATTCAACCTTGCCAACCGAACGATCCTTTGTGGCCGAGGGGCACGTCAGCGTAAATGACGGTTCCGTATACGATGCAGGTTCGAATCCTGTCAAAGGACGAATATTTTCTATGAAAATTTTCTCGGACATTCAGGCCGGTAAATGTTATTAAATACTGTTTATTATAAACAGAGCATTTACTTAAATACTTGTATCTATAAAATAGAACGTTAAACATAAAAATGTCTTATATATATATATATATATATATATATATATATATATATATATATATATATAGTCTTAAGATGTGCTATATTTATGTGATAAAAGTGCTCGATATCTATTGAGGGGTGCTCCCTTTCTATACAAAAAAGAACTCACCCAGTGTATACTTAGACTACTGCTACAGGAAGACCCGAGAGAACAGACCAGAGTCGAGTCGAGAGTGACAGAGTAAAAGGTTGTAGGTAACCGGAAGAGTGAGGGTGAGGTAACAGCGTTGTAGGAGTCACCGTGGTCGAGCACGTAGACTCAGTAAGAAGTCATACAGCGATACTTCAATACCAAAGACTGTATAGATATTTTGCTACTAACCCGTATTCCTGGAACTACTAACCTGCATTACCAGTTTGTATTATTACGTTAATACATTATTTTCATATATTCATTGCTGGCGTTTGTTATTTATTGGTACCGGATTTCATCCCGGAATCCACAACAATATCAGAGATAGAGCGTGTGTAAATATAAAATATAGAAGTATATAGAAATCAACAATTAGAAGCGACAGTCTGTTTCATGCAATCGTCGCCTCTAAGTGTTGACTTCTGTGTTCACTTATATATATATATATATATATATATATATATATATATATATATATATATATATATATATATATATATAAAAAAAATGCTTCAGCATAGAGATAGTCTGTGCGCGGCTATCATCAGTCCCTAAGTGTCTGTGTCTTCACGTTTCCGGAGCAGATATAATCGATTGAAAAGTTTCGTCAAAGATTGCGTGTTTAAAAATTGTAATTTAGACTTTGCTAACCATCTGAAGGTGAATGGTACAGCAGGTCAGGTCAAATGTCGTTTTCCGCATTGGAATACAGGTTCGATTATATATATACAAGTATAGGATTAGTGTATATGGAATAAATTCCAATAACGTGAAATTACTATTCTTAAAAGACTGCTCAATACAGAGTAGAGCGAATATAATTATTTATTTAAAAATTATAACACAAATATGTTATAAAATCACTACAAAAATTGTCATTCTGTTTCAACACCTCTGGTGTCTTATCAAGTGATGATGTTGAATGTAGTATAAAGGTTTTAAAAGGTTCTACATTCAACATCATTTTTGTTATTATTTTTAAATAAAAAATTATATATATATATATATATATATTTATATATATATATATATCCTACAATAAGAGTAATTACATTAGGTTAATGATCATTTTCACCTTGTAAACTGAAATAAAATTAACAAGGATTTTTAAACCAGTCAATGGATGAAAAATCCTTGTAAATTTTTTACAATTTACAAGGTAAAAATGATCATTAACCTAATGTAATTTTAACTCTTATTGTAGGATATATATATATATATATATATATATATATATATATATAGTACGTATGTATGCACTGTATAATAGGATATATATATTCTCTCTCATTTATAGCACAACTCAGGGTTTCCTGTTCAACGTAGTCTTCAAGTTTTGAGTATGGATTGATCGTTACGTAATTTAAATTTTATTAAAAATATCTGGTTATCACAATGTTGGCAGATATATATTATACTGGGACTACAGATTTTAATTTTAAAAAAATATATTTTGCATTTAAAATAAACGGTATTTATATATGTAAAAAAAAATATTCTAGAGATGTGGACATTATTTTTATATTAAGCATAAAGGCATATTACAGAATCTTTAAAAAAAAACAACAAAAAAAAAACAAACGAAAATAGAATTTGACATTTTTTTCCACTGAAAATCCTTCGATATCCCGTTTCTACTATTTTTGAATGACTAGGCAATATAAAATACATAAACACCCCTGATCTCTCTAAATATTTCTTGTAATTAAAGAATGGTAGTAATGCACCTATTGTTACGTGGGATATTTTGGCAAGAGCCAAATCTTACTGTGGGAAAGGCAATAGATATAATTTAGGTCTTGCTGAAAATTAGTTATCTTAAAACGTTTAAATAAACTTAGCTTATTACACAAGAGAAACGAATTAATGCTTACATGTAGGCGTAAAAATAAATATCCGTTCAAATAAGTTGACCCTGTTTAATTTTTAATGTAAATTATTGTTGTTTTTTGTATTATTGAAATAAGTCTTTTTGCTTAATATAAAATTGATATTCACAACTCTAATTTATTTTTCACACACACACACACACACACACACACACACACCACACACATATATATATATGAAGAAATATAGTCTTAAGGTGTGCTATATTTATGGGATAAAGTGCTCGATATCAGAGATAGAGCGTGTGTAAATATAAAAGTGAACATAGAAGTCAACACTTTGAGCCGACAGTCTGTTTCATGCTATATACAATGGTCAGGCCACGTGTGCTGTTATTTTTCTCGGCTATTTATATATATACGGATCAGTGGTGCATTGTGGGTAGTCTATTATGGTGGATATATATATATATATATATATATATATATATATATAAGCGGGATTCATATATACATATATATTATATATAAGCGGGATTCATATATATATATATATATATATATATATATATATATATATATATATATATATGAATCCGCTTATTTTAAATGCCAAATATATATATTTTTCAATTAAAATAACTGTAATCCAGTAAACGTTGCGATAACCAGATATTTTATGAAAATTTACATTATATAACGGCCATTCTATAGACAGTCCCCGAATTGTAAAATAGTCATCCAAAGAATAGATCAATAAAGTTAATGTAACATTCGCTAACAAATTAATATGTGTGTGTATGCGTGTGTGTACGAGTGTGTGTGTGTCCCTAATTTTTAGATTTTTCTAGTCAGAATTGGATCATTTTCACAGATGGTAAGCATTTTATTTTAAATTATATATAAATTTAATGTAATGGCCGACTGAGCAAACAGATTTCCGGATAATTCCTGTTAAACAACTTTAACCCTTCGTTTAAAACTATTTCTAAACATTCATTGAAAACAATTTCTTCCATTTAAATCTTTGTATTCGTTTCAATCATTTCACCCCAGGCAAGACAATAAAACTGCAATGACAAAAATGGTTATAGCGCGAGAAAGAAAAATTAAAAGAAAACATTTTTAAGGAGCGAAAACATCGAAAGAAGAGGAATCATGTAGACAGGAGATAACAATTGACATTGTATTGAAAGTTTTGACGATCAAAGTTGGCTGGAAAGCAAGAAGCCGGAAGAGAGTTCCACAAGCGAGAATTGCGAGAAAAGAAACTGTTAGCAAAGAAATTACGGTTGCACTAGCCATTTCAACTGTAAAATGATGAGACCTTGTTGCCAATCTGGTACTGCTCTAAAATTCATAAGGTCTAGGTACCAAAAAGGAAAATTGATCAGAACAATTACCATGAAAGAATTTATAGAAAAAGGTACAGTGGTAAGAAAGTGACTGATGTCGAGATGCCAGGTTAGAACCAATAACATTGCAGATTCGTAATTCGTGGAATTCATCAAGAACCGGATATCTAGCCACTCTGATGAATGATACAGCGAAACAGTCTGCTTGTGGATGACAATATATACGCACAGGAAAATTTAATTCCGGTCGAGCACTCTTCGGAGAAAGCGCGAATTTGTAAACTATGACTACTATTGCTAATACTGCAAAGCTCTTCCATGAATCGAGCCCGATCGGTCATTGGCATGTTTATTCGAAGACTAGTACGTAAAAATTAGCCTTCCTCTTAACCGGAATAATTACCATCAAAACAATTACCATGAAATAATTTATAGAAAAAGGTACAGAGTAGCTACCTTACGGCGGGGAGAAAGTGACTGAAGCCGGAATCCCAGGTCAGAATCAATAACATTGCAGATTCACATTTGTAGTTTATCAAGAATCTCTGAATACATAGCAGGAGCACCTGACTAGATGTGGCAGGAATATTCGAAGCATGGACGAATGGTAGACATTAATATGTAAGATATATTTTAGAGAGAAAAAAGATTGTCTAGCACGACCCTGGGAATCAACGTTTCTAGCAGAAGACCAAGCAGTTAATTCATTATATTCTTTCTACCTCGTGTCGACAGTGGGCGTTAGTCCGAGCAGGCGAAACAAGTCATTCCCATGGGAGGTTAGAATCATCTATACTGATGGACGACACAAAGGGGTGTGTAATATTATTAATAAAAAGCAAGATAAAAATTAAGAAGTCGTTCTTTGTCCGAGTTAGCAGTAGATTTTAGGTCACTTTTGAGATCTGCTGCCAGATATTTATGTTGGTATTATGAAGCTTATACAGTAATGCCTCGTGACATTAATTTAATTCGTTCCAAGACTGAGCTCCTAACTCAAAAGACTCGTATCTCAAATCAATTTTCCGCATTTAAATTAATGGAAATATTTCCGATCCGTTCCATACTCCTAAAAATTCAACACTGACCTTTACACTAACTCTCTTCGGAAACATGGGGTCACTAAAGGAATTTTGCAAAATAACGACAAAAAAGTCACAACATAACGTAACACAGCAGTGATCCTTCCAGATGTATAAGTGAAACTTACTCATATCTTAAAACAGAAAAATTGGCCAAATTCCGGCTATTATAATAATAATAATAATAATAATAATAATAATAATAATAATGGCAGTCCCTGCTGACTGCAGTGTATCTTTGAAGATATTCAAAAAGTTGTCAAAGTACAAGGACCTTGAAATAGAAATCTCGAAAATGTGGCATATGGGAACATCAACAATCCCTGTTGTAGTTGGAGCCCTAGGACTAGTTGGGAAAGATTGCAGTAGACTAATTGAAGGGATTTCTGGAAGTCCATGCCTCAAGGAGATACAAAAAATTGTTCTGACAAGTACAGCCCACACCTTACAAAGGGCTTTATCTATGTAATTTGTTTTTTTTTTTGTCAGTGGAAAGTGTCATGATGCCATTTCTAACCTTAGGTCCCTGGGCAGGACCCGGAAAGAAATGTGTAAACGCCAGAAGAAGAAGAAATAATAATAATAATAAAAAAAACAAACAAAAAAAAGCAAGAAGTTAACGGTGGAGTAATGGATAGCGACTTGGAATGAGAAATCGGAGAGCCAAGTTCGAATTCCAGTCGAATCCATTACATCCACTTACGCGCTAATAACCTTGGCAAGGGTACGAATCCTATTTTTCTCCCCCCACCATCTATGGGTAAATAGTGGGACAGACCGTGTTCTATAGCCTTGAATGGCAACTGGTCTACTCCGCAAAGAAATGGCAATCTACTGCGGGAAAAAATCTGCCTCGTCAGTCATGTATCGAAAAATACATGACCGCCTAAGCGTGTATCACGCATGGCCCATTACTGACTGATGTCTTTACGCTCGTATTTCAAGGTATTAGTGTATCATGTGATGTTGAAATGTTTATTTTGAAAGATTTCGACAATATCGAATTATACTAGTTGAGAATGTGTTCTTGATTTCTTATCTAAACAAGTGAGGTATTAAAACAATCGACAACAGACGTCGGAGATTAAAAAAAGAAAAGAAAAAAAATCAGTATCGAATCTTTTTTTTTCAGTGGACTACACACTTGTCTTTCGACACGATAGAATGCTTGAAGGCAAATTTATTTTTTTTTCTCCTTGCAATTGACTGAGTGTTTGCCATTTTTTCTTTTTATTATGACCTGTTGAACCAATGTTTCATAAGTGTCTTGTGAAAAAATATCGCAATGAAATGGACAAAAAATATTTTTATATCTTTTTCTTTTTTATCATACTGAACGTCATTTTTTTAATTTTTTTTTATCAATTTTATAATAGCGGCTTATAACTTCATATATTTTCCTGAAATTCACATCGACGTTTCAGATAATATTACGACGGTGCTCTTTGGGATCCGTGTGAAGACATTTCTACACGAAGTAAAATTATTGGAAAGAAAAAATTTAAAACTATTGCTTGTGACACATTTTCTTCTATGTGCTGTGTTTCTTCAGAACCTAAGCCATCATAGCTTTTCATAATTTACTGTCCTTTTTAGCACATAGTATTATTTTCGTTTTTGTCATCTCTCTTAATTCCAGTTCTGTCATACAATTACCCAAACTCGTTAGGTAAGATATGCTCTGCTTTTGTATGTACAACTTACCTTGCAATATGTATTCCTGTGTATGACGATAAACTACATACGGAAGCTAGTGTTTATTCTTGAGTAGGGAGATAAAGTACATTCTCTTAATTGCTGCTGTTTCCAGGACCTCTATCATCTCTTAGGGTCCCAGCTATCGCGAAATAGTGAACGCCCAAACAAAAAACACAAAACAATATGAAAGTATAACAAAAAAAAAATTATCGTAAAAATACCAACAATACATTTTTATGTAAAGTTACCAACAGCAACTATTTACTATTTTATAGTAAAATTACCAACAACACTTTTTTTTTAAGCAACAAGACCAGTAATACATTTTTTAGTAAAATGACCAACAATATATTTTATCTGTAGTTGAAGGCATACAATTGCGTTCAAAACAGCTTTCGGCATTAAATAACCCGACCCGTAGTGGTTGATATGCCGTTAAACAAAATCAAACAACATTGCAATATGTCCAGTGCATGTCACTTTTCTAATTTGCAATTTTCCCCCTGTGTTATGTTAATATAAATATTCTGATAGAATTTACATATGAAATGGAAATAAACAATGCACAACATCACCTCCTTCGTGTGCACACCGGCTTTTCGTTTGCCTCCAGGTCATCTTCCGCTGCACATCGAAAGGCACGCCCCAATGTCACGTTTCAGTCCGTATAGCTTTGTCTATCGTCCGGTTCATACTCCTCCCCGGACTTGTGAACAGCAATAGCTGTTTATTCTTTGTTTCCTGTTGAGGATTGTATTTCCGGTTCCATCTGAAGTCTACTTCAGTTCTATACTCCTAAAGCTTGTTCTTTCCTACGCTAATATAAATCCACACAGTAACCCTCTATTTTGAGTGGCTCTTGGGCCCTGCACTTGGTGAACAAAACAAAAAAAAAGTATAAATGTGTGGGCATGAAAGTGAGACTAACCTTAGCTCTCGACATAAGAGGGTTCGTTTGTGTCTGGCGTGCAGGGCAGTAATTGATCCGAAGGAAGAAACACCGCCATTACGGAGAGTCGGTCTTATGGGAAACGTGATCTCGTAGCTGCGAGGATTGGCGAGAGGTGAACTTGGCCGTATGCAAATTGGTTGGTATTCGCTGGCATAAATGTGACGGCGGGAAACCACTCGGGAGATCGTGTGTAGCGAACTACGAGGCGGCGTTGTTATTGAGTGTTGAAGCGAAATTGTTTTGAGCAACCTTTCTTGAAGCTGAGGAGTTTTGTTTCTTCCGGAAGTAGGCGGTGCCGGGCCAATCCGTTCCCTTCCTATTATTTGTTCCCGATTTTACTTACAAGCTATTTCGGCGTAATGGGGGACAGATACGACCTGAAATTGATACCGGAATTCGATGTCTCGAGCCCGGTACTTGACTGGGTGGAAAAAGTGGAACTGCATTGCCTCTTGTCTGGCGTAAAGAGCATTGAACACGTGATTCCTCTGCATCTGTCCGGCGGGGCTTTCGTTGTATATCAACAGCTCAGTGCTGAGGAAAAACAGGATTATGAGAGAATCAAGGCAGCACTATACAAGGCGTTTGCTATCGACCCCGCCACTACCTGGGAGCAATTTGAATAAAAGAACTTTACGTCCAGGCGAAACTGTCGACGTGTATCTGGCCGAGCTGACGAAGTTGACGGTGTTGTTCGGTGGGCTGCCCGAGCGGGCCTTGGCGCCTGGAAATTTCTGGCAGGGCTCCCAACCGGAGCAAAGCAACTCTTGCGAGTGAGCTCAAGTTTAGACTCGTTGTCCCTTAATGACCTGGTAGACCGGGCCAGGATCGTGATGAAGGATAACTCTGAGGTGAGAGAACAGGTAGTGGCTGCTGCACAGTCCACGCCGAGTGAAGATAGACCGTCTCAGGGGCCAGCCCCCGTGGTGGGGTCGTGTGTTATAGGTGCGATGGCCAGGGCCACATTACGAGGAACTGCAGGCGGCGACTGACAGCTGTTCGCTGCTACCGGTATAATGAGACTGGACATATGGCCCGGGATTGTGCGCGAAACGGGGCCGGGGACAAGGTGCCAGCGTCGACCTCTTCCCCAAGCAGAAATTAGATGAGGCGCTTCCGATCATTCAGGTCTATATTGATGAGACATTGTGCTCAGCACTCCTCGATTCCGGTTGCCCCCGCACCATAGTGTGCGCGGACCTCTGCCGCACTTGGAAGAAGAGTGTCAGGGTGACCACCATCAGTGAAGAAACACGGACATGATGCCGGGTGGGCGCGGTGAACATCCGTACAAGAACTGGAAACTCGGCCAACGTCAAGGCACTAGTAGCGCTCGAAAAACCACTAACCTTTGACCTGCTTCTAGGCTATGATGCCATCAGAGCTCTAGGTGGTGTTCATATAACGCAGACGGGGGCAGTACAGTTTCAGGAAAGGGCCCCAGTGTGCGCAGCGCTGAGGATCGACCAGCCGGACTTTAGTGTCGAATTTGACCAGCAGCAGAAGGCTTGGACCGCCTCATGGAGGTGGTCGGAAAACTAGGAACCAGCCAAACTGCGGAACGAGGTAGCCGGGTACCATGTGCCCGACCAAATAAGGCCTGCATACGAAGAGGAGCTCCGCGAATGGATCAAGGATGGCTGGTTGATTCCTTACCCCTATGAGAAACTTGGACCAAGGCCTGATCCCGCTGATGGTGGTTGCTCAGCACAACAAAGCAAAGGTGAGGCCAGTGATGGACTACCGCGAACTAAACGCGCATGTTGATGCGTTCACGGCAGATGCTGACGTTTGCGCCAGCAAGCTACGAGAGTGGCGACAGCAGGGTTCCAATGTGTCCCTGCTGGATCTAAGAAAAGCGTACCTGCAGGTCCGGGTCAGCGAGACGATGTGGCCGTTTCAGACGGTGGTGTTTGCCGGCAGGAGGTACTGCATTACCAGACTGGGCTTCGGGCTGAACGTGGCACCCCAAATAATGATGACCATCGTCAACGCTGTGTTGTCACAGGAAGAAACAATAAAAGAGGGGACATCATGGTACCTTGACGACATATATCTGAACGAAGAGGTTGTGTCGACATCACGCGTAAGGTCCAAACTGGCTGAGTTTGTTCTGACTTGCAAGAACCCAGAACGTTTGGAGGATGGCGCCTGTGTCTTGGGCTGAACGTTCAACAGGAGCGAGGGACCTTGAAGTGGGGGCGTGGAACTGCAGTTCCTGAAGTACCCGATGTCTTCACGAGCCGAGCTATATTCTCCCTGTGTGGAAAACTTTTGGGGCACCTACCAGTGTGTGGATGGACTCGTGCGGCAACAGGCACCATAAAAAGGAGGGCAAGCGCAGTCACCAAAGGCTGGGACGATGAAACAACGGAGGATCTGTTGGTTCGCATGGTGAAGGAGACCATCGCAAGGGTAAAGCAGGATGACCCCGCCAAAGGAGACTGGTGCGTGCAGGGAGACGAACTGAACGTGTGGGTGGATGCGAGCTCTCTGGCGATTGGTGTGCTGTTGGAGAAGAATGGGTCTGCGATTGAGGACGCCTGCTGATTGCGACCGGCGAATGACGCTGCTCATATCAACCTGGCAGAGCTCGATGCGGTGATAAAAGGCATCAACCTGGCACTCCAGTGGAAAGTCAGGAAATTACGCATACACACTGATTCGCTATGCGTATACCACTGGATATCGGACACACTAACAGGCAAGGCCAGGGTGCGTACCAAGGCGGCCAAGTTCACCTCTCGCCAATCCTAGCAGCTACGAGATCACGTTTCCCATAAGACCGACTCACCGTAATGGCGGTGTTTCTTCCTTAGGATCAATTACTGCCCTGCACGCCAGACACAAACGAACCCTCTTATGTCGAGAGCTAAGGTTAGTCTCACTTTCATGTCCACATTCCCTCCTGGTCTCAAGATCACACATGTGGCATTGCGGACGTGGTCGTTTGTTGCGGGCACTCCTACGAAGGGGGATTTTCTGGACTTCTTCATCGGAGCTCTCAGAAGGGGCGTCGGAACTATCGGCATCTGCGTCGGGTCCGCAGTCGAACCATCAGCCCAGCGGGGCATAGGTCGGATCCACAGTTCATCGTTGGATGATTCACCACGGCTGCTACTCGCCAACTGGTTCCCTCACATGGCGCGGAGTACCATCGACCAGCACAGCCTGCTCACTGACGATGACGGTGATTCGTCCTCTTCGAAAGCTGGTGGTGCACCGGCTATTGGGAGGCTTCACCCAGACGGTGTCCCCTAACTCATACGGCCCTTGTGTTCCCCGCCGATCAGGCAGACGCGCGTCAATGCCTTTGATGCGCACTCGGTAGCGATGGATCGCATTGGCGGGTGCGCTCGCAGCAGTCACGGCATCCTTTGGTGTTGCATTATATCTATAGACCGCCTCCGCTATCGTGCACTGCTTCCTGGCCGCGATCCTCTTCACGCTTCGGTGGCACCGCTCTGCTATGCCGTTGCCACTCGGCACATACACACATCTACGAAACACCTAAACTCCCCGCTGCAGAAGGTCGTGTCGTGTCCGTGAGGATCTCTTCAGGCGGCCCCCTTTCGTAAAATATGGACTCCAATTAACGGACGACACTGGAGGAGTCCTGTCTTACTAATGGGCGCCAGATCTCGAACCTCGTCGGTCCGCAATCTATCAGTGTGAGGAAATGCTGGCTGCCGTAATGGGTTATGTCCATACCCAGTCGGCTCGAAGTCGTGTCTACTCCCAGCCAACCCTTCCGCCATCTAGCTGGGGCGGGGTCGATTGACTGGCATGTTTGGCATTCCTTGGCCACCGCTCTCACTGCACTTTTGGGCACTGACGGATTGGTCAACCTACAAAATAGCATGTCCGTCTCACTCTGGGGTGCCCACTGTTGTGGTGTATCTCCCTGATTTTGTTTTGTTTCTTCCGGAAGTAGGCGGTGCCGGGCCAACACTTTCCCTTCCTATTGTTTGTTCCCGATTTTACTTACAAAATGACCCCCCCCCAAAAAAAAAAACGCCAAAAAACGAGTGGAACGAAGTTACATGATCAAGTGTTGTCTATTGCATAACGTTACTAAATGTGTTTCAACCCTATAGTTTATAGGTGCACAGGTATTTTTCTTTGCATATTTACTCCCTCGACACTCCCCGGTGAGGACGAGTAATGTTCATTTTTTTCTCTTTTTTTTACCGTATTTTGTTAGTATAAATTATTTACTTATAAAATGGGAATAAGCAATAATTTATCTTTTCTAGATAGCATGAAACGAAATTACGTGATCAAATATCCTCTATTGTAAAACGTAACCAAATTGTTCTAACCCTATAGTTTATAGCTACACCATTTGCCCTATCTAAATATAAACAGCTGTCCCTGAGTTTTCCTTTTTAGGGGACGTATACTGAGGCTTTATTTTCCATGAATGTATGATAGACTCTTTCAGATCTTCAAGAGTGAAATATTGGATGGTACTAGTTTTCTTTGGGAGTGAAGTCACCTCCAGATATGTTTAGGGTTGAGTTCCCTCCAAATAATTTTCTTTGTGACAGGAGACATGAGAGTTTAGTTGCGACAATGATCATTGACGTATAAACAGAAAAAGAAAACCAAACAATTACGGAATTTGTAGAACTCTTTTCCTTTACTATATAAATGTATTGCTGTTAATATTACTATAAAAATATACTGTTACTAATTTTACTATGAAATATTTTATTGGTAGTTTTACTATAAAATTATATTGTTGCTATTTTTTCATAAAATGTATTGCTGGTATTTTTTACTATAAAAATGTATTTTTATACTTATTATTATGGTTTGGGAGTTTACCATTTGCCCACAGCTGATTTCCAAACAGGTGCTCCCACTCTGAGTCAGGGTAGGTCTAGGAACGACTTGCCGTGTGTTCTAGAAATTGTAACTGTCTCTAATTGATTCTATGTATAAGTGACTTTTTAGGTTTCTTTTATTTTTTTTTACGGTATATCAACCGCAATGGATTATTTAAAGCCGACAAAAATTTATTGCTGGTAATATTTTTTCTTCACAAATGTATTGCTGGTAATATTTTTTCCAGAAATATATTTATTTCAAGAATATATTGCAGGTAATAATGTATTCCTGGTAATAATTTTTCTTCAAATAAGTATTGCTGGTAATTTTTTTTGCAAAAACGTATCGCTGGTATTAAAAATCTATTTTTACACTTTCATAGTGTTTTTACCCCAGTTTGGGGGTTAACTACCGATAGCTGGGACCCTAACAAGTGCTACCACCCCGGGTCAGAGTGGACTTGGGAAAAATTACCAGCAATAATTATTTGAAGAAAAATTATTACTATGAATACATCATAACCTGCAATGTATTCTTGAAATAAATATCAGGTCATCCCATAAGTTCTGTCCGAATTTTGAATAAAGAAAACAAGTGACCAAATGTTACATTTAATTACAGATTCAATCAACAATGTATTTTCCTTGATTATCTATGACTTTCTTCTATCTATTAACAAGCTTACTAATTCCATTACTGTAAAATTCTTTTGACGAACTCACAAATGTCAGTTTTAATCTCTTCCTGTGTTACAAAAGCTGTTTCTTCCAAATGATTCTGTAAGCTACGAAACAAAAGGTAGTCTGAAGGAGCAAGATCGGGAGAATAAGGTGGATGAGGAATTTTCTCCCAACCGAGTTCTTCGATCATTTGTGACGTGATTCTTGCTGTGTAGGTTCACGCATTGTCTTGATGAAACATCACCTCTTTTTGATTCACTAGAGCAGGTCTTTTTTCCTCAAGGCTTGGTTCAAACGCTCTAATTGCTGACAGTATATTTGAACATTAATTGTTGCATTAGTTGGTAAGAATTCAAAGTTGATTATTCTTTGGCGATCCCACCAGATTGAAAGAAGAACCTTTTGACCATGAAGTTCCCTTCTCGGCTGTGGCTGGGGTCCTTCCCCTTTACCAAACCACTGTCTACGACACTTAACATTTCGATAAAAGATCCATTTTTCGTTGCCAGTCACAAGTCTATGCAAAAAAGGTGAAACAAGTAGGAGAGAATGGAAAGAAGAGCAGATGTCAACTCGGGATTTGAGGTTATTTTCAGACAATTCATGAGGCACCCATTTTCCAAGTTTAGGAACTTTTCCAAGTTGTTCAAGATGACAATGAACAGTTGTATGTTTTGAACCACTGCCAATTCCTCAACTGCTAAAGCAGGGATTTCTTCAAGGGCTGCTTCAAGAAGCTTTTCATCAAACTCAACTGGACGTCCGGTTCGATCTTCATCTTCAAGGGTGAAATCTCCACCTCTGAATTTTGCAAACCATTTTTTGCAAGTTCTTTCATTCACACATTCCTCTCCATAAACTGAGTGAATGTTTCTAGCCGCTTCGATTGCCGAGTTTCCTTTCTTGAACTCATAAAGCATTATGTGCCTCAAATGATTCTTGGGTACTTCCATGTTAGCAGGGTTTTAATCAAACACAATTTAATTTTATTGTTCTCTGAAATAAAATTTGTTTAATTCAGTTTAAATGCATCTAAGCATAAAAATAATGTTCAGCTCCATTCGACATTATAAAATACTCTTTAAATTTCGTTCATTTTAACAAAAAGTTAAAATTCAAACAGAACTTATGGGATGACCTGATATATTTCTGGAAAAAATATTACCAGCAATACATTTGTGAAGAAAAAATATTACCAGCAATAAAAATCTTGTCGGCATTGAATAATAAAGAGGTTGTTCCAAGCTCCACAAGCCTCCTGATCAGAAGCCCTGCTGTTGGAGGTAGTTTAACGTCTTACCCAGGACGTGTGACGTTTTGTTTCCATTTTGCTGAAATCTTCCTCGTTATTCTCAGCATCCTTCTGTAGAACGGGGTTTCTGTTGTCTTCAGTATTTCCTTCATTTATGTTGACATTGTCCAGTATTTACGGCTATATAGGAGTACCGATATCACATAAAAGTTCAGTAGACTTTTCTTTTTTTCTAACGGAATTTTCCATAAAGCTTTGTCGTTGCTCACATGTTCAGGTTATTGGTATACATAACATCCTTTAGTAGAACCACATATCTTGTCTCGAGTCGCTTTTTCATCTGTGGAAAAATTGTCTATCATTCACTGTAATATATGAAGACTGATATTATACAACAATTCAGTTCTCTTTTCAGCCCTGGGTATGACGATAAACTACGTCCGGCAGTAAGTTCTTTAATAGGGAGATTGGATGTTTTGAGAAGCATGGGGCAACCTCATGATTGCTGTTGTTCCAATGTGCACTCTGACCCGGTGTGGTAGCACCTGTTAGGGTCCCAGTTATTGGCAGATAGTGAACCCCAAACAAAAAAAAAAAAACATTATGAACACATAGAAATACATTTTTAGAGTAAAAATACGTGCAATTAATTTTAAATAAAAATACTAGTAATCCATTTTTATATAAAAAAAATTGCGAACAATACATATTTATAATAAAATTAACAACAATACATTATATCTGTAATAATAGTTTCCACTATTTTGAGTCATACAACTGTGTTCAAAATATTATTAGTTGAAGCCATAAAATTACTCAAAATAATTATATTTCGGCATTATATAACCCATAGATGTGTTGACATACCGCTAAACAAAATCAACAAACCAACCAACCACGCAAGTATTTTTTTTGTGGGGGGGGGGTACTTTTTAAGAATAATATTGAGACAGAAGAAGACCGACCTTTTCCCCAATCACCATTTTTGGGCTTGTGTTAGATTTTCTGTATAAATACGGAAATAAATATCACTTGCTTCGGGAATTACTAGCCCGCTAACTGATTCCCTGTCTTTCAGTAGTGTATTCTCTTTTACAATAAACCTCTCTTTCATTTATATTGACATTGTCCAGCATTTACGGCTATATAGGAGAACCGATATCACATAAAACCTCTCTTTCTTTCATCTACGCCTGTGTTGCTGTTCCTTTCACTCGAGTATCACCTTTGTCTCTTTGTAACCTCTTTAAAGATACAACACCAACCAACCAAGTACTCTTTTCTTTGTTCCCATATTACTTGGTTATTAATACTTTGTTTAGTTTTTCGAAAGCGTCTCTATTTCGACTCGTCTTCCGAATTCGATGTCACACTTTCCCTCATCTGTCAAAATACTTCCTACGTATTTAAATTTTAGTACCTGTTTGATTTTGATATCTCCAAATTCTAATTCGCGACTTAGGATGTTCCTCTTGCTAGAAGTTTTAACTGTATGTCTATGTGTATTGAATAAAAGGTTTAGGCGTACCAAATAATGATTCGCTCGAGACTTTCTTTTGGAAGAAACATTGTGATCCCAACAACAAAGAAATGAAAGACAAATCCAGGAAGGCTGGTAATATATGAGCAAAAGTAGAGATCGAATTGGCTTGTCAACAGCTGCGCTTATGCTAAACCTATGATGAATGACTGCCGATACAGGTGCGTGTATAACGTTGAATTTAGCTCTATAAAAACGTCCGTGGGCGAGAATACATTGCATCTCTTTGCCTTTCTCAAATATATATATATATATATATATATATATATATATATATATATTTGAGCGACACACATGCATATATATGTATATAGAGAGAGATATAGAGGGGTAAGAGAGAGAATAAAGGAGATAATACAATGTCTAAATAATTGATGGATACTATTGTTTATTCCGGCAGATTTTTATCACTTGAAACGTTATTTCTAGTCGATACCCGCATATGAGTAGACGTTCAGCTTTTTTTCTTTTTTTTTTTTCAATATTTGTCAATATTTCTTTGACGAGGTGTTGTAACTATTTACAATATATCGTTCGGGCTGTTGTCCTCATCTTTATGGCCCAGCGGATAAAAGGGTAGTTTGAGTAATCCAAAGATTGGTTTGATCCAAAGGGTTGTGAGTTCAGTACCTGGCCGGGGCGGAGGGAACAAGAACTTGGCAAGTTGAGTTATTAAAGGGAATTAACTAATGCATCGAATTAGAACAATCTACCCTAGTGGTCTAAATAAAAGGGTTCGATTCGAAATTCAAACGTATGTCCTCTGAAGGAGGCTGGGGCGTATAACGATCGAAAAGTCGTGAATATAACAATAAAGATGATGCCAACAGTCTATAGAATCCATTTACTCTTACTATTTTACCCATATTCTGGGAAAAAGAGATTGATTCATTCCTTTCCCAACGGTAAGTGAATGTAATATACTTGGCTTGAATTCGAATTCGAGCAGCAACCCATCCTGCCTCTACAGATACAACAGACAACGGAAATACTAAAGGGATTATATATAAGGGTGTTTCATTAAGACGGATCATAGTCAGCGGTAAATAAATCAGTGTCATTGCTGAAAATTTATTTATTTCTCTATTGGATCATATTATTTAAGTTATGGCAATTATGTGTGGAAAATAATATCGCCCAAATGTCCGCCACTCGATTGTCAAAATTTTTTATGATATCTCTGTATATATGTGTGTGTGTGTGTGTGTATGTGGTGTGTGTGTGTGTGAGAGAGAGAGAGAGAGAGAGAGAGAGAGAGAGAGTGCGTGCATGTATGAATTTATGCGTTTAATTAATTGATATTTCTTAAAAATATCATTTGTTATGAACTCTCTAAACACACATAAACAATTATACATATATATATATATATATATATATATATATATATATATATATATATATATATATATATGTAAAATGGTGTTTCATTAAGACGGATTATATATCAGGGTGTTTCATCGAGATGGATAAAAGTCTGCAATAAATAAGTCAGTGTTATTGGTTAAAATTTATTTATTTCTCTATTGGATCATGTTATTTAAGTCATCCATGAAAAATAATATCATCCAAATGTCCGCCAAATCTGAAAGAAAAAGAAAAAAATCATTAGACGCTTAAACTTAATTCACATTTAAAATTGGTCTAAATTATTGGAACACCCTTTACTATTCTCATGACGAATAGTAGCAGTTAATACCAAAATATTATATTGGCAGGTAAGACTCAAAATAGTAGAAACTCTTATTATACAATAGAAACAATCCATATTAAATAAAATATATTTAATCACAGCAGACCGTATTTCAAATTCGTATACAATGCCGTATTTGCCGGCCTTTTCAAACGCAGATTTTCCCCAAATGCACGAAAAAATTACCCTCCGTCCAATAGAGCAGTATTAATGTATGAGACGAACATGAAGATCAGGAAAAAATAAGGTTCATCAGGAATCAATGCCCGCAGAGAGCTTAGCTATGAAACTAGGCCTCCTGGAAATCAACCAACATGATATCAATAAAAATATCCCTGAAAAATTCACACAGGAAAAAGAGAATTATGAAATTGCATAATATTTTGTTTTTTGTTTTGGAGAGATACCAGAGTTTACAGAAATATTTGCTCTGATTGTTATATTGCCGCTTGCTTTGTGTTGGTTTTTGTTAATATATGGGTATTGGAATTTATTTTTCTGCATCTATGAAATGTAACTTCATTTACCAACAATTACCATATTTCTCGTTTCCCTACCGATATGACTCATAAGCTTTATGTCAATCCGGACCGAAAGTATGGAGTACCCAGTGAGGATCTAATTGACTACTCAGTCGTAATTGTTCTAGCGAGACAAGCTTGCTAACCATTATACCACTTCGAGGTGCCCACAAATAGTAATTTTCCAGGCGTAGCTTAAATATAGCATAAGACTGAAAGTATGTAGCAGCAAGTGAGGATCGAACTTACTACACAGTCGTAACTGTTCTAGCGAGACATGCTTGCTAACCATTACACCGCCTCAAGGTGCCCCAGTCGATGCAGATATTGCTCCCCGGGAAACAACTAAAACAATTTTCAATAAATGCATGAGAAAATGTAGTAAAATTCTTTTTTTCAAAAATTAGGGATTATCTCACGTCTTTTATAAAATACCATTTGAGTTAATACTGTATGGTTAGTGAGAAAATAACATAAAGGTTAGTTTATAATTTTTAGTATTTTTGGATGTGATGTGTGCATTTTTTCCTTAGATATTCCATGCCAATATCTCGGCAAATACGGGAATGAATATGCATAAATAATAATAATAATAATAATAATAATAATAATAAGAAGAAGAAGAAGAAGAAGAAGAAGAAGAAGAAAAGTAATATTAATAATAATAATAATAATATTTTTTTTTTTTTTTTTGTCAGTGGAAAGTGTCATGACGCCATTTCTAACCTTAGGTCCCTGGGCGGGACCCGGAAAGAAATGTGTAAACGCCAGAAATCAAAGAAAATAATAATAATAATAATAATGATAATAATAAAATTCGTAGTAATAATAATAATTATTATTATTAATATTATTATTATTTGTAATGAAAAATCAACTGTGGTCTCCGCTTGTTTTGTTACTCTCCTCTTTGACAAAGCTATTTCTGTTTACTGGGACTGTAAAAGGACACTATATGCGAACCTTGTATTCTCAGTTGAATAACGCTTTCTTGAAGCCTACACCTGTGTACTTTTGACATTACAATCATTATTATTATTATTATTATTATTATTATTATTATTATTA
This sequence comes from Acanthosepion pharaonis, assembly GCA_903632075.3. Lineage (NCBI taxonomy): Eukaryota > Metazoa > Mollusca > Cephalopoda > Sepiida > Sepiidae > Acanthosepion > Acanthosepion pharaonis. The sequence goes on from CAHIKZ030000113.1 coordinate 2,503,960, forward strand.
TTGACATGTCTGTTCCAGGTGATCAAGGTCAAAGAAATATATGACTTCCGGATTCAGGCGACTAATGTCGCAGTTATCATTGAAGTGTTCGCTTCTACATCACCGAGGTTAAGATCGTACATTGAGAAAATCGGGATAAACCCTACTACCTTATCGCTTCAGAAGTCTGTGTTACATTGGTCCGCCATTGTTCTGCGAAAGGCGTTCTCTGACGATTTAATGCAGTGCGCATATATTGCAAGATCTACGGCTGATAAAGAAAACTGGGCAAAAAACGATGATAATAATAATAATTATAAATATTTGATAGATTATTTTCCGAACCAACCTTTTTTTTTTCTGAAGCAGGTGTTCAAATTATGTCGCTTAAGCGATACGTGTATATATAAATTAATTTGAATTCTGCTGTTGCAAAAATAAATAAATAAATAAACAAAACTATCAGTATGTTAAAATGTAACCTCATAATCTTGTTTACGATACGAATAAAATCCAGTTCATGGTAATGGTTAAAACGCCCAAAAGTACTTGAATAAGAACAGAACTAAACATGAAATTTATACACTTTATTCATAATTTTTGTGCTGAAGGTAAATTAGAAAAATTTGAAAAATTTGAAAATTTGAAAAATTTGAAAATTTGAAAAATTTGAAAATTTGAAAAAATTTGAAAATTTGAAAAATTTGAAAATTTGAAAAAATTTGAAAATTTGAAAAATTTGAAAAATTCGAAGAATTGAAAACTACGAAAAATTTGAATAATTTGAAATTTGAAAATTTGAAAAATGAAATAAATTAAACAAGCAGACCTTGTCGGTTGAATTTAACAAAACCTATTTAAATGAAATCTTGCTGCCTAAATAAATCACACACGGAGACGAATATGCGTGCGCATATATGTGTGTGTATGCTGGCGTGTGGCCGAGTGATTAAAACGTCTTTGACATGGGACCCTTAATCTAAAACTACTTGAAAATACCTCTCTGAAGAAACCAGTATGCAGCGATTAGTGTCTGGAAAATACACCACGTATTGACATAAAGTTTATGAATGATATTGGTAGGAAAAAAAAACTGTTGAGTAGTCGTTGTGCCCTTCTGAACTCACTGTGGAACCATGCATACCTGACGAGCTGAGAGAAATATTCATAGATATATGATTTGTTTTTTACGGTTTATCAACCATTTAATAATTATTTAAGGCCGAAAAATATTTTGGGTTTTAAGAATAATTCTTTCTTTACATTCAAGCGATCTGGGAGAAAGAAAGAGAAAACGAAGAAGAAAGAAAGAAAAAAATAATACGAAAACAGGTCATAGGCGAGCACACACACGCACGGCTGACAGATAACAGATGTCGAAAAATATTCAGGTCACCTGCAAACAAGCATCTGACCGATTTCCGCGGAATCCACGAAAAATGGAAGTTTGTTATCAATTGGTTGTCACCCAAGGGAAAAGAAAGAAGGGAGGAAAAGAAGAAACAAAGTTTAGGGACAATGAAAATATTGATAAGTAACAAGTGGGAAAGTGTGTCATTGGAATGATAGTAAAGGTCTAGGTGGGTGGGGAAGTGTATCTAAGGATATGAAGACAAACCATTAATACGAAAACATAGACAGTCTTCAGAATTAGAAAAAGCCCACACAAGGTGTTGTCACTGGCAAAATTTTTTTGAGATAATAAAGATTTTTATTATCAGACCTTCGAGCGGAGGGAAAATGAAATATTTTTATTCCGTTTCCGAAACGCCAACAAGTCTGAGAAATTCCTTTCTTAGATCATATCCAATTAGGGATAAACTGCTTGACAAATACCACGTGTTAAAAAGCCGAGAGTGTCATCTCAGTCGCTCATGATAAGGGCGATTTAAATAAATGTTTTTGTTTTTTAAGCAAGGTATTTCTTTCCCAAAACAAAGCCACGGATTGTCCACGCCCGACTAAAACGTCATTGGCTAAATAAGATCACATGACACACGAAGGAGGAGGAAAGATACCCGACCAGGACCTCATTGGCCGAGAGCGGTCACGTGACGCACGGGGAGAATCGGTCGACGCCCCTGTCAGAAGTGTAAGTGTGAGAAGCCGATACGAAGAAGCGGGGAAGCGGGCACACGCCCCTCAGAGGCACAGTAATGGAGTGGGAGTGAGAGTGAGTTACCGAAAATGGAAAAGAATGAAAAATCCCTAGCCAGAAATAAGAAGGGTGGATACGTATTTAGAATTATCGAAAAACCCCTGGCGCCGACAGACCCACCCCAGTTTTGACTGCGTCAATAAAAGCGAGACCCCAACCGACAGAAATCGGAGTTTCAGCCGCGGATGGCAAGCTGAGTGGAACCGCGGACGGCGGCCCGAGTTCGGTCACCCACTTTGCGGGCAAGAGAGGCCAGTTCGTTTGGCTTAAGTGAAGAAGTTCGTCCGACCCAAGCCGAAGAGAAGAAGTTAGTTCGCGCACCGACGGCGGAGATGAGTGACCAGTAATTCAGACTCTGGAGAGAAGAAGTTCAGTTCGTTCGACCCCGAGAGAAGAAGTCAGATTGAGCCGCGGACCCTGGCGAGAAGTTTTGAACCTTGGACGACAAGCAGAGATGAGCGCCAGTGTTGAAACCGCGTCAAGATAGGGGCTGACCAAGATTCACGCACGCTTCTGGACTCTTCTTCAACCAAGAACAAGTAGTTTGAAGAGCGACTTAGAATCAGACCACAGAAATAAGTATTTTTCGACTTTCGTCCAAAGACACACCGAAACACAAATTTCTTAGAGAGCAGACAACTTGAAGCCTTAAAGTTACCTAGTAAAAGCGTCGTGCCACAATCCACAGAGCGGGTCGGGAAGTAGACATAGTCCTATGTACCGAGCAAATAGATATAAAAAGTTTGTTACCTTTTTCTTTGATACGTTGGACCTTGTGAGTTTTTCTTTTATACATAATTGTGTGTTATCACCCCCGTTGAACTCAACTTGCATTACGGCCCCAACCCCTGTTTGATCTCGTCTGTCTAAGATCAATTCACAGCGTGGGTAGGCAGACTGGAGATCAGTGCAGTTACCCTGGTAACCAGGCGTTGGAAGCGGGTTGGGAACGGTGAGGCTGGTATCAATCTAACCAAACGGTTAGAACGTCACGTTTGGAGCAGCGAGGAGCGAACAGCTGACGCCGCGGCGAAGACGTCACAGTTGGTGCTGTCCGTGACCAGGATATCAGAGCCTGGGGAGCATGTGATGTCACAATTGGCGCCGCGACCGGGATCGAACGACACAGTCGACGCTGCGACCGGGGGACGACGTCACACTCACAAGTCATCGTGACTGAGGGTTTGCGGCTTTGTCAAACTAATGATCAGGCCAGATTTTACGCCAGAAACTGCAAATCAGGTCCGCTCAGTACAGCTGTACTATAACCACAGCTCGGAATCTTACTTATTATAAAACGCAGATTGTGTGTGTGTGTATCTGTAACGTTTATATATTGGATTGGATTTCCTACATTTTTTAGCCGATTTCAACAAAACTTCACAGGACTACATAAAATTACCTTGTGGCGGTTCTAACAGCGCCGAAAATGGGAAAAACACAATTGTTTTTTAACAAAATCAGTTTGAAAACACGATTAAGACACATCGTGAGAATGAAAGGGGGAAAACTCACATCGTGTTAAAAAAACCCACGTTGATTGTGTGTGTATGTGTGTGTGTGTGTTCCTTTATATATGGGATCGGATTTCATACATTTTTCAGCCGATAAAACAAACATTCACTTTTTTTTTTGGCAGGTAGTGTTTCTTATTGTCTTGCACACTTTTTTTCTTTATTTATACATTCAGAATGCTTTAAAAATTCCATTTACAAGACAATTGTTTAAAATTCTATTCACAATGTTTTTGTTTGAGTTTGGGTTTGACCAATTCGTAAAAAAAAAAAAAAAATAAATAAATAAAAAACTAAGATATGCGTGTCCGTCAACCTAAACAATAATCTAACAATCTCTACTGATTGTACGAATCGAAACATCGGATAATTTTTTATCTTTAGGGAAAGATAATTCCACGTACTTTAGGGCCGTTTTTACAATTCCCTTTGCAATTTGTTACAAGGCAGATCAATAAGGCATTGATTCTATTTGAAATTAATTAAATATTTAAAAGAAAGAATTAAGAAATAATTTAAAAATGCTGACGTAAGAAATCTGATAGACAAAAAACAACAATATTTCGAAGATGATAATTATTAAGGAAAGAACACAGTACTTACCTTGTAATAAATTAATAAACCCAAATAAAGTTAATATCTTTTGTATTAGAAACAACGAGTGGAAAATATATTCAAATCAAAATTGTATTATGAATCACGACAAGCAAAATATGCAATTTTTTTTACTGTATTCAATAAGTAGAAATCATAAATTTTAAAACTAAAAGATTACAGAAAGGCTGCCTACATTTTTCAACCAATTTCAACAAAACTTCACTTTTTTTTGGCATGTAGTGTTTCTTATTGTCTTGAACACTTTTTTCTTTATTTTTACATTCAGAATGCTTTAAAAATTCCATTTACAAAACAAATGTTTATAATAAAATTCTATTCATTAATCGATAGACTCATAACGATTGTAAACAATGTTTTTATTTGAGTTTGGGTTTGACCAATTCGTAAAAAAAAGAAAAAAAAAACTAATTAAGACATGCGTCAACAATAATCTTTGTCAATTTTATTTTTCAGTCTTTATGATGGTCGATACTTGATCTATCTCTTACTGTTACATCCCCGAGCAATGCCGGGCTCTACTGCTAGTCAGTGTATATTGAAGAAAGACCAACGTGCCTGAACAGACATCTGCAGCAGGGATTTTCAAGCCACCCAAACAGACATAATCAGAAAACGAACGGCAAGCCATGCGTGTGCTTCAGAGAAGTTGTGTGGATTGGAATGTACTTTATCAAAGGGTTTTAATTTGATTGACAGGACCGAACACATTTTCTTTGTCTGTATAGTGACAGGCCGGGGGTGATAGGGGTAACATGGTTGTCGGACATCTGGACGAATCTGTCCACTCAGATTACAGAGGAATCATATGCAAATGGGGAAATTACCATTTTGAATAGACTGTGGCCGGACTGTCAGAATAAATATGAAATGTGGCCGAGCTTATACGTAACATGTTGAATTTTCACAAGTCTTTCTCTTGGACAATCAATTCTTGCTAAATCTTTAACCTTCTGCAGTGTTAAACAAATATACCGGGTGTAACAGCGAAACTGACTAAATCGTGTAACGTCATAATTATCCACCTCACAAAATGTTTAATATCTAAAAAAAAAACACTAAACTAATTCAGTATCTTTTTTCCAGATTTTTAGATAAGGCGTTTAGCCATCACGACACAATTTGTCGTAAGTATCCGTGAAACGCTTTTCATTAGAAGGTTATGGTTAGGTTACAGTTTCGATTCCTGTCGGAGAAGCAAATATTTTCTACAAAAATTTCTCGAACATTCAAGCCGCTAAATATAATTAATACTGTTTATTAAAGAAAAGAAAAAAAGAGCATTTACTTAAATTATATCTATATAAATGACGTATAAACGGTAAATATATCAAAATAATTGTCGGAATTTGTCTACTTCATTATATATATATATATATATATATATATATATATATATATATATATATATATATATATATAATAATAATAAATTAATAATTTAAAAAACTCCAAAATTGCTTGAGGATATTTTAATTTAATTACAAAATTAAATTTGAAGCTTTTAACTCACATTTTTGAAACATGGTTATTACTATGGAGCGAAAAAAACATTTTAAATAAGTTAATTTATAATATTAATGCTCTGTAAATTTACATTGAGCACTATTTTATAAAAAATAAAAATACCAATAATAACACCGGGTTATATATATATATATATTATCTATCTTTATATATATATATATATATATATATATATATATATATATATATATATATATATATATCAGGCTTGAGAGCTTTACCCTGATCAACCAATCGAATATCACCTATGTTAAATTCAAGCTAAGCGGAAAAGAAAAAAAAAAGAAAAATTATTGTCTTAGAAATTTGTCATGGTCAAGATTTGACATCTAAACGAACCCAGCCATTAACTTAAAGTCTGATACAAATGGTTACAATAAATGTACACATGCGATACAGTCAACTTTCATAAGAAATAAAAGCCGAGGTGGGGTAGAGAGGTAATTTAACCGAATGCCCAAATACTTATGAAATTTGTAGATTTCCTACTTAAAAAAAATGTAGTTGATAAATAATATTACTCTACTATGTATTGAGCCCTGTTTTAAATTAAATCTTACGAAAGTTGGATGTGTAAGCTATTTATTCTCATCGTACCAGGGATATATATATATATATATATATATATATTGTTAAAGATGTTACAACATGTGTTACTCGAGAGAAGGAACACGCGCGTAGATGAAAGAAGAGAGTTTTATTGTACAAAGAATACACGACTGAAAGACAGGGAATCGGGTGGCAGGCTGGTAATTCCCGATGCAAGCCCCTACGTATATCCTGTGCTCACCATATATAGCTAATGATATAGTCAGTCTTCACAGGCAATAGGTATTGTGGGATATTCCATTGCAAAATATATATATGCGTGTATGTGTTTATCGTTCAATGTTTTTACACACACGCACACACACACACACATATATATGTATATATATAGGATTATATATATTATATGAATCATTCATACAATAATTCATGTATTCATGTAATTATAAATTCATTTATAATTCATGTAATTATAAATTGAACTGCACCTATAATCGAAATTAAAATAACTGATCCAACGTGCAACTTTCGGATAACAAGTGTGACATTTCTGTAATTATTGACCAATATAGTTCCTGCCACATTGACGGAAAACCTACCAGTACAAAAGAATTCTCCTATTACTATATTTGTACAAAAACGCGCAACCTTAAAATTTAAAATTCAAACTCAGCGTTGCGACCGCACGTTTCAAAATAATAACACATTTCTCATAGCATTTTTTTCGGATTACATCTATATTTTCGTTGTCCTCTTATTACCGAGAAGTAAAAAACAAGAATAAATTTATTTCCATACCTGAGGATGTCTTTACGAACAGACGAAAGCTTGTAAAAACTAAAAAAGACCTTATGCAACTGGAATTTATAAACAGGGATCATATCATTCATATACAGGTTCGGGGTTAGTGTACCCTATTGAAATTGTTTCCGAAGATGTATTCTCGCCATTTAAATCATTAACCTCTATATTTGTTTTTGTATAAATGATTCATGTAATTATGAATTGAACTGTGTGTGTGTATAGTAGAAAAGCTTATAAACGATGCGTTTTACGACGTCTATTGGAATCACCTTCTTCGGATCGGAATGAAAAACAAAATTGTGCGCAAAAATTGCGTTGGTTTTTCTGAAGAAATACTGGAAAGTGCTATTTAAGAAACCAATTTTCAGGGAGAATTGTATTAAGTTCAATAGCTTAGAAATGTCTGCCGAATTTAACACACGTCCGTTAGAAACAATATTGACTTGATACTTATGTAATATCTCATCTTCAGTATTGTAGACGGAGAGAGAGAAACACAAATACATAGTGAAACATGTCGCTAAACACACACATATATAGAGAGATGAACATTCACGCGAACAAAATCCAGCAGACAGCAATGACTCCAATATACATACATGCATACATTTCTCCGATTGAGCAGTATGCGGAAAATAAATTTTTAAAACAGTGGCTGCTCCTGCTTATAATGCATCGCTCTTCAATTATGAATTGAGCGCTCTGGCTGCTCATTTGACGTTTACATACATCACGTATATAATAGGTTAAAAGATTCCTTTCACTGCCAAGTACCGATTAGTCTCTGACTGATGCCAAATCAGTCGAGTTTCGATCGCAATCAGCAATCAGATACCTAGCTATACTGGTGAGCTTTGATACAGTAAACCAGGCTTGTATATATATATATATATATATATATATATATATATATATATATTTCATATATATATATATATATATATATATATATATATATATATATATATATATGAAGAAATATAGTCTTAAGGTGTGCTTTATATTTATGGGATAAATGCTCAATATCAGAGATAGAGCGTGTGTAAATATAAAGTGAACAAGAAGTCAACACTTAGAGCGACAGTCTGTTTCATGCTATATGCAATCGAAACAGACTGTCGCCTCTAAGTGTTGACTTCTATGTTCATTTTTATATATATATATATATATATAACTTTTTATCAATATATGATAAAGAGCAAATTATGATAATTAGTATAAAAACTTAAAAATTCATATTCGGTAATAAATTTATTTCGATGAATATAGGTATATTCTTCTCATCAGGCCGAATATATTATCTGAAATGGAATTGATATATCCAGATAGATAGATATACAAGGATAAAAAGGGATAGAAATATTTACAAGATGAAACAATAGCAAAAACATATTGACCTAGAAAAGTTTTCTTAGGTGGCGGCTTACATTAAGACAGAACAAGTTAATGTAAAGGGTAAGGGAAAGTAAAGAGATAGGAAGGTCAAATTTATAAAAAAAGGCAGTTAAAGAATTGACTGGATAACAGCATCATCATCGTCATATAATACAATCATCAACTCATACTGATACTCTTATTAGAATTACTGCTACTACTAATAATAATAATTATAATATTAATAAAATAATAAAGAACAAATAAAATGTATATATATATATATATATATATATATATATATATATATATATAAAAAGATAGAACAGTATTAAGATATACAACCCGGTATTATTATTGGTATTTTATTTTTGCAAAATAGTGTTCAATGTAAATTTACAGAGCATTAATATTATAAATTAACTGATTTAAAATGTTTTTTCGATACATAGTAATAACCATGTTTCAAAAATGGTAGCTAAAAACTTCGAATTTAATTTTGTATTACGTATTTTAATTTATATATATATATATATATATATATATATATATATATATATATATTGTGAATTATAAAATCCAAAAATTACATCATATGAGGAATAGCCCATTTAGGCAGACGAAGATATCAGTCGTCTTTGTTTTCAACCCTGTTGTGGACTGAGTTCGTGTCTATACAGTTGCTGTGGTGGGAGGGTCGAATAGACATGAACTGAGTACTCACTGTAATTGATAAGATAGATGACCACTCTCCTCCTCTGCTGAAACAGCTCATTACCCACATGAGGCCATTTTGGATTTTACTGTCTAATATATATATATATATATATATATATATATATATATATATATATATATAGTAGCAAATCATAAAATCAAAAACACCTCATACGGGGAACACTTTCAATCGACGCCAGTCTTAATCAACCACGGTATCTAGACTGAGTTGTGTTTATTATTGTATCTATATTTTCTGTTTTGGTTTTTTATTAGTTACTTTTACTATATATATATATATATATATATATATATATATATATATATATGTGTGTGTGTGTGTGTGTGTGTATATATATATATATATATATATATATATATATATGTGTGTGTGTGTGTGTGTGTGTGTGATTAGTTAGGATCTCATAGAAAAAGTGCAATATAATGACATTTGCAACATCCCGAAATTATACAAATGTGAAGATTTCGCAAAAGAAACAATATATTCCTTCTAAACTGTCAGTGACTGAAATTTTTTCTTTCTTTTTATGTACCATATCATTTCAGGAATTAAGCGATCATGACTCTCCACATCTCCCTATCCCTTGCAGCTCTCCACAAGTTCCTTCCGTCTGTTTCCTCCCCCAGACCACGTTCTGTCATCCACTTGTTTAAGTCCGCCAGGTATGTCACGCGTTGTTTTGCCTTATCTCTCTTTCCCTCTATTCTTCCTCATTATGTGTCCGAGAAACTTCAGCTGCCTCTTCCTGATATTAAGTACAAGCCTCCTCTTTGTTTGCATCGTTACTCACACGCTCGGTTCATAATATCCTTACATCCTTTTGTAGAACCACATCTCTGTAGCATCGAGTCTCTTCTTCACCTTTGAGGAAATCGTTCAAAATTTCGAAGGACAGATGTCACGTAAGAGTTCAGTATTCTTTTCATGGCGTACGTATTGTAAAATACATATTAGAAAAAGTGCAAATTTACAAGTATTTCTTCAAAGCGACTTAATATTATGGTTGACTAGCAGCATGGCCCGGCGTTGCCTGTGCTTGATTCAAAAATCGTACGACTCATACAGCGATCGCTATCACTTGACTTAAAATATTTTTTTCCCTTCCTTGCCTGTAAAGGAGTGCCCTTTGCCGTACTGATGTTGCTACATGCCTTACTTCTCACACTGCGAATTTTTTCTAAGCTCTATACTAAACATTAAATCTGTTACGAAAAAACAACTAAACAAAATGAACACAAAACGATTAACTTTAAAAAAGGACTCGTAACTGGAAAAACCGAATGAAAAAAGAATGTTAACAACAAATACTTTTTCATACCCAACCCAGTTCTGCGGAATCAGAATCAACGTTGAGTTTAAGAAAGCGAATGAGCCAATTGAAGTAAAAACCAATACTGATTTAAATTTTTCCCACTTGTGATGAATGCAGCTATCGATTTTTTTTTTGCATGCTAGCATACTACTTAACATTCGTGTCAGTCAGCTGTTGGCTCTCACGCTGGCCAATAGAATCTTCCTGCCTATTCGTGGCAGCCAGCTATAGACTCTCACTCTGGCCAATAGAATCTTCCTGCCTATTCGTGGCAGCCAGCTATAGACTCTCACTCTGGCCAATAGAATCTTCCTGCCTATTCGTGGCAGCCAGCTATAGACTCTCACTCTGGCCAATAGAATCTTCCTGCCTATTCGTGGCAGCCAGCTATAGACTCTCACCTGGCCAATAGAATCTTCCTGCCTATTCGTGGCAGCCATTATAGACTCTCACTCTGGCCAATAGAATCTTCCGCCTATTCGTGGCAGCCAGCTATAGACTCTCACTCTGGCCAATAGAATCTTCCTGCCTATTCGTGGCAGCCAGCTATAAACTCTCACTCTGTCAATAGAATCTTCCTGCCTATTCGTGGCAGCCAGCTATAGACTCTCACTCTGGCCAATAGAATCTTCCTGCCTATTCGTGGCAGCCAGCTATAGGCTCTCACACTGGCCAGTACAAAATGGCCGCAAACTGTATGAAAATTGCCGTAAAAGCATGACAGAATCGAATATTTCCACTATCGAGTTGGGAAATGCTAGGTCGGTCTTGGCCTTCCCGCTAACTTGGAGCATGTGCATATAAATTTTGGTGCAACTCCGTCGATAATTGCGGCCGTGCATTCGTTACACACACACACACACACACACACACACACACACACACACATCCTGCCTTTTATAGGTAGAGATACCAGTGTCCTTATTATAGTAGCTAGTATTTTGGTTACATGATCTTGCTAAAAAATTAAGAGAAGCTGAAAAGATCGGTATATTTCAGGTAAAATGAATATAGTTTCATTGCGATGTCTCTTAAAGAAGAAAAACTAAAACATTGTATGAAGAAACAATATTTACAACTAATACCATTCAAACTATTTTGCGTAAAAAGTATCAGCTATCTGTTAATGATACACGTGAAACTACTGGAGAAGTTCTTTTTTAAAGTGTAACGAAAAAAATAACTATCTTTTTTATCGACGTGTGTGCCATTTGTCTGTGAAAATAACAGTGTGAAATCAAATTCCGTTTTAAGAACGGAAGACAGAAAGTTATAACCCGGGGACTTGACACCCAACTTGTACATCACAGCTGATTCTAAAATAGATTCGATTTCACAAATAATGTCTATTCAAACGTTATATTGGGAAAGCTGGGTTGACTGTGAGACTATTCCAACTGATAGTTTTCTGTTGACGTTAATACAATATCAGACATGTTAGACAAATCAAAGTTTTATGTAAAGACATTTGAGGTTTATTTATCATAACTTTATCGAGACAACAAAGAAAGCAAGACATAAAATTGTAATTTATACTGGAAATTATATGGACATTCAACAGCGGGAAAGCTTTTTGTTTAAAGCCACCCACTAAAAGCAATTTACATTTGTGGAAACATTTTAGAGCGTAAATACGGCAATTGGATAACGATGCAAAATAAAGTCCTTCAAAATATTCCTTTGTTTGGTGCCGTAATGATTAACCACACAGATTATGGAAATGGAGAACAGAGCTTGAATACCGACATTAACTGTTATTTAAGTTCAAAGTAATGCTCTTTGAAAAAGGATGAATTCATTCGTCTAGAGTTTCTGTAAAGCTTAGACCGATTTCAGCTTCCACCAAAATAAGAAAAATAAATAAAAATAATCCTTTAAAAGAACTTTCGTTGGTCATGAACTATATATATATATATATATATATATATATATATATATATATATATATATATGTGTGTGTGTGTGTGTATATATATATATATATATATATATATATATATATATATATATATATATATATATATATATATATAATGGATATATATAACCCGTAACACATGTAGTGCAGCTGCAGCAGAATTAGTGTGTCTTGGGCAAGATAGCGAAGGATCCCAACCATCTCCAGGCTGCTCTGAATTCAATCAATGTTTTCCTTCTCCTAGACAGGAAGCCACTCAAAGCAATAGAACATAGTCTTTTTTAACACCCATAGCAGGGGCAGAAGTGTCGGATTAATATCTTTCCCATGTCAATGAATGTAATGAACTCTTTGTTTCGATTCCTCAATACATTAATCTTTCTCTCTCTCTCTCTCTCTCTCTCTCTCTCTCTATATATATATATATATATATATATATATATATATATATATAAAGAAAAACATACCACTTTAAGGCTCCATTGTAATAGTTTGTGTGTGTGTAATTTCTATATATATCATATATGCCCGGTACTTATTGGAACGCGCTCAATAAGAGTGATAGAGTTAACATACATTTTTAGTTGCATTGATGATGAATACAACTAAAATACTATCAATACAACTCACTATTATAAATAAGATTAAATAAATATAAATATATACTGTTAAATACAAATAAATACTATCAATAAAATATATATAGTCGTCCACAGACGGCTCTTCAGTGTGGCTAGACGTTCGATTGTACTGTACTACTACTGTACTGATGCGGCATTCACCCTGGGCGGATTGAGCCGGCTTCTTCCTGTTATGAGAAGAAGATTCTTGGGATAAATTACAGAAGTAGGGTACCCAGGCCTACTCGGATAACGTTCTTACTTGCCGCGGGGTTCCCACAGACGCAGAGACAGGAACGACCAGAAGCCGCCGGTTGCCGATGTAGACGCTCCTTGGATTTTCACCAGAGCCCTTGTTAGCCGGCGTGTGTCAGACCTGTCCGCCTTTGGTGGCCCTACCAGGAACGAAGTTCCGGCGGCATAGCTCTGACACTACTGTTTACACCCCCCCACCGACTGTGAGGTAAGGGTTGGACTTTGGGGGCTTATAGTACCAGGTGTTCCCAAGCGGTCCCCCATCTAAGTACTGACCTGGCTCTACGATGCTTAACTTCGGTGATCGAACGAGAACCGGTGTTTCAGCGTGATTTGACCGTAAGCTAGACGTTCGATTGCTTCAAGCTGGAATCAAAACATATATATATATATATACCAACGCTCGGAAAAAAGGTAAAAATCTGCCTGGGCAACGTCAAGTGAACATGACATGTCGGATATATATATATATATATATATATATATATATATATATATATATATATATATATATATATATATATATATATATATATATATATATATATATATATATATATATATATATATATAAAAGAGCACTGGTTAGAAATGGTTTTGATGACATTAGTTCTATAATACCCAGAAATTCATACACAGATCTCCTCAAGGACATATGGCACAGTGGATAAAGTCATTAGTTGTGAGTTCAATATTTGGCTAAGTCAGTGAAGAACTCGGAGAGGGAATTAATAGTATTATAATCAAACCTAATGTGCTGTTGGTTTCTAGGAACTGATCTGCTTGACCCTCATAAGTCGAATTCAACGGGAGAGTCGATATATATATATATATATATATATATATATATATATATATATATATAATTTACCCGACATGTCATGTTCACTTGATATTGCCCAGGCAGATTTTTACCTTCTTTTCCAAGCGTTGGTATACGTTTTTGGTGGTGAAAATATTTTCTAATGGAAACCAGACTCTAGAGTTTGCTGAACAATTTTCAAATTGAATCCTGAGATATTTTGTTCGGAACATATAATGATGCTTATAATTGTACTATACTATTTTAAAGAATAAACTTGACAAAAATTACACTATTCGAACAATTGTCCTCATCTTTGACACCATATTTATCAAAAAGTTTCAGAAGAAACGGTAAGATGGCCGGAGCGTACAACGGTAGACTGTTCTAGTACCACGTCTAATGGAGATCAGCAATCTCCCGTTAATTCCCCTCTCCAAGTTCTCCACTGCCTTAACCAATATTGAACTTACACTCTTTGGGTCCTGTCACTGTATCTAATTAACGACTTTATCCACTGTGCCACGTGTCCTTGAGGACATCTGTGCATGAATTTCTGCGTATTATAAACTTAATGTCTTCAGCAACCATTTTTTACCAGTGCTCATATTGCAATTTTTGCTGTTATCATACATGTTTTTCCCAGAGCTCATATTGCATTTTTTTGTTGTTATTATTGCTTTTCTCTGGCACTCCTTATTACTGGTTCCCATATTGTATTCATTTCTATGCTAGTTCGGCTTAGGAGTTTTTTTTATGGCTTAGCATATGTGCTGATTCTTTAAGTTTGCGAATTTTCCAATGATATTCTTTGTCTATGATTTCAACCTGATCCTACAGAGGGCGGTGATCTCCTTTTTCTCTCCATATGTGGTCAGCCACGACTGATTTTTCCACTTCCACTCGTGTTACAGATTTCTGGTGTTCTTGAAGCCTTACCTTAAGGGGACGGCCTGTCTCTCCTTTATATTTCTTTCCGCAGCTGCACATCTCAAGAAGGCCGGAGCGTACAATGTCCGAAACATTGTGATAAATATGACGACAAAGATGAGGACAATAGTCTGAATAATGTAAATAGTGTACATAATACTTCATCTCAGAAATATAGACAGAGACAAAATTTGAGTAACTCAACCTAATATTTATTCCGTTGGCGTCGGGGGTGGGGGGTTATTTCAAATTAAATGAAGAATTGTCTCACCCATGTCCAACAGAATAAGGAATAGGCATTGGCTTGGTAAACGGAACATTTTGTAGGGCATTGCTTTTTGGATAGTTTATGTGTTATGAAGTACGAAAAACTCTTACAAGGATTGGTATTTACTAAAATTCACTAAGTCTTACATTGACTTGTACAGCAAAATTATTCTCAGACGACTATAAAACATAGCAGAACTTAAATCGGTAGACGTAATTATAGCAACTTACGCTACACGGATGTTGGCAGATTCCGAAGGAAAACTGAAAGAACTAATAAATTATGAAAACAACTCAAAGAAGACAGGGTGTGAAGTTGTCAGCAAAAGAGACAACCTAATTTGAGCGCTGTAAATCGGGGACGTAATATTCAAGGAGATGCGAATATTTAACTGGAGTGGAACCTCGATTCACGTATTTAATTCGTTCCTAAAGCCCTTCGTAACCCGAAATGTTCGTAAGCCGAAACTAATTATCCAAGCAATTTAAAATGGATTAATCCATTCCTGGTCCGATGATGATTGCTTAGTGCTTCAACAACGGTACTTTGTGAACAAATTTATGCCCAAGACTAATGAAAATCATTAAATCTAAGAAAAAAAAAAATAAACCCAATACGAAAAAGGTAAAATATAGACAAAATCTTTAATTTTACCGGACCTGTAAGTAGGAGAGTGGATGGCATAATATGGTTTGGAAGGGGAAGGAAAGAGATGTTATTGTTTGGAAAGGAGAAGGAAAGAATTGATCGTCTCTTTATTTATAAGAATAGTATAGATCATTGAATTTGCCATATGAAACTGAGTATTAAGAGACAATATCATCATCATAGAGACAATATCATCAACAAATGTTTTTCTATTAATTTTTCTTTTTCCTTTACCATTATCACTGCGAGCTTTCTTTCGAGTCATGACTGAGGACTAATGAAAAGATAAAAAAAGCACAATACAATAAAATTGGTAAAGAAAAGCGCTGCACAACACACGAACGTATACAACATGGCGGTCGACTAAGAATAGATTCCGTTCGGGTTGACTCGGTTCGGCTCGGTTCGGAATTGGTGTTCGAGAACCGAAATATTTGTTTCATAACCCAGGCATATTCGTCTCGAATATTCCATTCGGAAACCGATTTCTTCGACATGGAAGACGTTCGAGAGCCGACGTCGCATTGTACTTGGATAAAACGGGAATGAAAAGGGATGTCATGATTGCAAATTCTCCAAAAAGTACTGTAATTGAAATATCAGGGCAGTGATTTAACAGAGGGTGGAAAATGTGACATCGAAATCCGACGGTGTTTAGGAAGAGCAAAAAAAGACTTCAAGGTATTCTCTTATTTGATACCGTAATATATATATATATATATATATATATATATATATATATATATATATATATATATATATATATAAATATAAATATATATATATATATATATATATATATATATATATATATATATATAAAAGGCTCAAACACTAAAACATGGAATATTAATGTTTGAGCCTTTTATATTATATTCTTGCTCTGTCCTGGACATTGAGCTCTACCTGGATTCTATTTCTTATATATATATATATATATATATATATATATATATATATATATATGTGTGTGTGTGTGTGTGTGTGTGTGTGTGTGTGTGTGTGTGTGTGTTCGGAGAGCTGTGTTTGAATTCCAGTCGAATCCATTACATTCACTTACGTGCTAATAATCTTGGGAAATATATTAATCCTCTTCTTCTCCCCCAGCTATCGGTAAATAGGACAGACTGGGTTCTATAGACTTGGATGGCAACTGGTCTAGGAGAAGGACAACTCTGAATTCAAAACCTGCGGAGGGTCGTTTGGGGAAATTGTGGCACGTAGAGCACCAGCTCAATGTATTCGGCCCTTCACAAAGTTTGGTTGGTCCTGCACAAAACCTTCACCACTATAATCTAATCATATATGTTGGTGTCTGGGCCGTCAGTTCCTAGGAACTGAGTTGCTTGACCCTCATACGAAATAATGACCCTCATAGGCAATAAAATCGGATTAAAGATTAAAACCACTAAATCCCTGACTATAAAATTAAATTACATTATCCAGAAAAAAAGGCTTAGACAGAAACATCTATCTTTTTAAATTTGGATTTTTAATGTAACTATAACAACAAGAACATTTCGATTTCATTTTTGCCTTGAAAAATCGAAAGAAGAAACGCGTCAAAATCTAAGATTTTTTTCCAATTGTCATTTGATACAAATTTGTCTTGTCTACAGAATTCATCTGGGAATTTATATATATATATATATATATATTGTTAAATATAACAGATAATGAATGTCTATTATGTCTGATCAGGAGCCGTTATAATGTTCGAATGTTTGCTTTAATTTCTGGTGAAAATAAAGACAAAAATTGTCCAACATTTTGACTATTTTTTTTATTAAGTTGTATCTAAGCTCTCGGCTCCAACGAATCATCCCCAACGTGGTTATACAGACATGAAAGAAATATATATATATGATATTTTGTTATTGTGGCATAGGAAATTGCTATGTGATGTTAACTTTCGCGGAGTAGCAGACGCGCAGATCGTAAATTCAAGATGCGGTTCTATGACGTCATACGACGCGATAAACCGAAGTATTACAACAGAACCAATGTCTCGATGTAATGTGTTGTGCCTCGTTTGAAATGTAATATTGTTGAGTGTGGGTTGCTTCGTTTTAATATAGATGGCCTCCAATATCTGAAGGTTCTTTTTACTGTGTGTATGTGTGAGTATTATTGTGTTATCAACTATTATCTGGCAGAATTTCCTCCATGCCAAATCAACGTACTTAGAAGTAGAAAACTTCTGGTAGAAACAAGGAAAAGACCGCTGAAGTATTATAGAACATTAATCTACCAATATGGCAGTTAATGCTGGGCAATTTTCTTACAGCTGAAGTGAAGACTGCCGCCGACAGCAATCTGGTTCTACAGAAGGATTCTGAGAATACATGGACGGAGCACATAAGGAAAAAGAGTGTCTAAGGGAAACGGGAACAAAAAGGACAATTATATAAGAATCAGAAAGAAACTTCTGGGACAAATAATGAGGAGAATTTGACATTTACATGACATTATGAAGGCTAAAGTGACAAGGGTAGAAGTGGCTTCCTAACAGACGAGCATGTGAGTTGAAGCCAGAATATCAGAAATCACTTCAAAAACACTGAAACAGTTATTTGGCTTAATCCAATCGTTCTTAACATATCATGTAATGAAGATTAGCTAGAACGGCCAAGCTTCTAGATCATTTCACATTTATGTGGGCGTCAACCAGAGTTCTATTCTTGAACCTACTTCATTACCGACTTTCTTCATGTCATCAATCCCCAACTAGGTATTTTTAGTGGTGACATAACGATTTGATCCTATCTTATTATTAAATACGATAAAGCAAAATCGGTGGCTGCTCTCGAAAATGACCAGTTAACTCGGGCAAGGAATGAAAAATTTAAATTAAAAATTTTAACATCTCCAACACCCCCGCCATAAAAACAAAACAAACAAACAAAAAAACTGGTATCATTTGATCACCACAGAGAAGATTTTCTGTCTGCTATCAGCATGACTGATATTAACTAAAGGAGAGCACGTTCTTGGGCCCAAGTTTGACACTGACATGATGGGGAGTGATTATAATGAATTAATTCCTAGGTCTAATGCTAAGGTAGTTGGTTCAGTGTCATGGCAGACAATTTTATCTTGTCAGAATCCATGTTGCACTAACATTTGTCCATGGATTGAATATTGCTCTTATATCTGGTCTGGTACTCCTCAAGATGCCAGGTTAGGACAGATTCCATTGCAGAGTCTTCGTTACACATTTGTCAAGAATCTCGAGATTCTTGACAAAGTGTAAAGACTCATATATAAATATTATTTAATCTATTCGAGATACAATCTCCCAAAGGGCATTTGAATTTGTAAACTATGTAGGTTTTTTGCAAATCGCTAACAGGGAGATGGGAGAAGAATCATTGCGACTATATTTAAGTTGGATATACTATATTTAGTGTAGTAAATGATTAACCAATTTTTTTATTTTTTATTTTGCTAGGAGATTGTATCTCCAATGGATTAAATAGTATTTATATTGGTCACACCACAAACTCGCTTTCACGGCGCTTGACTCTACATTTGAATGATAATTTTAACATTTTTAAGCATTTAAAACAACATGTCTGGCCGCGTACTCAACTTCGGAAAAGCCTTGTTGAATACACAACTATACTTAAACATGAAAACAATAAACAAAATTTAAAAAAAACTTGAAGCTATATACATAAAACAGTTGAAACCTAACCTGAACAAAATAAAGTATGAAATCTCCACAAATATTCTTAAATGCCTATAATTTATAACAGAAGCCCTTGGTTTATACCAACGCCTTCCCATACTTCATACTTTTTGTTTTCACTCTCGGGTGTCATGTGTGATGAAACTGCATTTCGGAATAAAATAGAAAAAAAAGAAATTTTTTAACGTTGAAACAAGATGTACAGTTTTGTAGTTGGTATATGCATGTTCTAATGTAACACTGCACATATATATATATATATATATATATATATATATATATATATATATATATATATATATATATTATAAATTAACTGATTTAAAATATTTTTTTTTCGCTACAGAATAATAACCATGTTTCAAAAATGGAAGCGAAAAGTTTGAATTTATTTTGCAATTAAATTAAAACATTAGTTCCCTTTCATCCTCAAGCGAATTTTGGAGTAAATTATTTTGTTTTTTTTAAATTTCTGAGTTTTAAAGGCACAGAAAAATTCACAATTCACTGTTTCCAAGGATACAGAGAGATCCAATCATTCAGACAAGGGGTGGTAGCCTGTTCATTTTTATTAACTTTTGTTGTATCATTTATTAGTTACGTTCGAAAAAAAAGTTATGTTTAGCTAGTGTAGGGATGTATTTTCTAACGAATTCTGACATCCGTTAAATGCATGTCGTCTGGTGTTTTATAAAAAAGTTATTGTTCACGGCAAAAAATTCTAACAGCATTTTTTTTGTTTGTACACTAAAAGATTTTTGGTGGATGTTTATATTGGAATGCGTTTTATTTAACTACAATTTCAAAATATTTTCACTTTTAATTTTTAATATACTATATTTCTTTTCGAAACAAATAACTATTTTGTAAAAATAAAAATATCTGTTTTGTTAAAATAAAAATAAAAATATCAATAAGAACACCGGAATATATATCTTACTGTTGTTTATATTATATATATATATATATATATATATATATATATATATATATATATATATATAATTGCAAATTCACTATATACTTATCTATAATAAAAGAGGAAAGCATTGAAAAAGGTGTTTTGCAGTTCGAACAGTATTGATAATTAATTTACTGTTGTTTACATGATTTCATAGTCATTGACTGGAGTCATTTTAATAATTAATTTCTGGACTACCGATTAATTGATTTGTCTTAATTGTAATAAATGTATAATGAATTTACTGCATCCCTGTGTGTGTATATATATATATATATATATATATATATATATATATATATGCACGGTGCCAACTATATATATATGCATGTGTATGTCATATATATATATATATATATATATATATATATATATATATATATATATATATATATATATATATATATCGAGGTGTCTACTACTACTATAATATCCCCTGATTATCATACATGTCCAATCTACAATAAAGTGTATTGATCAGCCATCGGATTCACCTGACATTTCCACAGCCAGCAGACAGAAAGGTAATCTGCAACTAGAAGACATACATTCCAGCATTAGAAAGAGCTGCAAGACTCTAGCAGGTCATAAAGTTATTTAAGATGTCATCAACATCGGTACACCGACGTGGATGACATCTCAAATGATGATAGGTAAATTGTGTGAAAAATTAAGAAAGTTTGAGTGCAAGAGATGTTCTTGCTCGGTCACGAATTGACTTTTCACCGTATATATATATATATATATATATATATATATATATATATATATATATATATTTGTGTGTGTTTGTGTTGGTGTGTGTGTGTGTGTGTCTGTGTGTGTGTATATATATATATATATATATATATATATATATATATATATAACGGGTTTCAATAAATATGAAATGAATTGAAATTATGCAGACCTCATAGTTCCTGACAATAAATGTGAGACCAAGACCATGCATTATATCAACGACTATTTCAAATGTTATATCATCACAATATATTTCCATCATATTCAAAGCCATTAATGTCTATTGGATTTGAGATTATCACAAATGTAGTAGATCTGTCATTCTCTCTTTTAGCTTGTTCCTCTCTTTCTCTTTCTCTTTCTCTCTCTCTCTATGTATTGTCACGTAGCAACGATTTCATTAACCATATAGGCGTTAGGCTAAAGTAAAATCTTAAATAAAGAGAAAATTAGTTAGATATAAAAGAAAGATAAATAAATAGATAAAAACAGAAATTTAATCAATGCTTCAGATTCATGAGCGAATATATTCTATGATCAGCCATACCCCCTCTTCTCTTCACAAAATTCTTTCTCTCCTTATTCTCTCTTCCACTCACGAGCCAAGGGTCCGTGAACTTAGAAGTGACCTGACGCGAGGATGACCTAGTTCTAAGATTTCGCGTTTGACCATGAGTAAACTCCAGACACCATCAGGGTCTCATGCTGCGATTCACGTGATCGGGACTGGAGCATGCGTTGAACTTTTGGCCATCACACAAACACTGCGTGATTTGCGCCCTATTCTCCTGCGTACCCGGTCAAGGACGAAGGAACCCACGTGACTGTCTGTGGGGACAGCGAAAACCAAAGAAGGATTTTGAGTTTCCCTCTAACCAGCGGCAGTTGAACGTCGCTGGGCAAAAATCGTCAGACCGCCCACTGAGATGAGGAAGACCACGAAGTCTATCGACTGATGATGGAAGGGCTACTATGGACTGATCAACCCAACCAAATGCCTGTATGAAATGCTGGGGACCCACGAACACACGCGAAAAGAAGAAGAATCCAGGAACATTGTCGGCCGGCCAAGATACTATTTTATCATCAAAACTCTCGCTTCGGCGAATCAAAACTTTATGTGAAGATACCAGCCCGACTGCAAGATAAGTTGGTTCTTTTGGCTCGATCTATTTTCATATATGTATGTATTCGCTCGCGCCTTCTATTCTTTAATGATGTCCTCCCCCTTTGTTAAATGAATGTTCTTTTTTTTTCTTTCTTTGTTTCGTTATATATATATTTATAAATAAATGTTTAATTTTGAAATCCATCGTTTTGCGTCTGTTGTTCGTTGATTCCCTTGTGTCGCTTCCATTTCTGAGTGAAGACCGAGAAAAGAAACCACGTTTTCCTTTTTTTTTAGAACCCGTGGTTCATCTATATGCTACAAGTTCGTAACATATAAAATTGGGGGCTCGTTCCGAGAATCTTTTCTCCCTGTTTTTTTTCACTCAGTAAGAATCGCACAACTTCAGGGTATCGGCGAACTACAGGCCAAGATGTCGGTTATAGATAGTTTTCTCGCATCGCCCTCTATGGAAAAATTATGTAAGCTTAAGAAGGATGATATAGTTGAAATAAGGAAGGAATTAGAACTAGAGGTAACGAAGTCTATGAGAAAAACTCAGCTAGTCAGGATAGTCTGTGAGCATATGGTAGATAACGACGTTTTCGACGTAGAAGAATTAAGTAAATTATCACTAGACACGTCGGAACTTTCGCAGGCACAACTCGAGCTCGAGAAAGTGAAAATTGAGGCCGAGGCTAAGGTCAGAGCCGAAGCTGAAAGAGCAAAGGCTGAAATAGCAAAAGCTAGAATCGAGCAAGAAACTAGATTTCGGGAGTTAGACGAAAAGCGGGAACTTCACGAAGCTAGAAGTAATGAGTTCGACTTAGCGAAGCAAGTCCGACTCGTACCGCAGTTTAACGAGGCTGACGTCGACAAATATTTTCAGCATTTCGAAAAGGTCGCCTCAAACCAAGCATGGCCCATAGAAACGTGGCCAATTTTACTGCAGACCGCACTAAAAAGGCAAAGCTCAAGAAGCGTATGCCGCGCTCTCAGTAGCAGATTGCGCTGAATATAGCATTGTGAAATCGGCCATTTTAAAGTCGTATGAGCTTGTGCCGGAGGCATACCGGCAAAAATTTAGAGCCTGCCGAAAGGGAGACAAACAGACTTATGTAGAATTTTCTAGACAAAAAGAAACCTATTTCGATAGATGGAGTTTATCGAAAACATCGAGGCAGATCACGATAGGCTAAGGCAAATGATACTGATAGAGGAGTTCAAAGAATGTGTCCCTGATAATTTGAAAAACCTCGATGAAAAAAAGAGTAGATACTTTATATGAGATGGCCACCCTCGCTGACGAATACGCGTTAACACATAAGCGGGTACGTTCAATCATAACAACCCATCCGAATTTGGAAGCGGTCCACACCCAAGACGTGGATCTGGTTCTGGTCCGAATTCGAAGTTTGGTCGATCGGTTAGTTCAGGCCAACTACCCAGTCCGAGAGATACCAAATCTCAAAATCCTAGTTCTCCGTCACCGGTTTATCGGCAGACGAATAGGAGAGAGAGGAAACCCTGATGTGCCACTACTGCAATAAAGTAGGACACCTCGTGTCGAATTGTTGGACGAAGCGGAATGCCGAGTCCAGAGCCCTAAGTCAAGAGAGACCCCCAAGGGCTAATTTCTTCCGACAGCGTTACCCTAAATAGGAAACCGAATGAAGATGTGAGGAGGAGTATAGGCCATTTGTGTCTAATGGTGCTGTATCCTCCGTTGATAACCCCACGAAGAAGAAATCCGTGAAGATCTTGCGGGACACTGGGGCCACTCAGTCCCTGATTGTGGAGAGCTTCGTGCCGTGTGGATCGGATTCGGCCACTGGCGAATTTGTTATCATACAGGGTGTTAGCAGCAACTTTGTTAGCGTTCCCCTTCATCGAATCCACCCACGTCTGGGTTAGTTTCTGGCCCTGTCGAGGTCGGAGTAGTTCTAGTTTGCCTATGAAAGGCATATCCATGCTGTTAGAAACGAATTGGCGGGTGGTAGGGTGATACCCCACCCTAAAGTAGTTCCGAACCGGTTGCTTCGGTAGACACCGAAGATATCGAGGAAGAGAATCTCGATATATTTCCCTCGTGTGCAGTGACCAGAGCACAGGCCAGAAAGAAGGCCGATGAAAAGACAAACGAGATAATCGATAGGACAGAGGACGAAGTGATAGACCTATCGCAGACGTTTATAAATCCTGATGTGGGATTAAATTATCCTCCCGATAGTAACCCAACTGGAAATAGCGATGGTATTGTTGAGCCCGCTATGGACATTCCATTATCGAGGAGAGCACTTATAACAGAGCAGGGAGTGATTCTGAACTCACCCCACTCTTCCGTCACGTATTGCCTGAGGATGAGTTGGAGAAAGTTCCAACTGGATACTTTTTTAAGAATGAGGTACTAATGAGGAAGTGGAGACCCCCGCACATCTGCCTCAGAAGACTGGTCGACAGTCCACCAAATAGTACTCCCTAAACGGTACAGACCGGAGGTCATGAGGACAGCTCATGAGATCCCATTGGGGGGTCACCTTGGCGTTAACAAGACGCACGATAAGATCGTCAGATACTTTTACTGGCCGGGTATCCGAAGGGACGTGTCTGAGCATTGCCGGACTTGCCACATCTGCCGGGTTGTAGGAAGCCGAACCAGAAAATCCCCATTGCACCCTACATCCCATTCCTGCCTTCGAGGAGCCATTTTGTCGCATTATCGTAGACTGTGTTGGTCCGTTACCCAAAACTAAGTTAGGGAACCAATACCTGCTAACGATCATGTGCGCCTCGACCAGGTTTCCCGAAGCGATACCCATGAGAAATCTATCCGCCAGGAAAATAGAAAAGGCCCTTGTTAGCTTTTTTCACCATGGTCGGCTTACCCAGGGTGATACAGTCAGACCAGGGATCCAACTTCATGTCAGGGGTGTTTCAACAAGTTACGAGAAGTTTGGGGTATAAAATCCATTAAGTCAAGCGCCCATCACCCCCAGTCCCAAGGTGCCTTGAGAGGTTCCACTCCACCTTGAAGAGCATGATGAGAACATATTGCCTGGACCACCAACACGATTGGGACGAAGGTATCCCATTCCTAATGTTCGCTGCTCGCGAATCCGTACAGGAATCGTTGGGGTTCAGCCCATTTGAATTAATATTTGGGCATTCAGTCCGCGGTCCTTTAAAGGTGCTGAGGGAAGGTTTGTTGCGGGAAGACCCAGTAACAGAAAATTTGCTGGAATATGTTTCACGTTTTCGAACCCGACTAGCAGAAGCATGTGAACTGGCCCGCGAGAACCTCCGGTCGGTTCAGCATAAAATGAATGATCGATACGACCGAGACACAGTCGAACGAAATTTCAGTGTCGGGATAAAGTACTAGTGTTATTACCCTTGCCCGGACATCTTCTCAAAGCTCGATTCCATGGCCCGTATGAAGTGGTCAGGAAGGCCGGTGACCTCAACTACGTCGTAAGAACCCTGATCGCAGGAAGTCGACGCAGATGTGTCACATTAACATGCTTAAGCCTTTACTATGAACGGGAAAAGACCGACCCTGTGTTAGGTAATCAGTGGGCCTAACACTACGCCCGGAGCCCACGGAGATCCGAGGAGAAGTTATGGAAAGGGGTGACCACCCCACCAAACTTTTACAACTCTGAGGTACTAGCTAACCTAAGTGCGAAGCTGTCGCATTTAGCCCCCTTGAGGAGAGGAAGGATTTAGCCTCCCTTATCGAGGATTTCAGGGGCCTGTTCCCTGACGTACCCAACCAAACCACCGTTACTTATCATGGTGTGGAAGTAGGAGATGCCACCCCATTAAACAGCATCCCTACCGAGTCAACCCACGGAAAGCCGAAATCCTACGTGGAGAAATAGCCTACATGCTAGAGAACGGCATTATCGAGCGTAGCCAAAGCAGTTGGTCCTCCCCTGCGTGCTAGTGGACAAACCTGACGGCTCAGTTCGGTTTTGCACCGACTACCGAAAGGTGAACTTCGTCACTAAGACGGACTCGTACCCCATTCCCAGGATGGACGACTGTATTGATAAAGTAGGCAAGGCTACTTATATGACGAAGCTCGATTTGTTGAAGGGTTATTGGTGTGTGCCCCTGCCAACCGAGCGCGCTAAGGAGATATCTGCTTTCGCGACTCCGGATGGCCTGTATCAATACCCGCGTGATGCCTTTTGGGATGAAAAATTCCCAGGCCACCTTCCAGCGAATGATGAACCATTGCCTGCGAGATCTGGCTGGTGTAGAGACGTACATCGATGACATAGTCGTGCACAACAACAACTGGGCCGAACACATGATATCTCTACGAAAAGTCTTCGATCGGTTGAAGCATGCCAATCTCACCATTAACCTTGCGAAAAGTGATTTCTGCCAGGCAGAAGTGACGTATCTCGGACACGTTGTCGGCCATGGGCGGATAACCCGATCGAGGCAAAAATACAAAGTATAGTTAAGTACCCAGCCCCGACCAATGTAAAAGGCCTGAGGAGATTTTCTCGGAATGGCGGGTTACTATCGCAAGTTCTGTAAGAATTTCTCTGATATAGCCTCACCGCTTACCCAAATGTTGAGGAGGAAAGCCAAATTTGATTGGACACCCGACTGTCAGAGATCCTTTGATCAAATAAAAGCCCTATTGTGCTCAAACCCTGTCCTCAAAGCTCCTGAATTTACCCGACCGTTCAGGTTAGCTGTAGATGCAAGTGACCATGGCATTGGCGCAGTATTACTACAGACCGATGCAAATGGTATCGAACACCCGGTCAGTTATTTCTCAAAAAATTCAACAATCACCAGAAAAATTACTCTACAGTAGAAAAAGAAACTCTTGCCCTTTTGTTAAGTTTACAACACTTCGAAGTGTATGTGTCTTCGTCCAGTCAGCCTACTTTAGTATATACTGACCATAACCCACTAACCTTCCTCAGGAAATGAAGAATACGAACAGGCGACTACTGTGCTGGAGTTTAGCTTTACAAGAATACGATCTAACTATTCAGCACATAAGAGGCATCGACAACGTGTGTACTGACGCCCTGTCCCGTATCTGATCGATAAGCTTTTGAGGATCAAACGGGGACGAAAACAATCTCTTTTTTTTTAGAAAACTGCCGTTAATGGCATTTTTTTTTTTTTGGTAGGGAGGTGTCACGTAGCAACGATTTCATTAACCATATAGGCGTTAGGCTAAAGTAAAATCTTAAATAAGAGAAAATTAGTTAGATATAAAAGAAAGATAAATAAATAGATAAAACAGAAATTTAATCAATGCTTCAGATTCGCGAGCGAATATATTCTATGATCAGCCATACCCCCTCTTCTCTTCACAAATTCTTTTCTCCTTATTCTCTCTTCCACTCACGAGCCAAGGGCCCGTGAACTTAGAAGTGACCCGACGCGAGGATGACCTGGTTCTAAGATTTCGCGTTTGACCATGAGTAAACTCAGACACCATCAGGTTCTCATGCTGCGATTCACGTGATCGGGACGTACGGAGCATGCGTTGAACTTTTGGCCATCACACAAACACTGCGTGATTTGCGCCCTATTCTCCTGCGTACCCGGTCAAGGACGAAGGGAACCCACGTGACTGTCTGTGGGGACAGCGAAAACCAAAGAAGGATTTTTGAGTTTCCCTCTAACCAGCGGCAGTTGAACGCCGCTGGGCAAAAATCGTCAGACCGCCCACTGAGATGAGGAAGACCACGAAGTCTATCGACTGATGATGGAAGGGCTACTATGGACTGATCAACCCAACCAAATGCCTGTATGAAATGCTGGGGACCCACGAACACACGCGAAAAAAGAAGAAGAATCCAGGAACATTGTCGGCCGGCCAAGATACTATTTTATCATCAAAACTCTCGCTTCGGCGAATCAAAACTTTATGTGAAGATACCAGCCCGACTGCAAGATAAGTTGGTTCTTTTGGCTCGATCTATTTTCATATATGTATGTATTCGCTCGCGCCTTCTATTCTTTAATGACCGAACGCTTCTTTGTAGCCTAAGCGGTAAGGCACGTCAGCGTATATGACGGTTCCGTATAGGATGCAGGTTCGAATCCTGTCAAAGAACAAAAACTTTCTATGAAATTTTCTCGGACATTCAGGCCGGTAAATGTTATTTAATACTGTTTATCATAAACAGAGCATTTGCTTAAATACTTGTATCTATAAAATAACAACGTTAAACAGAAAATATGTCTTTAATATATATATATATATATATATATAATATTAGTGGAAAATATACTTACATCTGCAAAATATATAAATACCCATACATGTATATTTTTAGAAGAAAAAAAAATTCCAAGAGGAAGAATCCAGTTAGAACTCAATGTCTAGGACAGAGTAAGGATATAATAAAAAGGCTTAAAAACTAATATTCCATGGTCATAATTTATTCCATTGGAATCGTAAATACGATCCAATTCATCAGACCTACAAATTCAAAAAGAAAACAGAAAAAAAACAACTCCGGAAATAAAAACAGAATTTAGAGTGAGTGTAAGTATATATATATATATATATATATATATATATTTGAATGGATTTGGGTTTGTCACCGTTAGATTCACACATTTGTGATCCTCAAAGTGATTCATTTTTTTTTAAATTTGAGACTATTTATATCAGCTTTTGTTTGTGTTGTAGCATACCTACGGACGATAATGGGTATGTCACCCTTCAAAAAAAATCAGTAGTAAATACTGTATGTTGGTCTGCAGTTGAAGATTCGTCTTCAGCTGTGCTGGTCAAACTCTGTAGAGGATCCCTAGACGATGCTATGCCAAAGGCCAGAGTCTCCTCTCAGAAAACAGCTACCCGACCCCGTTTTATACAGGGTCTACTGGGAATTTTTTGCCGAGCCTATTGGCTCGGATACCCCACATTATAATCGGCCTTGTAAAATATCTGACCGCATAGGATGGTTGCTAGATATCCTGTAGTTGAGGATTCATTGTGGAATTCACTTGACTCGCTTCTAGCAGTTAACTACTTCTTCTACGCGCCGCTGGCAAATCTTATATGTGTTGTTCGTGTCCTAAGTATTACCAACCTTCGTGTCATTATTCTATTCGGGTACCTTCCGTACGTTACAACAGTTTGATTATATTTGGTGTTGATTGTTGGGGGAGGGATTATCCTCTGTGTGACTTTTGGGATGACGCTCATACACACGGAGACATACATACGTGTGTAGGTATTATGGTTCGCACAAATACATACATATATATAAGTAGGCGCAAACATGTATCCATATGTTTCAACACACATACATACGCAATTCAGTTGTAATCTTATTTCGATTTTGGGACTGGATGTAGTCAAGTTTTTTTTTTTAACAAGAGGAGTTTCAAGGTGTGTTCTTGTCATCTTTCAAGTCGGTCGACTATGTTGGCAGTCGGAATAAGACTTCTTCACACACATCTACACATATGTATACTTGTACATATATATTTTTCTATCTGCCTGTGCTTTGGTTCATGACATTGCTTAAAATGAGATCTGTATGTGAATATGATGATTTTATTTTTAATGTTGATTGCTTTTGTATTATAGACTATTTCACGTATATTAATGATGCAAATAATTGGTATTCTAATTTTAACAGTTCTGTTATGATAGCTTTAAATTTGGCTCTAATCTTGAAGTGGAAGTATAATTGTGAAAAATGTGTGTGTGTGTGTATGTGTGTACATGTATATTCATATATATGTATACACAGCGAGAGGAGGAGTAGAAACAGAAATAGAGACAAACTCAGAGAGAGACCATAATGAACCTAGTTAGAATTATGTAGCCTGCAAGAAGAGCTGAAGAGACGTTGGCCATTTATAGATATTTAATCAACTTGGTAGTTTAAGGGTTATCGGCGCGGAAATGTGTAATCGCCGAGTAGATTTCATTTTCCGACCGAAGAGAAGCTCTGAATCAATGTTCGTCCATCTTATGCTTTATATAGCAGAACAGACAGAGGTCTTATTTCATGGGTGGTAACCAATCTTGGAGAAGGAAAATTCTGAATTCAAAACCAACCCGAAGAGGGGATAAGCTCCGACAGATTATCTTGCTTTAGGCATCCCGCTGCTACTACAGCTTCTGTAGACGTGTTGGCATTGAGACCCTAAAGGGTCACTGGATTAATCAGGTGACTATCAGTATGAACTCATTGTTACAAATTCATGACGGTCGTCTTCGAGTATAGAATCCAGAGGTTGGCAGTGAATATTTCGGAGACAGTAGGAAAGCGTAGTTCAGGTTAGCAGTGGATATCGCAGCAAAGTAGCAGAGCGTAGTTCTTCCTTCTGTCATCTTCGCCTGACAAGTTGGTACTGGTCATTCCGGTAGGATAAACAAAAATGACTTAATTCCCTTTATAGTCTACCAATAGAAGATAAACCAATCAGAAGCCGCAGAACATTGTATCCGTCGTGTATAAAGGCGGCCATTTTTTGATACCCTACCCGAAAGACCAGAGCCAACTTGTCAGGCGAACATGACAGAAGGAAGAACTACACTCTGCTACTTTGCTGCGATATCCACTGCGAACGTGAACTACGCTTTCCAACTGTCTCCGAAATATTCACTGCCAACCTCTGGATTCTATATTCGAAGACGACCGTCATGAGTTTGTAACACTCATTAGGTACGATGACGCAGTCTGCGCATGGCTGGAAAGGTAGACAGATTTTTTGGATGTTTTATTGATATCATGTAAAATGTGACATTGTGTCAACACAGGTTGACATCAATGAAACCGGATGCAGCATAAGTTAGACATGTTGTCGGTCATATCCACCGAATGCAGACATACGTTCATCTAGCATTGCAAGCTTGATAATGACCATGTTGAACAGATAGATATACAGGGTGTGGCAAAATGATCTCTCTCTATAAAAGGCAGGATGTGTGCGTGTGTGTGTGTGTGTGTGTGTGTGTAAAAAATGCACGGCCGCAATTTTCGACGGATTTGCACCAAAATTTACATGCACATGCTCCAAGTTAGCGCGAAGGCCAAGACCGACGTTGCATTTCGCAACTCCCATCGATAATGGAAATAATAGATTCTTTCATGCTTCTACGGCACTTTTCATGTAGTTTGCGGCCATTTTCTACTGGCCAGAGTGAGAGCCTATAGCTGGCTGCCACGAATAGGCAGGAAGATTCTATTGGCCAGCGTGAGAGCCAACAGCTGACTGACACGAATATTAACTAGCATGCTAGCAGGTAAAAAATCGATTGCTGCCTTCGTCACAAGTGGGAAAA
Organism: Acanthosepion pharaonis; assembly: GCA_903632075.3. NCBI lineage: Eukaryota > Metazoa > Mollusca > Cephalopoda > Sepiida > Sepiidae > Acanthosepion > Acanthosepion pharaonis. Next base: position 2,535,768 of record CAHIKZ030000113.1, read on the forward strand.
ATTTAAATCTGCATGGCACTTTACTCCAATTGGCTCATTCGCTTGCTAAAACTTAACGTTGATTCTGATTCCGCAGAACTGGGTTGGGTGTGAAAAAGTATTTGTTGTTAACATTCTTTTTTCATTCGTTTTTTTCAGTTACGAGTCCTTTTTTAAAGCTGATCGTTTTGTGTTCATTTTGTTTAGTTCTTTGTTCGTAACAGATTTAATGTTTAGTATAGAGCTTAGAAAAAATTCGCAGGGTGAGATAGACAAGAAGTAAGGCATGTAGCAACATTAGCACGGCAAAGGGCATTCCTTTAAAGGCAAGGAAGGGCAAAAATATTTTAAGTCACGCGATAGCGATTGCTGTATGAGTCGTACGATTTTTGAATCATGCACAAGCAACGCCGGGCCATGCTGCTAGTCAACCATAATATTAAGTCGCTTTGAAGAAATACTTTTAAATTTGCACTTTTTTTAATATATATTTTACAATACGTACGCCATGAAAAGAATACTGAACTCTTACGTGACATCTGTCCTTCGAAATTTTGAACGATTTCCTCAAAGTTGAAGAAGAGACTCGATGCTACAGAGATATGGTTCTACAAAAGGATGCTAAGGATATTATGAACCGAGCGTGTGAGTAACGATGATATCTTAAAGAAATTGCAAACAAAGAGGAGGCTTATACTTAATATCAGGAAGAGGCAGCTGAAGTTTCTAGGACACATAAGGAGGAAGAATAGAGGTAAAGAGAGATAAGGCAAAACAACACGTGACATACCTGGCGGACTTAAACACGTGGATGACAGAACGTGGTCTGGGGGAGGAAGCAGACGGAAGGAACTTGTTGAGAGCTGCAAAGGATAGAGGGTGGTGGAGAGTAATTCCTGAAATGATATGGTACATAAAATGAAAGATAAAAATTTCAGTCACTGACCGTTTAGAAGGAATATATTGGTTCTTTTGCGAAAGCTTCACATTTGTACATTTTCGGGATGTTGCAAATGTCATTATATTGCACTTTTTCTATGAGATCCTAACTAATCACACACACACACACACATATATATATATATATACAAACACACACACAAACACACACACACACACACACATATATATATATAGTAAAAGTAAGTAAGAAAAAGAAAACAGAAAATATAGATACAATAATAAACACAACTCAGTCTAGATACCGGGGTTGATTAAGACTAGCGAGGACTTCGTCGATTGAAAGAGCTCTGTTCCCCGCATGAGGTGATTTTGGATTTTATGGTTTACTATATATATATATATATATATATATATATATATATATATATATATATATATATATATATATATTAAACAGTAAAATCCAAAATGGCCTCATGTGGGTAATGAGCTGTTACAGCAGAGGAGGATAGTGGTCATCTATCTTATCAATTACAGTGAGTACTCAGTTCATGTCTATTCCACTACAACAACTGTATAGACACGAACTCAGTCCACAACGAGGTTGATAACAAAGACGACTGATATCTTCGTCTGCCTAAATAGGCTATTCCTCATATGATGTAATTTTGGATTTTATAATTCACTATATATATATATATATATATATATATAATTAAAAATACATAATACAAAATTAAATTCGAAGCTTTTAGCTTCCATTTTTGAAACATGGTTATTACTATGTATCGAAAAAACATTTTAAATCAGTTAATTTTAAATCCGTTAATTTATAATATTAATGCTCTGTAAATTTACATTGCGCACTATTTTGCAAAAATAAAAATACCAATAATAATACCGGGTTGTATATCTTACTACTGTTCTATATATATATATATATATATATATATATATATATATATATATATATATAATTAAAAATACGTAATACAAAATTAAATTCGAAGCTTTTCGCTTCCATTTTTGAAACATGTTTATTACTATGTTACTATCAAGTGATAGCGATTGATGTATGAGTCGGACGATCTTTGAATCAAGCACGGGCAACGCCGGGCCATGCTGCTAGTCTGACATATTTGTAAAAGGGAAATTTACATTTTGTTTCATTTCATTTTTAATTACAATAATTGAACTGGATGGGCGAGCATCACGTTTTCATTTCGGAAATGTTTGTCACGAACAACCAATCGCTAATTGCAACACCAAAGAGCCTTACCCGCCAAATCAACTGATTTGAAACTATACGATTTCTTTCTGTGGGGATACCTGAAATCAAATGCATACCCTCATCGCCCCCGATCTATGGAACAATTAAAAGATGCCATTCGTCAAATAATTTCTGCCATTCGACATGAAATGACCCGTCGAGTTATGGACAAATTTCGTGAACGCCTTCGACAGTGTGTTGAAAGTAACGGCAACCATTTGGCTGAGTTAATTTTTAAAAGGAAACAAAATGTCATTATATGTACATTTCAGGTTTTATTATGCCTACAAATATGTCATTATTTTGCCGCGCCCTGTATAAACAACGGTACTTCTGTCCTCCTTTACGGTAGTGAATGTTGGCCGGTCTCCTCAAAGATGGAGAAGAAACTCCAGGCCCGGAAATATGGTTCTACAGAAGGATGCTAAGGATACCATGGACCGAGCAACTATGAGGTTTTGGAGAGGATGCAAACAAGGAGGAAGCTTATACTTAACATCAGGCGGAGGCAGCTGAAATTTCTGGGACACATAATGAGAAAGGAGAGTTTGGAGAATCTGATATTCACAGGGCGGGTAGTTGGAAAAAGAGACAAGGGAAAGATATGCGTGACATACTTCAGCGGGTTTAAGTAAGTGGATGACAGAACAATGACCGAGAGAATTAGCAAAGGGACAAAACTACAAGGGATAGCGGGAAATGGAGAGCGATGATCACCTACGTCCTGAAGGGACACGGTACATAAAAGAAGAAGCCACATGATGGAGGCCACATCGGCAATATCAAAATAAGACAAGACCGACGTCAAGTTGAGCAAGAAATTGCCAATCAGTGGTAGTGCCTTCCAATAGATACTTGCTGCGACAATTCAACTGTCAAATCAATGTTGAAATATGCTCATCAATTCATTCAATCAATTATTGTATCAAATACATATAAAAGATAAAGCTGTTTCTGCGCAAATCACAGTTTTTAAGCAAGTGGGTGACAGAATAGGTTTTGAGAGAAGTAGCAAAAGAACAAAACATTGAGAACAACAAAGGATAGAGATAACTGGAGGGCCATAATCGTACCCTTCCTGAAGTGACACGGCACATAAAAAAACAACAAAAAAAAAAAACCACTTCTCTCTCACAGACAAACCATTTAGAGACTGTGAGGCCCACGTAACGAACGAAAGACATCTGGGAATACTCGCATAGCAGACACTGGCTGAGAGAAGCCAAAAAATTGTTGGATTGACAAAAAAGTTATTTAATAATGATTTAAGTTTCGGGTTCTAATTTAATCGACCGACACGATGGCCTCGACTCGCTCAGGTCGTAGTTATCGGACTGCTGCGAAACCAGACAAAGTTAAGGAAATAAATACTTTCCACTGAAATGGCGTCAAAAGTTTGTCGAGGATAACGTTTTAAAATCTACTTGTTTACCTAAGTTCTGCCATGATTTTTCCCCACTTATTTGTCTCTCGCACTGCGAGTCGGAAATATCAATTTTAGGGAACCCCTAGAGCGTGTTCAGCATCGATAACGAAGCACTGCTCGCCAACTGTGAGAGAAATGCAGTTGCGTTGTCTCTCAGAGAATTCGAACTTGTTTAGCTTTGGAAATTATTTTCGTCTTTCATGACTGTCCGCGGGGGGAAACTTTGCGAACAGACAGAAAAGAAAGCGAAGCGTTATGGTGATACGTGAATATGCTTGTGTGATTTAAAGTTAACAGTACGATCATTGATATATATATATATATATATATATATATATATATATATATATATATATATATATATATATATATATATACAAGTGGTGCTGAAAAGTTGTTTTTTTTTATTAAGCCACATTACGCAACATATAAGCTAAGGACCAAATTTCAAACATTTTACATAGAAGAGATTCTTGACAGGTTAAAGAACATTCATTGAATTGCATTCTCTCTCTCTCTCTCTCTCTCTCTCTCTATATATATATATATATATATATATATATATATATATATATATATATATATATGATGAAAATATGGTTTTAAAGTTTGCTATATTTATTAGGGATAGAGCATTTGTAAATATAAAAGTGGACATTGAGGCCAAAAATCCAGCGGCGACATTCTGTTTCATAATTAAACACAATCACCAGATCTCTCACACACACACACACACACACACACACACACACACACACACACACACACACACACACATATATATTCCTTTAAGAGTTATTAAAATGGGTACTTCGTATTCAAAATAGATTCACCCCATTTATATTTATTGAATAGTGCGTATTAATAGGACATAGCATGCGAGAAATTTTATTTACGAAAATGACTTCCACGGCAGGAATCTAAACTGCGCCACCCCCCACTTTTTAGGGGAAGCCACCATTTTGTCCGTAGTGCTTTACCGATCAGCCACGAGAAACAGTAGAGTAAGCAAGGTAGGAAAAAGCGCATCCGCTTCACCAGGATTATTTTCCTGAAAACCTCATATATATATATATATATATATATATATATATATATATATATGTAAATATATATTAAAACAAAAAATGCCAGAAGAGTTAACACCCTAAAGAAGAGAAAATATCGAACAAGGTTAGAAGAAGGTCCAAAGGCAGACAACCACCTACTGAGTAAAGAAAATTGCTCAACACGTAGATTACTTACTTCCCAACGTTAACTCCTATCATTGACAGTTCGATTCGTTGAACCCGTTTCACGCTCAGGCGATGTTTAGACGACGTGAAGCCGTCTGGAAGATCGTGCGATACTCGACTGTACACACACACACACACACACACACACACACACACACACACACACACATCTCCTGACGATTGCGTCTAGCATAAAACAGACTGTCGCCACTAAATGTTGACTTCAATGTTCACATATATATATATATATATATATATATATATATATATATATATATATATATATGTGAAAAGTGTATATAAATATAAATAAATATAAGTATGTATAATTATTTATATATTATATGCGCGGTACTTATTAGAAAGGATTACAAATTTCTACCTGTTACATATACACAGTCACCAAAAACAAACAAATAACCAACGTTAAATATAACATATAAACCCCCATTTTTTTCAAAAATTTAAAAATAAATATAAATAATAATAATTTTTACCTATCATAATTTTACACAAACCCCACCACACGCATATACATACATGCGAGGAAATATTTTTCAGCGGGAAAACACTTAATATGACATGTATACAGTAACGAGACATTTCCGCCACACTTCCAATGTTTAAATTTCAACATACAAATGCGTATGTATAGATATAACACCACCCGTATACATACATGTGTCATAGCCGAAACTGCCCACATATGTTTATATATGTATGAGTCCCGACGGACGACCAAGTATGTATATGTGTCTGCATACATCGATGTTTGCGTTAGTACGATGAATGACAAAACGACGAAATTTCCCCCACCACTTCCACAATAACACCAATGCACGCAATCTACATAAACCCAAATTTTTTAAAACATTAATCAGTTTGTCTGACGATCGCTAAAGCGTGAAACCCAGAGTCACAAACTCACATCTATCCAACCAAATATATATATATATATATATATATATATATATATATATATATATATATATATCCAAATGTAAAAGACGGAAGAGTAAGATTTCAGCTTTCAAAATATTAATTTAAAACAGAGCTCAATATAAAAGTAGATCTGTATATGTTTATTTATTATGCAGTGTTACATTAGAACCTGCACATACCCACTACACAACTGTACATCTTGTTTCAACGTTAAAAAAATCTTTTTTAACGTTTCATATATATATATATATATATATATATATATATATATAGATAAATAGATAGATAGATAGATAGATAGATATAGATATACGCATCATTTTCGTAGAGGTTAGCTGACGGAAGGCAGAAAGTGGTCTCTCAGATTATTAAGAGTGCAGTTTCATTTTGGAGGCGTTAAAATTAACATGCCATTCTTTGCCCCAGTTAACAACAGACTAAAGGTCATGTTTTTTTTTTTTAGATCAGTTGCCAACTTGACCTTTTCGATATAATTATGTCTACTATTGAGACAGGAGCAAATGGCTATGTCATCAGCACAGATACTAAATCGAGAACTAATGCCATCAGTAAGGTCATTGATGAAAAATAAGAACAAAGTAGGCTCAAGAATAGATCCCTGGGGACACCTGCGTAAGTACAAAAGGATCTAGAAGAGTGTCCATTAAAGATAACATTTCTCGATTTAATAAGAAAGACTGAAGCAATTCAAAAATTGTTGCTTTGTTGATTTTGTTTAGCGGCACATCAACATCTGTATGGGTCATTCAATGCCGAAATCTAAATATTTTGAACGCAGCTGCATTCCTTCAACTATAGATACAATGTATTGTTGCTAATTTCCTTATAAATAGATATTTCAGTCATGTGCCACGCGTTATACACGCTTAGGCGATCATGTATCTTTCGATACATGACTGACGAGGTAGATTTTTTTTCCCGCAGTAGGTTACTGTTATGGAGTGTTTTCATAGTGGAGGCTTGTATTTGTACTAAGTCGGTCCTAAAATAGGTTCGACGTACAAAACGTTAGGAACATCATATAATAGGTAATGGCGCAGAGAAATCTAGTTGTGGTCGCTGATACTTTAGTATCCGACTAACGGTCGTCCGGCATCGACTGACTGACCGACCCACAGCAGGACTCATTACTCTTACTACTCCTACTTATTATAGGTGGGAGAGTCTATTAACTATAGAATAGGTGTGTTCCACTACAACAGTTAGCATTTCTTTCTGCGATAGACTAGTTTTCATCCAAGGCTAGAGAACCCGGTATGTCCTGCTATTTACTCATAGATGGTGGGGGGGGGAAGAAGAGGATTCATACTTTTCCTAAGGGTATTAGCACATAAGTGAATGTAATGTATTCAACTAGAATTCCAACTCGGCTCTCCGATTCCTCAATTCCCACCGTGCCCCTCTCTCTCTCTCTCTCTCTCTCTATATATATATATATATATATATATATATTGAAAAAACATTTATTTTATCTTCAACATCATCACTTGATAAGACACCTAGTCTGTTGAAACAAAATGGCTATTTTCGTCGTGATTTTATAACATACTTATGTTATAAGTTTTTTATAAATAATAATTATATATATATATATATATATATATAAAGAGAGAGAGAGAGATAGAGAGAGAGAGAGAGAGAGGAATCTAAATGAAATAATAATAAAAAAAAACACGAAAAAATATTAATCTATAACTTCCAGACCCAGTGTGTCTGAAGATTTTAATTTTTAATATTTTTTATTGTTCAAAATACACACACACACACACACACACACACACACACACACACACACACACACACACACACACACACACACACACATATATATATATATATATATATGGAACTGAAATTTTATTTCCATTCCGATTGTAGTAAGCAAATATATTAAATAAAGAAAACAATGATAGAGAATCAAGCTAATAAAAGTTTCAAAACACAGTAATTCAAAACGTAGATTGCGAAAATAAACGAAAAAAATATATTTAACTCTTTGGGAGTCTCCATGACTCGCATTGTCTTTTCTACTTGTCAGTTATTTTGAAATTGTGTGTAAATTCCAAATTGTCTCGTTTTTATCGCCTATCTTCTTCATGTTCGCCTGTTGACCCCAGATTGATTGTCTCCCTGAAAGTTTGTCTAGATGCGTTGTTGAACTGTCAGAACGGTTTTGAATTATTATGATTTTCTCACGTTATTGTATCACACTAAAAAGCAACGTGCATTATACTGTAGACATTAAGGCTCGGGATAGAGACGTTTGATGCAATACAGCGGAAAGTTTGTTTTTTTTTTAATGAAAGAAAGACGGTGGAAGAGAGAATTAAAGAAAGATATATATAGAGAGAGACAGACAGACAGAGAGAGAGAGAGAGAGAGAGAGAGAGAGAGAGGAATATCTGAGAAACGTAGAACAACATAAACAGACGAAGATAAGAATCTACAAAATGACTGAGACAAAGAAAGAACAATTCTTTGTGGTGAGAAACACATTGATTTGGAAATTATGTGACAAATCAAATAATTGTCGGATTTTAATGAAAGTTTCAGGAATTATTTATAAATGAATGTAATGTTTTCGTTTTGAGAAAATATTGGTAAAAATATTTTTTACCAATATTTTCAAAAAATTTTTACATATTTAATTTTTTGAAGTTTCGAGAAATTCATGTTTGCAGGGATTAGTGCTTATATTAGTTATAAGCAGAAGTCATTGGAGAATTTAAATCGTCAAATTTTCTTTTCTAAAACAGGACTCGAAGTTACTGAATATCTTCGAGTTGTAAAATAAAAAAAATGTACTAAAACATTATTTAATTAGAAAGTTTTTATTTCTTTTATGAATAAGATATATTATAGACACTATTGTAAGATAGATAATGAATTTTTATAATAATTATTTTCATAAAAAATATAATTAGAACAATTTACAAAGTTTTAAATCATATTAAAATTCTTAACTGATATTTTATTAAGTATAAACTATATTTTCTAATGATAAATAGAAAAAGCTTACTATTTTTAAAAGAATTTTGAATGTTTATCTTTGTGTGTATAAACGTGCTGACGAGTTAGATTAATTAGAATAATTATCAAGTTTTTTACCTTTATTAGGTAAACATAACATTATATTTAACTTTTACATGTATGTCCTCTGTAGAAAAACCAGTTAAATTTCCCAAACATCAAGCTGTGAATAGAGCTGTCAACATCTCATAAAAACATCGGTGTTAAAAATGCTACGCTTTAAAAATGATTTCCTCCGATATTTTAAAATAAAATGATATTTGTTTCAAATTAAATTGATTAAACTTTAAATCAGCTAACATTCCTCAACTAATGTTCTATGAAATATATTTTATTTTTGAAAGATTTTGTTAAAGAGAATTACGTCGTATTGAGGAAAGTGTAAATATAGCTAATTTTTAAAGATAAAAAAAAATATGTCAATGAATATGAATTCGTTTTGAAATACAGCAAAGTCTTTTGATCATTGGAAATTTAATCAATTAGCTTGATATTAAAACTAAAATAAAAGATTCGAGAATAGTTTTAAAAATTCATTTTCAACCTTAGGTATCGCTTTCCTTTGGAGGTAGCGAATATTATATATATATATATATTGTCATCCACAGGCAGACTGTTTCGCTGTATCACTGCTCATCAGTGTGTCTAGACGTCCATGATTGGGTGAAGGGGAATTTAAGAGCATTTATTTTTAGATTAACACACAGTGATAGTCAATGTTTACAAACTCATACTTCCTTCATACATAGTAGATAGACTGAGAGATAGGTACATAGACGAATATACAGATAGCAACGAACATACTAAGGTAAAGAGATAGATAAAAGAATGGTTATGAGCAGAAATATATATATATATATATATATATATATATATATATATATATAGAGAGAGAGAGAGAGAGAGAGAGAGAAGGACAGACAGAGCGACAGAGAAAGAGAGCTTTGAATAGACTGAGTTTGATGGATAAATATGTACTTACAGAGATATATATGAACGTTGATAAACAGAAAATGAGTGAAATAAGTTATATAGATCATTAATAAACAATGATGGAGATAGGTATCGCCAACTGCAATAGATAGATGGATTTTTTTACAATAAGATTCAACCTGTACAAGGCTTGAGCCACTCGATGTAGAGGATTACGATAAAGGCTTGTTTATATGGATAGAAGGGGAAAATAACGGTTGACTCCAAAACAGGTGAAGATTGTAGTGATTGAAGAAACATCCTCTAGGGAGTCTGTTCCATGTGAAATGGATATCTGATTGAAAGATACAAAATGAATGAAAGATAAACTCAATAAATACGTTGATGGGGGGCAGAAATGAATGTGCTTTCATTTTTAAATATATTGATAGATATGAAGAGATTAAGATGCGAACACATTGATATAGATACATTTATAGATAGATAGATACATCGAGAGAGATAGAGACGGGCATATCGATAGGAATTGTGATATATAGATAGATATGAACAGACTAAGATAATCTATCTATCTATCTATCTATCTATCTATCTATCTATCTATCTATCAGTTAGCTAGCTAGCTAGCTGTTTCTATTTCTCTCTCTATATATGTCTCTCTTTCTCTCTCTCTCTGTCTATATATATATATATATATATATATATAGGAATGCACACATTGAAATGTTAACAGTTTGAGATAGGTAGGTATAAAGACATACAAATACATGAGCCGATTGAAATGGATAGATATAAATTATGAGTGATAGATACATATGAATCAATATATATATATATATATATATATATTCATATCTATCTATCTATCTATCTAGATAGATAGATAGATAGATAGATAGATAGATAAACATGAACATACTGAGAGAGATAGACAAGTAGATAGAAGAATGACTATGAGCAGAAATATATATATATATATATATATATATATATATATATATATAGAGAGAGAGAGAGAGAGAGAGAGAAAGAGTAAGAGAGAGAGAGAGAAACGAAGAGAGGTAGAAATCCTCTCATATACACAAAGATATGCATGAATTATAAAGAATGTTGTTGTTAGTTGGATAGATAATGAATGGAGATAGATATACCACATTTGGGTGTTATCCCTGAAGATTCTTGAGAAATCGACGGCACGGTTTCCAAATCGAAGCCCTACAATCGACACCATTCCTGAAATCAGCAGGAGCAGTCCGCCAATTATTGCAGCGCTGATGAGCGTTGCTATCACTTGATCTCAATCCATAGCCGTAAGCTACCGGTGAAGTCAAAAGTCACAGAGTACAATTGTAATAATAATTATAATAATAATAATAATAATAATAATAATAATAATAGTTTTGTTTGTTTTGAAGAACTGTTAAAAAAATTCAAATGAATAACGAATAATTAACTTTGTTTTTTTAAATGATTTACAAATTCCATCTTCTTTAATTACCGACTTTACGCTTGTGTATACGCATCCCCATATAAGTGTGCGCTTACGCGTGTGAATGAGTATACGTTGTTATGTTTATGTACGTCGTATGCGTATACGTGTACATTTGTGTATGTTGAGTATAGCGCCATTTTTCATTTTTGTCGAACGGACTGCATTCTTCGGCAGAGCATTGACAGAAATGAAAGCCAAATATTGGTTGCGGCAAGGAAGTCACATATTGAGAAAGAAAAAAATGGAAAAGAAAAAGAAAAAAAAATGCATGAATAAAGAAAAAAAAACTAACAACAAAAATCAGAAAAAAACGAAACAAACTATTTGTAATATTTTCTTAAATGTGACGTCAATCAAGCAAACGCAGTTCTGAGAAAAGAGGAGCCAGTTTGGGAAAAGGAGAAGCGGGGGAAAAAAAAAAGAAAGATTGTGTGGAATAAGAGAAAGAAAAATGCAATAAAAAGAGAGAGTTAAAGTGGGAAAGAAAGAGGGAGAAAGGAAGAAAGAAAATGGAAATAGAGGAAGCGAGAAAAATAGAGAGGGAAGAGGGAAAGAAATGAAGTAACTAAGAGAAATATCCAAGAAGAAATATGGGAAGGAAATGAAGAGGGAAGTTAACAGAGAAAGACGTAGTGAAATATAGAAAGAGAAAACAAAACGAATAGATAATAGAGAGAAAGAAACAAGAAGAGAGTAAACATAAAGAAGGAAGAGAGAGAAGAAATACATAGAGAGAGGAGGAATGAGAAAGAAAATCAAAATAAAAAGAGAAGGAAGAAGAGAGTTGATAAAATAGGAGGATTTGGATAGAACAATTGATAAATCAAACCCTTCCCTATTCCAGTTTCCCTGAGAGCTATAATTTCCAGCTACTCAAATGTAATGTCAATCGACATCTCCAGTTGCCTTGATCTATCCACTATCCTTCGCCTCATCCTTTCTTCTATCACTCCTATCTGATCTTGCTCCAAATTTTCTGTAATCCTTTGCGTCCTAGTGGCTTCCCGCCTTGCTTGGGATGAAACGCTTAAAAATAAAAAATAAAAAAAAAACCACACAGAAGTAAGAAAAACGGACACAGAAATAAGATTTGAATGGACTGTGATTGATATATAGATAGATAGATAGATACATGTGGACAGACTGAATTATATATATATATATATATATATATATATATATATATATATATATAGATAGATAGATAGATAGATAGATAGATAGAGAGAGACAGAGAGAGAGGAGATATGGACAGATTGTGATAGCTAGATATCTACATAGATGTGAACAGTCAGAATTAGATTGTTATCAGCATACTGTGATAAATAGATGTATAGATATGAAGAGATTAAGATAGATAGATAGTCTCATGGTTCCTTACCTATAACTACAGTAAGAACTCTTCCTAACACTATGTATACTACGCCTCTCAAGAGAGAGGGTCGAATCAAGCCGAGCTTCTCGGTTTGGCAGTCGAACTCTCTGCCTCTGAGCAGAAAGGAACCCGGACGAGGCTCTGCCGAAGAGCAGAGTCTCGTTCGGGGAGGTTGACCAACCCGATCCCGTTTATACGGGTTCTACGGGCATTTTTTGGCAGAGCCTACGGGCTCGGGAAACCCACATTAAACTCGGCCTTGTGCCACATGCAACCCTCGTGGGGGGGGGCTAGATACCGAATCGAGTCAAGCCGATAGTAGTTCACTCTAAACCAGACTGACAGTCATAGTAACACCTTACACGTGTTGTATTAGTATTTCGTGTAATATACCTCTGTTATTTCTAATCTTTTGTTCGTGTTGTTCTTTCTTGGTCCTAACCTGGACCATAACAGATAGATAGATAGATAGATAGATAGATAGATAGATAGATAGATAGATAGATAGATAGATACGAAGCCCATGAGATATTGTGAAATAGAGACAGTGTAGAAAAGGGAACAAAAAAAAAATATAGAAAAAATATTTGGTTTCAAAAGAGGGATGAAATGAAAAATATATAGAGGAAAATGAAGATGAAAGAGAGAAGAAAATTATAGAATATAGTGAGAGTAAAATAGAGATTGATACAGAGAGAGAGAGAGAGAGGAGAAGGAGAGTGTTTCAATGGACAAAGAGAGAAACAAAGAGAAAGAGAAAAGCAGGAGATCAAAAATATCGATAAAAAAAGAAAGAAAGGCAAACTTAAGAAGATACAGCGAGAGAAAGAAAATGAAAAAAATGAGAAAGTATCTGTTTATATTTCTGAGATGAGGTATTATGTACATTATTTACATTATTCGGACTATTGTCCTCATCTTTGTCGCCATATTTATTACAACGTTTCAGCCGTTGTAAGCTATGGCCTTCTTCAGTTGGTTGGAATATCGAACTTAAACATTTATTTCGCTCACTGGGGTAGACTGTTCTAGTTCCACGTGCCATATTTAATGGATGTCAGTTATCTGTTATTTCCTGTTAATTCTCCTCTCCAAGTTCTTCACTACCTTAACCGGGTATTGAACTCACACTCTTTGGGTCCTGTCACTGGATCTAACCAACGCCTTAATCAATACCCGGTTAAGGCTATTATCAATATGCAGACATTCCACACTACTTCAAACAAAAGTTTCGGAATGAAACCTCATCGATACTGGACAGATACTGGCTGCTCGGCCAGTGTATGCCAAATGTTTCATTATAGTAAAACGGCTAAAATTACCATCCAGGTTCGGATTTCGGTGTCCCCCCAATTTTCCGTCCTCTGTTAAAACACTTCCCATATATTTAAATTATTGGTATCTCGAATACGTAATTCACACATTGGGGAGGATCATTTTGATGACAAACCATACATTGCCATTTTACAACGGATGTTTAGTCCTTTCTTCTCGGTTTTCTTCATTACCTTCCTTAGGAGTAACTATAACTTCCTTTCTCTGTTATCAATACTCTGTCATCTGCATATCTAATGCTAATATTATGAATGAATGAATCCTGGTAGGGTTTATAATTCTCTCAGAATCGTCTAACTCTCTCTCTCTCTCTCTCTCTATATATATATATATATATATATATATATATATATATATATATATATATATATATATGAAAAGTGTATATAAATATAAATAAATATATATATGTATAATTATTTATATATTATATGCGCGGTGCTTATTAGAAAGCGCTCAATATCAGAGATAGAGCTAACATATTTCCGCCACACTTCCAATGTTTAAATTTCAACATTTCAACATACGAATGCGTATGTATAGACATAACACCACCCGTATACATACATGTGTCATAGCCGAAACTGCCCACATATGTATGAGTCCCGACGGACGACCAAGTATGTATATGTGTCTGCATACATCGATGTTCGCGTTAGTACGATGAATGACAAAACGACGAAATTTCCCCCACCACTTCCACAATAACACCAATACACGCAATCTACATAAACCCAAATTTTTTAAAACATTAATCAGTTTGTCTGACGATTGCTAAAGCGTGAAACCCAGGGTCACAAACTCACATCTATCCAACCATATATATATATATATATATATATATATATATATATATATATATATATATATATATATAAATATATATATATATATATTATATATATATATATATATATATATATATATATATATATATATATATATATATATATATATATATTATATTATGAATATATATATATATATATATATATATATATATATATATATAATTAGGTATCTCCACAATTGCATTTATGAATATATATATATATATATATATATATAGATATATATATATATATATATATATATAGATAGATAGATAGATAGATAGATAGATAGATAGATAAGTGCACAATAACCTCAACAAATTACACACACACATATATAAAGTAACAAGGAAATTAGATTTTTGCAAGAATTCCCAGCCATTTTCCTTCGATTAAATCCCAGGGGTTTGGTGAGTCATTCTCAGGGGTTTGGCAGAGGTCAAGACATGTCGTTGATGGATACCTCAACGAAATCATTGACCTTCAGCAGAGCCAGGTTGAACAGAATATCTTCAGAACAACAACGCTCTCAATGTTTTCATGCCACCAAATAGTAGGGGACCCTATTATTGCTTAGAAAGCCTTTGAGATACTCATACAGTTTGTTACAACGTATCTTTGCAAGCAATCCTTTTCGAGGAGGGTAGACGTGAAAACGAAAAAGTGGAACAGACTTTATTGTGAAAATGATATGAGAATGACACTTGCTAATAGGTACCTACACGAAATCGCTAAAAAAAATCAGCATACCGTGATGAAAACATGCTCCAAACGTAATGAAAACAGTTTTCTGGTCAAAATCTTTATGTTATTATTAAGATGAAGGATAAAACAATTTTTTGCATATTTAACGAAAGTTTTTACTCGTTTTTAGAACATTCGAAATTTTGATTAAAAAACCTGTTTTTCCTTGCGTCAGCGGTTCGTACTAACATTTAGCATAGCAAATTTTAGCCTCTTTTTACTGCGACAGACACATTAATTTTGGAAATTCTTTCAAAAATCAAATAATTGTCTGATTTTAATTAAATATTTAGGACGTATTCACAAATGAATGAAATTATATTTGAGATCTTTTTATAAGAAAATCTTGGCTAAAAATTTTTTTTACTTGTGTTTCCCCCTCTTATTTAATTTTAGGAAAACTTGAGAAGTTCAACGTGATAATTTATAGTGACTCTATTAGTTAAAATCAGAATTCTTTGGAGAATTTAAATCGCCGAATTTTTTGTTAAAATTGGAAACCGTCTTACCAAAAATCGGTTCTGAATCGAAAAATAATAAAAAAAAAAAAAAAAAAAAACGGAATGAAAATAAGACATTATTTAATTAGAGTAGCTCTTAATTGCTTTTATGAATAATATATATTAAAGACAATATTGTCTGAAGTAAAACTTTTTCGATGAAAAATGAATTTTTACAAGATTTGTTTTCATTTATTGACAATATTAAATTGAATAATTTATAAAGTTCTTAAATCTTTTAAAATTCAATTACAATGTGATAACTCTTAGGAAATATTGTTATTGTTGTAAAATTATGTTTAATATATATATATATATATATATATATATATATTTTAAGTATTACGCCCCGAGCAAGGCGTGAAGGATGAGGAGAGGGATAGTGGGTAGATCAAGGTAACTGGAGGTGTCGATTGACATTACATTTGAATAGTTGGAGATTATAGCTCTCAGGGAAACAGTAATTTGGAAGGGTGTTCCACAGGCGAGAGGTGCGAGGTATGAAGCTATTGGAGTAGAAGAGACGGCTACATTTAAAAGTTTCTACAGTGTAAGGGTGGGAGCGGGATGCCAGCCTCGTATGTCGCTTTAATTCATGGATTCTGGGAACCAGTGAAAGCAGCTCATCGGAGCAATTACCATGAAAGTATTTGTAGAAAAGACAGAGAGAGGCGACGGCGCGTCTGTGAGAGAGCGACTGTAGACGAGATGCCAGATCAGGGCCAATTATATTACATATCCATCTCTGGATTTTAAATCTTATTACAGTCTGACGACTCCGAATATTTCAAAAAAATATTTTTGATTTATTTTTATATTTGTATTTACGTACAGAAATAGAAATTCAAAACTATAACATTATCATTAAAAGGTCACATGTTTTAAGGGTCGATCATCTCCCTGTTCCGGGAGAAGAACCTTTAAAAACTTTATCGTCTGCTCCACCATACTTAATTATTAAGACGTTTAGCGGTGAGAAAAAAAAAAAAAAAAACACCCCGTAGTTAAGAAATGCTTGGATACAACATTTTATACTATAAGTATATCCTTATGCAAATTAATTGAAACAGCCTCTTTAGTTTCCATTCTTTCATCACACGGTCACTTTTAGACCCACCGGAGTGACAAGATGCAATCGATGTCTATTTTTTTTTCCAGATTAGGTAATTTGCTGTGGTGTGCAATAATACGAATCTATTTTTAGGGTGTATGATGGAATTTGTTTGGCCTTGAGAAATATTACGTCATCCGTGATTGTATCAGATGTTTATCACGCCCAGTCACTATTGTCTACACTGTTGATTAGTTGTCCTACAGCCATTTTCTGTGGTGGACGTTACTCGAAGGTAGCGTGCGAAAATTGTAATGCTACACTAACACACTGGCAAGCCTTACCAGTGAGCAAATCAAAGTAGTATGGATTGGCCTGGAAATTCTCCTGAATTAAATCTAATCGAGAATTTGTTGTCAATCTGCAAGGAACGACTTCGTGTAATGGGCATACAAAGTACTAACATGTGCACTGGGTCATGATTCAGTGAAAAAAACTGAAAAAGTGAAGAAAAACGGAATTATTCGTTTTGTTTCAATTAATTTGCACAAGGGTGTAAGTAATATTTGTTTGAAATCAGGTTAAATTAAATTTAAATTTGCTAATTTTCCTCAAATAAAGTTTCAGAAATATGTTTTATTTCTACAAGATTTTTAAAACCGAGTAATCACTTTTCTTTACAAATGGCTGTTTTTATAGAATTTACTGAAAAAAAAAATGATTCCGATCAATATAATTTCTGTTTGAAACACACTGCAGAGTATTTTGCTGACTGGAAATAATACTTTTTAAATCCTTTAGCTTTCAATTAAAATGGAAATGAAATCTTCAAGAAAGATTTTTCATTTTTAAAAACTCATTTTAAACATTACGTATACAGAATAAATCGAGGTACCTACTGTACATGTCGTATAAGTCTTTTGAGAAGGCATATACTTGTCTTACACACCGTCTTTGTATGTTTACTGATATAATGGAATATGCATACACCTGTGTTCCCCCTCACTGAAATATGATTGGCTGGTGTCCGTCAAAAATACCGACGGACGTGTAGGAGAGTCATAGCCTTAGTCTGATAGCTAAGTCTATAACGACGCCCATTGGATTACGCCATTGATCTACACTTCTTACCTGCGACTACGACGCGTACCAGTCGATTACTGCTACCGTATTCTACTTGGTTATAGTAGCCAAAACCACTTAGCTACTTCGTTCAAATATATCACTTTCCGGGATATATCATTTACTGAATTCAGTTTCTCTGTGGATGCAAGCGGTTTGCAACTAGTATAAGTCCTGTATAATTCTAGTTTCTTTCCAAAATAGGCAAAGGTTACATAGCAGTTCCAACTGATCTTTGTGTTGCACTTTATTAAACACTGTTGCATAATCTATAAATATTGTTATACATCGTGGTTTTAGGTTCGAAAAATATGAGCAATTATATATAAAAAAAAAACAATTTGATCCTATTAACCCTGACATTATCGGACGAACGCATGAAGGATCGATTGAAACATTCTATATAAAAGAGCAATGATGGGAGCAAAATATATGGTAGAAAGATTATATTTTCTCTTAACATTCCAAACAATAGAAGCTTCAAACCCAGTCTTTTTTTATAATTCTATGTTTCTTTAGGACGTAAGCGGCCATGACTGTCTGCAGGTGGTCAGGATTCTCGATAAATTTATTTTCTCTAAATTGAGATTAAATATTAACAAGGTTGGTGCAGTAGTTACTGGTTGCCTTTTCCAGGGCGGTTTCCTTCATTTTGGATCGTTGGCAACAAAGCTCGGTCTGTAAGCCCATTCCATGAAATCGTTCCTTGTAGACTGACCATAGATTCGCGATTGGATTTACATTAGGAAAGTTTCCCCGCCAATCTATAATACTTTGATTTGCTCACTGGTAAAGCTTGCCAGTGTGTTCGTACAGCGTTACAATTTTCGCACGCTAACATCTGTCGCAGACAATGGCTGTAGGACAACTAATCAACAGTATAGTCAATAGTGTCTGGGCGTGATAAACATCTGATACAATCACGGATAACGCAATATTTTTCAAGACCAATCTCAGGCTGTTAATATCTATCTATCATTGTATAGTTCAGTAGATAACGCAAGACATGGATTCACGTCCTTTCGAAGGGCGTTTTTTTTGTATTTACTAAAGTGAACGCTAAAATGTCGACTGGAATTTGAAATGGATTTGCCGATTTTACTTAACGCGCCGATATCCGTTACACTACCCACATATCTATCAAACCTATACGCCACATCAAAACGAAGAAGGAGAGGAATAAGATAAGATAAATGGATTTATGAAAACAGTATATGTCAAAACAACAAGCAAGCGCGGAAGACCAAAGCAACAATCGGCTGGAGCACTGCATTGAAAATATCAGAGATGAAGACAATAACCTCGAAAACGATTGCAATGAATCTAACATTTATTTCGTGCTTTTAGTTTGTAAATCTTCGAAAGGACCAATGCTTAAAGCCAAACAACCATTTGGAACGTTGTCTATGCACAGCCTTCAGACACTCCAATAAAACACCCACCCACCCACGCAGAGATAAGCACGGACATAGAAGACTATACGCGGTATTTCCACAATCGATAAAAGCCAATGTTATTTCGAAGGAAAACAACGATAAAAAAAAGAAGCCTGAACACATCATAGTATTAAATATTTTAGTGGAACTACGTTGAAATATTTCTGTCAAACAATGAAGCCATGCTAAAAATGTCATTTTTGGCAAATTCTTTTGGAAAAGTCTTGAAGCCCAAATCCCGAAAGTCCTGGCTTCTGACGCAGGATATCAGGATTAACGGCTTTTGCACTCAAGACGAAAAGTCATAAATCCTAGAATTCCCCAAGGAGGATTGACGTCTGTTATCAAAGCAGGTGACCACATAATGCATCAGCTTATGTTTATGCTGAGCATCAATCAATATTTACTCACACAATGTTTATATTGCTCTATCTCAGGCCGTTATCTGTATTTGTCTAATCATTATCTATCTATCTATCTATCTATCTATCTATCTATCTCAGTCACACCATATCTATCTATCTATCTATCTATCTATCTATCTATCTATCTATCTATCTATCTATCTCAGCCTGTTAATATCTATCTATCTATCTATCTATCTATCTATCTATCTATCTCTTTCGCTCTCTCGCTCTCTTTCGCTCTTTCTCTCTCTAGATATATATAGCTTTCAGTATCTATCTATCTATCTATCTATCTATCTATCTATCTATCTATCTATCTATCTATCTCTTTCGCTCTCTCTCTCTTTCTCTCTCTCTTTCTAGATATATATATATATATAGCCTTCAGTATATATATATCTATCTATCTATCTATCTATCTATCTATCTATCTATCTATCTCACGCTCACGTACACACGCATACATCAACCGGGCGGCTCCCCAAAAAATCCTTCTATTTTTTAAACAGCCTCAAAGCATCGGATGCGGTGCTTTGATAGTAGAAATTGAATTTATAATATATATATTGTCCTCCATTATTCCACATATTGAGTCATTGTTTTGGTATCTATCTATCTATCTATCTATATATATATATATATATATATATATATATACACACACACAAATATATATATATATATATATATATATATATATATATATATATATATTATCAGAAACCTAGGTCGAAGCATTTTCCCAAATATCATGGCCCGCAAGGTGCCGGATACATAGGAGTGCCGCGAGAAACGAAGAAACAGGGAATCACCTACTGTTAATAATTTGTAAGGCTAAAACAGATCGACATGCGAGCATCAGCCTTTGAAAGTCCTAATTCCCAGATTCATGAGGAATGATTGCCTTATGCGTATTGTTAGGTGTGAGGTTGTCACTTGCTCGGCCAGTCATGTCTCTTTTCGATTCATGGTCGCCCAAGTGTATTGGAAATGTAAAGAATCCGACTTGTATTCGAACTCGGAATTCTGGTTTCGCACTCCCAGTCGTTATCCTGTTACACCGTCCGATTGTACGGAACCTGGTAGTCCAAAGAGGTCACCCACCTCGGCACTGCTCTGGTTCGACCTTGTTTAACTAGAGTAATCAAGACGAGAACTGGTATTTCGACCTGATACAGCCGTACGCTTTCTCATCAAATACCATTTCAGAAATTGTAGTTGGAAATTATTCAGTCTGACTTATGGTAACTCAGAGAATAGATTTTTGAAAGAATATTGGGATATCTAGAAGTACGCTAGTGTGAGTAGATCCATAGTCAAAAGCGTGAGAACTGAAACTTCTAACAATGGAACAATGACGTCAGTTCCGGTGAGTCTCGTTTTGAATAAATGATTCGTTTTCTACAGCTTACAAACGCTTTGCACAGGGCTCGTCTCTAGGCTGGTGGTATCACGGCTATGACTAGCTTAGACCAGCTCTGACCAGCTTGGACAAACTATGACCAGCTTAGACCAGCAGCCCGAGTGAAAACATTCGGCTCCCTACGTTAAAAACTGCACTTGTGTCACAACCTGACTCAGTGGGGGGGGGTCAAGTTAATACGCTTACAAACGCTTTGCATCTTATTTGAAACCAAAGGATATTTTTAGACTGTAAGATTTTTTTCTTGAAATAATAACGATTTAGTGATACCAGTTTTACCAATTGTAAAGTGATGGATTCATGCATTTCCTAAGATATATTTGCGTGTAAGTGAATATAAGGAACTTAACGGGAAACGGAACTCGGCTATCCGATTAACAATTCCTAGCTATTATGCATTACACCACGAGCTGATCAATTTTACGGCACATGGTTTTCCCAAGCGGCCACTCTGACCAGGTTCAACGTTGCTTCATTTCGGCGATCGTATGTGAACCTGTGTTTCAACGTGATGTGACCGAAATCCTATGTAATGATACCGAAGAAGGCATCATAATACAATAAGCTCACAGAGATGGGTGCAATGGTTTGAATAGCATTTGGAGGGATAACAATGTGTGGTTATTCCATATAAAAAATCTCAGAATAAACTCTCTCTCACACACACATACACCCACAAATACAGAGTCACATGTACACAGACACATATATACATGGTGGATAGCGCCTCGGATTGAAGAATCAGAGAGCCGATTTCGAATTCCAGTCGAATCCATTACATTCACTTACGTGATAATACCTTTGGAAAAGGTATTAATCCTATTCTTCTCCCCCCCCATCTATGGGTAAATAGCAGGATAGACTGGATTCTGTAGCCTTGAATGGCAACTGGTCTAGGAAAAGGACAACTCTGAATTCAAAACCTGCGGAGGGTCGCTTAGGGACTTTGTGGCAGGTAGTGCACTAGATCGCTGTATTCGAACTATCAGAAAGTGTGGTTGGTTCCGCACAAAGCCTTCATCACTATAATCAAATCATATGTGCCGGTGTCTGGGCTGCCGGTCCCTTGGAACTCAGCTGCTTGATCCTCATTTCGTTTTTAATCATTCCACCCCATACAAGGTGTCAGTGTTAGTAGAAATGAAAGAGAATCGAGAAATATTTAGTGAGAAGAAAGGACACTGAAAGAACCGAGTTCAAGAAGACAGGAGATGGTGACTGAAGTTGCACGTAATTTCTTGAAAATTGAGAGAACCAGGGACGCAAGAAATCGAAAGAGACATTCACACATGAAAAGTGCAAGAAAAGACATTAGTAGACCAGAAATTACGGTTACAGCTATTTAACCATTAAAACGAGGAGACCTTGTCAATCTATTAATACGCTTAAATCGACATAGGGGAGAGTTCATTTGAACAACAAAATATTTATTGAAAAGACAGAGGGGAGACACGTCATGGCGGTGGGAAAATGACGTGGCTAATCTCTGTCTATTTTATAAATATTTTCATGGCATATTATAATGACGAGACCTAACTGCCAATCTAGCACCACACGTAACTTCATGTGATTAAGGTACCAAAGAGGAAAGCCAAGTATAAAAATTTCCATGAAAATATTTATAGAAAAGTCATAGGGAAGGTACGTTAGGGCGGTGTGAAAGTGACTGAAGTCGAGATGCCATGTCAGGACTGATAACATTGCAGATACTACTTTGGATTTTTTTTTCCAGAATCTGGAGATATATAAGCGGAGCACTTGAACAGGTATTTCCAGAATAGTCAATTCTGAGGAGAAAAATTATCTGGTATGACAGAGGTAAACGACCTTAGATAAATCAATTTTATATATTTTTTCTAGAAATCCAAAAGTTATTTTATAGATAACCATGTTTGAATAGAGACCTTATTTTTTTTTTCTCAAACAGTTTAAATACCCCCCACCTAAAAAGACGAACGTCTACTTAAAATTTGGTATACACAAAATAACGTTCGGAGTAGTAGTAAGAAATTACCATAATTTTCTGAATTCATCCTGACATTAACTTTGAAGATGCCTATAATTTGATTGCTTACTTCTTACGCAAAACATTATTCCAAATTCTCTCCATTGTCTTCTAAATGATGTTGGTTTGGTACTATATTAAAGGACTCTATCACTACATATCACTTTTAAGAAAGAAGTTTTCATGTACCTCTTCCTTTGTTTTAATTTGTTTCTCTCTCTTTTTATATAAAAGTGGTATGTTGGTTGTTTTTCAAGGTTTTTTTTTTCTCTATTTTATCTCGCTTCTTATATTCTAATCCTAATTTTTTCAAACAATTTCTTGCTCGCTATTTAGACTATTTATATTCGGACTATTTTCCTAATCTTTGTTGTCCTTATCGCTACGATTCGGTTGTTGTACCCTCCGGCCTTCCTCAGGTGTATACGATTAACCATAATTTTATCATATAGACAAAAGAGTTTACTCACTAAAAAGATGCATCTTCGTTTCGGTGCATTTCAATTGCACCTCGACTGGTGAGAAAAAAATGATATGAACAAACTCTGCTTGTAAGCAAGCTGTATGTAAAACGTCACATCATTTTTTTTCCATTTGCTTGAGACCAAGTTGCATCTTTATAGTAAGTATACTGTTTTTGTCTATTTGACAAAATTATAATAAATAATTATCGTTCTATTATCGGTATCGAGCCCTCAATTGGATTAATGCTGTGAACGTTTATATACTACGTTTGTTCTCGTTTCGGTCTAAGAGATGAACACAAGACCTGGCTTCTTTAATATTTCCCCTTTTTCTAGCAAGATTAATGCTCGACAAACGTACATATAAGTTTTAGATTAAAATAAAATTCTTTTCGTTTTTTATTCAAAATACTCAAATTTTAGGAATACGTTTTCACAACATCGCCCACGTGACGAAGACGTGATCATATTTAAACGGAACACTGATCTTATAAGATTTCAGTTATCTGTTTGGATTGGTATTGCTTTTATGTCCATCGTCTTTTTCATGTTGAATTGTATATGGTCTATGTTAATTATGTTTTATGAATACGTCCTGAAGATGGTCTATTAGACCGAAACGTCCGACGTTGACATTAAACATTAAAACAGCATAATCGCATATTAGGATTTTTGTTTGTTATTTCAGTATATTTTTCTTCATATTGTCGGATCTATGTCCATATATTTGCTTACACACACACACACACACACACACACACACACACACACACACACACACATATATATATATATATATATATATATATATATATATATATATATATAAACGCACTATCCAGCCGGGCTTAACCATAAATTTAACAATATAGATAGTATTAATATATAACCATACAAATCAAAACCTGCCCACATTTCTCACCCACACAAGACAGACATGCTCACGGAGAGGTTGAGGCCCCACACTTATACACACACCCACACGAATGTACACACTTACGTACATCACACTCACTCACTTAATGAGCCAAATGATAACACACACGCATAGTAATATACACGCTTACACACATCATACTCACCCACTCCCTAAGAACCAAATAAGACACACACACTTAACAAAGACACATCCACTTTCCAAGAACCAATAAAACTGTCAAAATGACCAAGTGAATTCAGAGCAGCATGAATCCATCCAGCTCTTATCTTCAATAACAACTTAAAAGAGACTGTATGACCAACACAAGTTTCTTCATGTTTATCTGATCGGAGTAAAGATCATACGGTCCGCAAACCGGGCCGCATGGGTAAACGTGATCTTTTTAGTAGCTGTGTGGTATGCGATTTGCAAGGGCTACATACTTAGTGTCCCAATTTGAATACAGAAAGGTATTCGCGCAAAAGCGAATGCAAAGAAGTGGATCTGACCATATTATTTCCCAGCTACCAACCGTTACACTCATCGCATATACACAAGCAAATTCACTGAACGATGGATCGTTATTTTTTCTTTACATTCTTGTTTTTAATCGTATCAGTCTATTAGTTATTGTTTTATAGGAATAAATTTTCGCTGCCGACACTTGAGTTTGAACAGAGATCCCCAGTGAGCAAACACAGGCGATCCCATTATTGAATTAAGTAGCTCACGTGACCATTGAGAAACGCATAATTAGAATGTAGCGTGGCGTCTTAACGATCTATATTTCTAGTCTATCCTCTATTACTATTCGTATCACTATTTCTCCTCTATTACTATATTAATCAACATTTCTACTATATCCTGTATGACTATAAATACTTTACTCTATTCCTTATACTATTTCTCTAATCGAATCACTATACGGAGTTTACTTTTCGAGCGAGAATTAACGAGCAAGTACTATTAGTGCGAGTGATATTCAAAGGCGTCTGACACCAGTATTGTTCAACGGCGTTACTATAGTTGTATCTGCGATTACAAAGTCTCTACTACAACGAGCATTACGAAAGTGACGAGTATTTGTTGGCATCACAAAAGTGTCAACGAGCGTTTGTTGACATCACAAAAGTTAGTATATGGTGGTTGATCATACGACATGTCAAACTTTGTTGGGTTATTTAATGTCGAATTTGTATGGGTCACAATCTACTCAGCACGAATTATCAATCAGCCTCGCCTCTCTAATCATTAGCCCAGAAAAAAAGAGCCTTTTCCTTACAGTTCAGATCTATCTATCTATCTATCTATCTATCTATCTATCTATCTATCTATCTATCTATCTATCGATCTGTGTTTATTGAAATCTATCTATCTATCTATCTATCTATCTATCTATCTATCTATCTATCTTCACCCAAGCAAGGAGACAACGCCATTAAGACGTAAGTTGCTACTCCCAGTGAAAGAGAACGACAAAAACCTATAGACTGTAACGGAAACCCAAATCTAAACAAGGAGCAAGGGATAAATATCTACACCTGTTCAAAAAACCGGGAAGGAGTGTGAACCGGACGATAGTTGAATTTGTCTACATCTACTGAGGTGAAAAAAAAATAGTGAATAAATTTTAGACGGGGGCGTGAGAAATATAAAGTCGATGCCGTATTTGGCAGGAACCGGAAATCCAATCCTAAACAGGGAAAAAGTGATAAACCTCCACTAATCTATCTATCTATCTATCTATCTATCTATCTATCTATCTATCTATCTCAATCTGCCCATATCTATCATTCCTGGTTCAATTGTATCACTCAGTATGAAGCCATTCATGTATACATTTATGACGTCATTCAAAGTTCAGATCTATCTATCTATCTATTTATCT
>CAHIKZ030000113.1:2567500-2580000 GCA_903632075.3 Acanthosepion pharaonis
TTTAAGTCATGACAATTATGTGAAAAATAATATCGTCCAAATGTGCGCCAAGGCTTCAGCGGCGCACCTCCACTCGATGGTCAAACCTTTGATGATGTGATAGTTACTCCTAGATCGCATCAGTATGCTTTATTATCTCATTCTTCAGTTGTTGAATTTTTGTTAGCTTGAGATGACCCAAAAGAAAGAAATCTTAAAGCGCCATGTCGCGCGATCTTGGTGACCAATTCACATCACTGTTTCGAGAGATGATGCGACCTGGGAACTTCACATTCAAATTCTGTTTGAACGTCCATTTTCGTAATAGTTTTCGATAAATTTAACACGTTAATCTTTCCATGGTTGACCTTTGCTAAATCTGAAAGAAAAAGAAAAAGATCTTTAGACGCTTAAACTTAATTCACATTTAAAATCGGCCCAAGTTATTGGAACATCCTTCATAACCTCTGCACTTACTTACCATACCGGAAATTTCCAAGCACCTCGCTCCCATCAAAATACTGTCCAAGTTTGACGCTTCTTAAATTCAGTGATTGAACCGGTGAGTTCAGCGTGATTTGACGGTAAGAATTAAAAAGAAAATGCTTGTATGTATATAAGCTAAAAGGAATTTAGCAAATATACGCTGTTGATAAATAGATTCAAGAAAAAGGATGCTAGGTATGCGATGAAACATCATGTCTCACGAGATCATTGCTATAGATGTCATGTCGATACCCAACGTCAATACAATTTTCGATTAACTTAAAGATTTTAAAAAAGAGTCTCAACGCTTAATATGTACCAATGTGTAATACATTCAGAATGCTAATATTTTCTTTGAAGATCCGAACATATTCGGCTTTGTGTTCATTATTGTAATAACAATAACGAAAGATATCTGAATGCTTTTATGCAAGTCAGTATGGTAGATTGTGTGGAAATTATCACCATAAAATATGGGTATAAAAAAATAACTCCGAATTGATGAAATTAATGAATAAGAAAATTCATTACTTCTTTAGAATTTACTTTACGTTAGGATGCGAAATAAACAAAATAATATGACCCCCCCCCCAAAAAAAAACAAGTAAAATATTAACCCAAACAAATAATAAACAAATTAACAAAGCCTCCCGTTAGAATAGACGAAATAATAAATAAAAATAAAATATAAATACATAAAAAACAAGTAAGAATAATTAACCCAAATAAATAAATAAATAATATTAAGCAAAATAGCAAAACAATCCCGCCAAAATAACCGTTAGAATAGGCCACAACAATCAACCCCAAAACTGGACGAAAAATCGCTATAACTGCTATATAACAATAAAAATGTTACTCAAAAATCGACAACCGAATAGAGTAAATAAAAATATACAAAATGAAAAATAAGTAAATAAATAAGAAAAAAAAAAGAGTAAAAATTTATCCAAATAAATAAATCAACAAATCGCTCCCACTAAAATAACCGTTATTTATTTGGATTGATTATTTTTTACTTGTTTTTGCTTATTTTACTCTTTTTTGTTTATTGTTAACAATAAACAAAAACAAGTAAAATAAGAAAACACAAGTAAAAATAATCAATCCAAATAAATAAATAAATAATAAACAAATTAAAAACTGTCCCCCATCAAAATAACAGAATAGGCTACGGCAATCAATTTAAAAATTAGACAAATAGTTTTAATTATCTTCGCAGACCAAAACAAACTATTAAATAAGTAACCCAGGCAAATCCCCACCCCATTCTTTACTATGTTAATAAAATATCGAAAACTGCAAAGAATAAATAAATATATAAATTAAAAAATGAAAATAAAAACAAATAAATTAACCCAAATAAATAAATAAATAAACAAGCCACTCCTGCCAAAATAACCGCCTGAATGGATTAGCAACGATGCACCACTGACCCATATACATAAATAGTCGAGTAAGAATCCAACACTCGCGGCCTGACGATTGCGTCTAGGATGAAACAGCCTGTCGCCATTCAGTGTTGACTTCAATGTTCATTTTTGTGTGTCTGTATATATATATATATATATATATATATATATATATATAGGTTGTATCAAGAATAATTTTACAAACTGTGGGACCTGGTTCCTCCCACCAAAACAAGCACAATGACGTGTGCTGAACGTCTCCGACAGCCTGTAAAATGTGTTCTTCGTAGTCAGACGTACTAGCGGGACACTTTTTCGATGTCCATAGTTTGTAGTGCCATGGATTCTGTCTCAGCAACGCAACGATAAACAGCAGCAGAGGTTGCATGATCCAGCTGTCTTTGGTCTGGAAAGGCAATCTGATACAGCCGTGCAGCCTCACGTCCATTACCATTCGCGCGGCCGTATGTAAAAATCATATCTGCCTGCTCACGATATAAATATTCTGGCAGTGTTAAACTGAACACTTATCAGTTAAGTCACTACTACACGCGTTAAACGTTAAAGACAGACTAGCCACAAGTATACACGAATGACTAATGTAACCTAGTCTTTATGACAATTCAGAGCCATCTAGCGTAACCTTTCTTTAAAGATAATAACTCAAAAAAGAAGGATTTGCGGACATAGGTTTATATTGATTTTTGTCCTTGTATTGGTTTGAGGAACCCACCACCAATGTTTGTAAAAGTATTTTTGATACACCCTGTATATATAACGGGTGCAGCAGAAATACCTCCCACATACACCTCTCACATATATATTACTTGAAAATATATTATAATGGACACTATAATAAAATTTGAGTCAATCAAAATGTCTAATTAAAATAATTCCATGAATTCTTCAGAAATATATGTGTGTGTATGAATGTGATTATGTCTTTCAGTTTATGTGCGTTTATGTCGATTATTTAGTATGTGTATGTGTTACCGTGTAATTCACCTTGTGTGTGTTTTGTGTGTGTGTGTTTGTGTGTGTGTGTGTGTCTGTAAAGTGATTTGTTTTGATTTTTGGCTTCGTTTAATCCGAAGAATATTTTGATGTAAATAACACTTCTTCGAAATATACTTACACACACACACACACACACACACACAAACACACACACAAAACACACATAAAAATACATATATATATATATATATATATATATATATATATATATATATATATATATATATTGTGACGGGTTATTATTGTGTTATCTGTTGTCAAAACCAACATTTTCAATCAGTGTCTCTTCATACGCTGCAGGACTTGTATGTTTTAAAATGAGTAATTCAGTCAATCAATTAATCGATGTATGTTAGTTCGAAATGATACTTGTGTATATTTCAACAAAGGATTAGCGACTTGGAATGAGAAGTCGGAGAGCCGAGTTCAAATTCCAGTCCAGTTGCTTACATACACTTACGCAGAAATACTCTTGGGAAAGGTAGGAATCCATTTTTTCTTCCGCCAGCTGTGGGTTGAATTAGCATTAGAGACTCCACACCTCCCTGGTCTCTGTAACTCTTAGAAATCTCTCCTATTCCAGGTTCTGTTAACCATTCGGATGTTAGGTACGTCGTGTGCTGTTTTCCTCTGTCACTCTTGCCTTCAGTATGCCATATGAGTGTCAAATACTTCCAGCCTTTTTCCCACATTATGTGCCCTAGGAATTTGTCTGTTCTTTCTGTTTCTATTTCTCTCAGAACTTCCTCATTGCTCACATGTTCAGTCCATGGTATTTTCAGCATTCTTTTGTAGACCTATATTTCTGTTGTCTTTAAGTTTTTTGCTTCCTCTCGGAGGAGATTGACCAGCATTCTCTGATATATACGATAACCACTATTATATAACAGATGAGAAATCGTGTCTTTGTTTCTAACGATATTTTCTTCTTTCTTTGCTTAGCTTTTGGAAGGCGTTTTTCGTTATTCCAATGTACCTTTTGATCTTGGTGTTACTTTGTCCCATCATCTTTTCTATACTTCCCAGATATTTAAAACGTTGTACTTGCCTGTTTTTTGGTGTCCCCTATCTGTCGTTCGTATTTTCGGCCATTCCTTTTGCCGACAACCATACGGTCTGTCTTCTTACAAGTGATCTTTAATCCTTTCTTCTCAATTCCTTTTACATCCCTGTGTAGTTTCCATTCTCTGTTTGCTATCAACACGGCGGCATAATTTCTGTGTCTGCCGTCAACACTGTGTCATCTTCATATCGAATGTTGTTAAGATTGTAGTCGCTAATAACGAACCATGTGAAGAATTTTAATTCCTCCCGGATCACCTCACTTCTAAGATTGAATAAGTCTGGTGAGAAAACGCATCCTTGTCTTACGCTGTTCTGTTTTTGCGTATTTAATGAATTCATTTTTCATCCGTATACAAGCGGTTTTATTGCCGTATACGTTCTGTATCATTCTAGTTTCTACTAAAGTTCACGTGCTTTGGTCAGTGAATTGCATGCCATTGTAACCGTGAGATCAATACGTCGGCCTTGTAGTGCAGACTTACATCCAATAGAAACAGGGTGGGGTGCAATAGCTAAAAATGCATAAATAAAAACGTGATGAGATATCCCTAAATGGACATGAAAGAATGAATAATGAGTTACCCGGATTAGTAAGGACTTTATAAAGGCCCGCATGCTCAACGGTAAAAAAAAAAAACTTGTGATAAAAACAAAGATATTTATAATAAAGCAGAATTCTATAATATTATTTTATATTTTCACATTTTCAATGAAAATGGATATATATATATATATATATATATATATATATATATATATATATATATATATATTTATATATATATAGATAGATATGTATATATATATATTAGAGTTTGCAGCTTATATTTTATATCATAAAAAATATTTTTCAAAAATCTTTCTGTTTACACATATTTCGTCTTAGTGTTTGCCTATGTAAGAAAATATTGCGTCCTGAAGATGAGAATTTGAAATTGTCGAAAGGACTTGGGAATATTCCCCCTGAAAAAAATCTCAGATATAACTTATTATTGAAGAAAATTGATAGTAAGTTAATCTCTCATTAAGTTCTGTTAGTGAAGTTATTTCGCCATTAATCCCATTAACATTGCTATTTAATTCTTTGTATAAATTGCATCTTTATGACAATTTATATATACATATACTTATACACACACACACACACACACACACACACACACACACACACACACACACACACATATATATATATATATATATATATATATATATATATATATATATATGTGTGTGTGTGTGTGTGTGTATTAATTTTCAATATCATAAACATTTTATTATAATATTTATTTTTATAATTTATAGTAATAATTTCACATTAATGATTATTTAATGTTTATTTTGCATAATTTTTTATTGTTATGAGAAATTAATCTTCTGCAATAATATTTCTTTTATAATATTTGTTTTTATTTTTATGATATTTTTTCAATAAAATTTATAATATCTAATTTCATAATGTTAATTTTTTTATAATTTTTCTAATATTTATTATTATTATTTTTTTTACAATATCTTTATATTTCTTTATATTATATTTTATATTTCATTATATTTTATATTCTATTTTTATGTTATATTCATATTCATTTCTAAAGAACTCCTACGGTTTTACAGAAGCCATTAAGAAATATATTCAGTCATATATGTAATAAATACGTAGACTTTTCTTTTATTTCATAATTTACATTGATTAATTTATTATTTTTATATTAATTTTTACATATTATAAAAATATTATTACATATTATTTTTTATTATATTTATTATTTAAATTAAATTTTTAATTAGTTATTTATACAATTCGTATATTTTTAAGCATTGATTTCTTTTAATATATTCGTAAAATACATCTATTGAATGCTTTAGTACACATCACCAATGATGTTTCTACCGAGATTCATTAGGGGTTTCGAGTCTTTCAATATCATACCCCACATCTCACGGTGAACAAGCCGATACTGATGTACCTTCCGTAAGCTACAACTTCTTCCATCTTCCAAACTACACACCATACGACACTTCTTAGCAATTTATTTTCCAATCCCAGGTAATTCCGCCTAACAAGCAGTTCAAACTCTTCCATAAAAAAGGAAGGAAACACAGCCTGTCTGATCAGGAATATGGTGGCGTGCTTGGTTTGAAATGGTAAGTACAGATTTGATTAAACATCAAAAGAGACATGCAAACACACGCACATACAGAGAAAGGGATTAAAACATCACATTCTGCTAACACTGATCTCCATTTTCATTCATGTTAATCATCTGGCGACCCTGCGCCTAGATATTTCTTGGCGATTTTTAATGCTATATCCTTTGATAATATCCTTTGATAATTTTTAATGCTATATCCTTTGATAATATCGGCAAATAATAGCTCTCCACATATTGTGTTCATTTATCATATGTGAATTCTCGTTGATAAACAATAATGTTATTTCCTTTTAACTTTCCCACGGTTTTGAATCGAAGAGTTATCCTTCCATTAGATTCTTGTCACACAAAAATATAAAAAACAGTCTACACTGTTCTTTAACCCATAGAAAATCATGGATCCCCTAACCAGTGATTGTCTGTGTACTGACATAATTTCTTGAAAAAGACAATGGAATGGTTTCCCATATCTTTCGTTTTTAATCATTTCACCCCAACGAAAGCGGAAATACAAAAAATACGCATGAGGTTACAAGGAGTGAAAGTGAAAGTGAAAGTGAAAGAGAACACTGATGATAGGTATGATTGAGCAAGGCGAGAATGCCTCTAGTATGCAGGGTGTGGATTCTAGGAGTGAAAGTGAGCGAAAAGAGTGAGTATAGGGAGGATTGAAGGAAGGAGAAATGATGAACGGGATTCAAGAAGAGAGAAAATGGCGATTGACGATGCATTTAAATTTTTGAACGTTGCACTTATCAGGAAGCAGGAAACGGGAGGCGGGACGTGCGAGAAAAAATGTTGGGATAGAATTGGCGGTTGGATTTAACTATTTCAAAAGTAAACTTGTGGGAACTAGATGCTAGTCTAGTAGCAGGCTTAAATTCTCGTTGTCAGAGCAACAGGCAAAAACGTCCTCAGAGCAGTTGCCGTTAAAATATTTGTACGAAAGACAGAGGGAAGCCACGAGAAGTCGTTGAGAAAGTGACTGAAGTCGACATGGCAAGTCAGGATCGATTACATTACAGATACTTCTTTGGATTTAGAATGGTTACTAAGCAAGACTAGAAATCCCGATCTACCCTACTATTTACTGAAGCTGTAAGAAATAATGGCTCTTACTTTTTCGTTATTATGAACAAACTGTAATGGGCGTCGTTGCAAGATACCTCAGTGAAGATAGTGCAGGACGTCAAGGATTGATGCCTTTTTCAAGGTTTTTCGTACTCTCTCTCCTATATATATATATATATATATATATATATATATATATATATATATATATATTTATTTTTGAAAATTATAGCATAAATATGTTATAAAATCACTACAAAATAGCCATATATTAAATAAATATAAATGGCTATATATTAAATAAATATAACTGGTTATTTTTGTAGTGATTTTATATCATATTTATGTCATAATTTACGAATACATTTTTTATTTGCTCTACTCTGGATTGAGCACTCTTTTAAGAATAGTATTTTTTTGGGTTATTGGAATTTATTCCGTATACACAAAATCCTATGGATTGATATATATATATATATATATATATATATATATATATATATATATATATATATATATATATATATAAGCAAGTGTAAATGGATAAAATCCGACAGAATGTAGAAATTTTGAAAAACAAACAAAAATCCATAAATGTAGTTAAAATGAAAAGAATTAAAATGAAAAAATTGTCGACGTAAAGACGTTTCGGTTTTAATAAACCATTTTCAAGACAAATTCATTAAAATACAAATTCAGTTAAATATGACGTTTTAAAAACGATGGACATAAAAACACAAGTCTTATCCAAGAGTAAAACAGATAACTGAAAATTTTTAAAAAGATCAGCTTTCCATTTACACTTGCTTATATACTGTCTACTGAAAACACAAACCTAAATTCGTTTTTTACAACATGGAAGATTGCAGGCTTATCCGGAAATACAGGAATTTTAAAATAATCACGAACTGAAAGCGTCGCCCATGTGACTACGGCGTGACCACGTTAAACGGAAAGCTGATCTTTTTAAAAATTTTCAGTTATCTGTTTTACTCTTGGATAAGACTTGTGTTTTTATGTCCATCGTTTTCGTCATATTTAACTGAATTTGTATTTTAATGAATTTGTCTTGAAAATGGTTTATTAAAACCGAAACGTCTGACGTCGACAATTCTTTCATTTTAACTACATTTATGGATTTTTGTTTGTTTTTCAAAATTTCTACATTCTGTCGGATTTTATCCATTGACACTTGCTTATATACTGTCTACTGAAAACACAAACCTAAATTCGTTTTTTACAACATGGAAGATTGCAGGCTTATCCGGAAATACAGGAATTTTAAAATAATCACGAACTTTTAGGGATACGTTATGAAAGCGTCGCCCATGTGACTACGGCGTGACCACGTTAAACGGAAAGCTGATCTTTTAAAATTTTCAGTTATCTGTTTTACTCTTGGATAAGACTTGTGTTTTTATGTCCATCGTTTTCGTCATATTTAACTGAATTTGTATTTTAATGAATTTGTCTTGAAAATGGTTTATTAAAACCGAAACGTCTGACGTCGACAATTCTTTCATTTTAACTACATTTATGGATTTTTGTTTGTTTTTCAAAATTTCTACATATATATATATATATATATATATATATATCCAAGTGTGTGTGTGTGTGAAGTATGTACATTCAGTCGTTGCTCCTGGTGCTTTAAGTCTAAGTGAATCACGGCAAATTACGAAGAAAATTTGTAAACAACTTGATTCTAAAAATGGCAACACAATACTCGTCTAGACATCCGTGTGAATTAGAAGCAACCCATTTTAAGTCGTCAATTATTTCCGAAGTAAAGCAAGCAGAGAGAGTCATTCGTTTTATGGGTAAAAGCGTCTTGTCGTATGTACGTCACTCATTCCGTGCGGCCTTGTGCCGTTATTTACGGACCCATTTTACCTGGCTATAGTTCCAACACTGTCAACGCGAACAGATTATTTTTAAAAGAATAAATAAACATAAACAAAGTAACTCTCTGATCGTTTTTTGTCATATTGCACGATTTTCATTTAAGGAATAAAAGATGAAATTTTCTCCGCTTTTATATGCTAATCGGATCGATTACCTCCCCTTATTTCTGTTACTTAGATCATAACGTTTTTACTATTGTACTTTCAAGCCGTGTTCAGGCATCTTTTGTATTTTCTTGGTCATGCAGCTGCGTCAACCGCCCACAATCCCTTGTAACTTCTATTCACGACTATTCTGGAGTAGGCTGGGCCTATCACAACCATCTCCACCACCACCACCAGAGGGGAATAAGGAGAGATGATGATGATTCCGATCCTCGGATGCGAGTGGGTGCCGATTGGTACTCTATCAGTAATTACGACATGGGTAATGTTCTACACATTAAACATGTCGTAATTAGATAAGCATGCGACTAAATGTTACGGCAATGAAAATATTAAACGTTTCGGCAAACATTCGGCATTCCCTGCCAGAACAGCCAGTGCTATCATCGTTTCAAATTTCTAAAAGCTTTTTCAAGTCATTTAACTGATATCGCTCTTTCCAGTAGTGATGGGGGTTTCCTTCCTAACCTTTTGTTTGAAGTAGTGTGGAACGGCAGAATCTTGATTATGTTATTATTTTCTCTTCAAGTTGCATGTGTTTTCCAGTTGGTCATCGAATTAAGTTTTTTACGTATTGGTTAGCTTTTTCGTTTTTTTATTCAGGTGTGAAATTTCTGCGATGAAAACTGAAGATACCTATATTTAGGACAGATTTTAGTGAGGTGCTTAAATTATTCTAAAGACCCTAAATTATGAATATAATATACATATTAAGTATACATTATAGTTTTGATAAAAATTGTAATTATAGTCCTAACCAGAGGTTGTTTTGAGTGGAGGAGTGGCCTGTGTATCGCGGGTCTTTGCTGCAATACCTCACTAAAATCTGATCACATATTTACAAAGGTGGGGCGGCGTGTATTATTGAATCCATAAAACAAGGAATAGTTTATTAATCCTTATAATAAGTTCAATTGATTTTATAAAAGGGCGCAAATAAATCTATGCATAATTGTACATAATTAATATCGTTCGTTCTAGCGGTCTCGTCCATTCCTTGATGTCATACCCAGGCAAAAAAAAAAAAAAATAAATTATCAATCTACCCCCGATCCAGGCGATAATATCACAAAGACGCTAGTGGCTACAGGGAGTGAAAAGGTATAAGAAGACCTTAGAATGAAACAAACCCAATTCTAAACAGTAAACAAGCGATAAATCTCTACTCCTGTTTAGAAGATCGGAGAGAAGTCTGAACCGGGCAACAAGAGTAGAATGAAATGGTGTTTTACTACGTTAATTACAAATAGGACTCCAAATTGTAGAATCACTTATCAACGGGTGCCACATATGACACGTGATCTAAAAGTGCACAGTCTGTTCACATTTGGGCGAAAATCAGACATTGTTTGAGGCAGACCCAGCTGGATTTCTTGAATGTTCCCTAACCCAGGATGAGTGTTGCTTGCATCACTTTGAGACAGAGACAGACAATCCATGCATGGGAAACACCTCAACTATGCCAAAAAACGGAAAGCTCTTTTTATATGTAACGATTGTGATAGTGTTTTTTTGGATGCTAAAGACATTGTGCATATGGACTGTCTTCAAAATGGCCACACCATCACAGTAGAGTACTATACAAATTTGCTGGGGTAGTTATGAAAGGCTATCAATACCAAAAACCCAGGTAAACTGATAAAAGGGTTTTTGTTTCATCAGGATAATGCTCCAGCACAAAATTTGGCATCATAGTTTTATCAAGTACCTGAGGATAAGATTTTAGCCCTCAAGGGCATTAATGCTGACGTAATTGCTATATTAGGAGATGACGCCCCCAGAAACAAAACATTGATCCATGGTGATATGATGTCAGGTGATCGACTATAAATAAAATAGCCAATTTAGTGCTGTTAAAAGAGTAATATTCTGCACAATGAACTTGGCATGACAAAAGGCGAGCACAACATCTTCTAGCACCTGATCAAAAGTGTACCAGTCTCTCAAATCTTGAGAAAATTGGACATTGTTTGAGGCAGATCCAGCTTTACCGTATCCTAAACCAGGATGAGTATTGGAATCATCACTTTGAACCAGAGAAAATGAGACTAACATGCCCCAAAAGAAGGTCGTTTCATCTGCAGGAAATGTGATGGACTTAGTTTTGGCGGATGCGAAAGGCATTATGTTTATTAACTATCTTCGACGGGGCCACATCATCGATGGAGAGTATGATGCCAACTTGCCGAGGCAGTTACTAAAGGCTGTCAAGGAAAAATGTCAAGGAAACTTAACGGAAGAGGTCTTGTTTCATCGGGACAATGTTCCACCGCACAAGTACTTCGTTTCAGTGCCTGCTACAAATGACTTATTGATAACCATTCCTATTCTTGTGATTTGGTCCCAGCTGGTTATAATTTGTTCCCCAACATGAAAAAACACTTAGTTGCGAAACAGTATCGCAGTGATGATGATGTCACATCTACTGTTGATGACTTGTTTTTAACAGCGGGATAACAGCATCTTCACCAATGCGATTCAAGCACTACGCCACTGATGGAAGATATGTGGAGAGTGCAAGGGGAATTATATTGAAAAGTAATTCTCAATTGGTCAGATACCATGAGAGTATATTGTTCAGCCGATGTACTTCTTAACTGACCCTTTAGAAGAAAATTAATATCAAATAAAATGGAGACATAGAACACAGCAGAGCCTACGCGTTGAACAACAAAATCAAAAGAGATATCAGTAAAAATAATCATACTTGTGTGTGTGTCTGTACGTTTATATATTGGATTGGATTTCCTACATTTTTCAACCGATTTCAACAAAACTTCACAGGACTACGTAAAATTACATTGCGGTGGTTGTGACAGCGCCAAAAAATGGAAAAACACAATGGTTTTTGCACGAAATTAATTTGAAGACACGATTAAGAGGCATCGCGAGAATGAAAAGGGGACAACTCATATCGAGTTATACTTAAAACTCAGGTTGTTTGTGTGTGTGTGTGTGTGTGTGTGTGTGTGTGTTCGTTTATACATGGGATCGGATTTCCTACATTTTTCAACCGATTTCAACAAAACTTCACTTTTTTTGGCAGGTAGTGTTTCTTATTGTCTTGCACACTTTTTACATTCAGAATGCTTTAAAAATTCCATTTACAAGACAATTGTTTATAATAAAATTCTATTCAATCGGTAGACTCATAACGATTGAAAACAATATTTTTGTGTGGGTTTGACCAATTCGTAAAAAAAAAAATACTAATTAAGACATGCGTGTCAGTCAAGCTTAAACAA
>CAHIKZ030000113.1:2587500-2592500 GCA_903632075.3 Acanthosepion pharaonis
GTATAACGACAATAGGAAAACTTATCTTAGCAGACGCGTTTCATTTTCTGAAATAAAAAAACAAAAACAAATCAATTTCCATCCTTGAAGATGTCTGTATGAACAGACGAAACGTGTAAAAAACTAAAACAGACCTTATGCAACTGGAATTTATAAACAGGGATCATAACATTCATCTACAGGTTCGGGGTTAATGTACTTTATTAAATTTGTTTGCGAAGATGTATTCACGCCATTTAAATAATTAACTTCTATATTTGTTTTTGTATGAATGATTCATGTAATACATACATATATATATATATATATATATATATATATATATATATATATATATATATATATATATACACATACACACACACACACACACATATATATATATATTGTACGCGGATGCTTACAGAGAGTGAAAGTGATAGAGAAGACAAGGTATAGAGGGGTTTGAGGAGAGAACATGGACGCCAGTTAGTATAACTCATAATATTAATTCATTATCAAAACCCAACGTGATATTGATTTAAAAAAATACCTTATTTTAAAAACAACACGAAGTCTTATCTATCCTCCCTATCCTCATTATCTTCACTTCCTGTTACTTGCTATCTTCATATTTCAGGATTATTTTATTAAACCTTTATCTTAAAGGTTCTTGTATTGGTGAATATTAGTAAAAAATAAATAAAACGATTGAGTGTAGAGATTTTACTCTCGGATGCTGAGAATGCCTTGTACAAAGCATGCGAGCCATGACAATTTTTTTTAGAAAATCAGTGACTGCAAAGAACCATTGATAACAAACTGACAAGATTTGAATATATGGTAACTATAACGAGGAAAGAAGTTTTGGTAAATTTAACACGCTCAAGGCATGTTGGTGGTAAATGAAGCAGGGTAAAAGCAAAAGAGGAACCTATTTGATAAGATTGAGGTAAAAGAGCCCAAAGACAAAGAGAGGTCGTAAATAGAAATGATACCAAAAATAAACTTGACGACAGTTTACCGGGCAGATAGATTTAGAGACAGACAAGCCACTTAAATAAAAACAGTTGACTACAATGAATAACTGACTGAGGTAATGATGAAAACTCTTAACAATATTTTGACAAGTAAACCTCAGATCTCATTGAACGAACGGTTCACCACAATTGAACAACACATACTACTTTATCTTTAATTGTAATTAGATTGAATATAATTGCTTATTGAATGCGAATCAAGCAGAATAATAGACGAGGTTATCTTGTTTAAATTATAAGTTGTTATTCTTATAATCTCTTTGAATTAATTCATCTTCACCAGAATAATGAGGCTTACAGACATAACACGCTGAAACTACGGCTCTTGCACGATTATCGAAGTAAAGCAACGACATGAAGAAGAAGAAGAAGAAGAAGAAGAAGAAGAAGAAGAAGAAAGTCGACGACGAGGATAAAAATAGGAGGGTTAAGACGACGATTGGTGAAGAGGATAAAAATAGGAGGATTAAAACGACGATGGATGAAGAAGAAGAAAATCGACGACGAGGAGAAAAATAGGAGGGTTAAGACGACGATGGGTGAAGAAGAAGAAGAAGAAGAAGAAGAAGAAGAAGAATGTCGACGACGAGGATAAAAATAGGAGGATTAAGACGACGATGGTGAAGAAGAAGAAGAAGAAGAAGAAGAAGAAGAAGAAGAAGAAGAAGAAGAAGAAAGTCGACGACGAGGAGAAAAATAGGAGGGTTAAGACGACGATGGGTGAAGAAGAAGAAGAAGAAGAAGAAGAAGAAGAAGAAGAAGAAGAAGAAGAAGAAGAAAAATGTCGACGATAAGGAGAAAAATAGGAGGATTAAGACGACGATGGGTGAAGAAGAAGAAGAAGAAGAAGAAGAAGAAGAAGAAGAAGAAGAAGAAGAAGAAGAAGAAGAAAAGAAGAAGAAGGAAGAAGGGGGTGAGACGACAAGGAGGAGAAGAAGAAGAAGAAGAAGAAGAAGAAGAAGAAGAAGAAGAAGAAAGCGGACGACGACAAGCAGAAGGAGGACAAAGACGACGACGAGAAGATGATAAGGACGATGACGACAAGAAGGAGGAGGATGACGTCAACAACGTGAAGGAGGACGAGGACGACGACGTCGAGATGATGATGAAGAAGAAGCGGACAACGATGATTACGAGAAAAAAAGAGGAGGACAACGACAAAAAGAAGAAGAGGAAGAAGAAGGAGGAGGAGGAGGAGGAGGACGACGACAACGACGACAGTGGCGACGAGATGATGAAGAAGAAGCATAAGAAGAAGAAGGGCGACAACGAGGAGGAGAAGGAAGACTACGACGCCGACAAGAAGTAGCAGAAGAACAACGAGGAGGAGGAGGACGAGGACGACGAAAAAAATGGAATAGGGACGACAAGAAGAAGAAGAAGAAGAAGAAGAAGAAGAAGAAGTCCACAGCTCTCTTATAAAAATTAACTTTATAAATTTGTCCGCCTCTATTATTTGCCTTAACTCCCATTTATCGGCCACACTGTCCTGGGAGTTAACAACGACTCGAGTTATACAGTTGACTAAATGAAATAAATTTAATTGACTAAAATAGTGATGCAATTTCGTCAAAATATGTTGACAAGTGCAACTCCATTTGAACGGTCGGATCACCAAAATTGAACTATTGTTACTACTTTATACACTATTAATAGTAATTAGGTTAAATATGATTGCTTACCGACGGCGGATCAAGTCGAAATATAGGCGAGGTTATCTTATTTAAATTATAACTTGTTAATCTTAGGTTGTCTTCGAATTCATCTTTGTCACAGGAATAATCAGGCTTACAGCCATATCACATTTAAGCACAGGTTCTCGTCCGATTACAGAAGTTAAGCAACATCGTGTCTTTTCAGTACCTAGATGGGTGACCACATGGGAATATCAGGTGCTGTAATCTTGTATGTGCGTGTGGTGGAATGAATAATGGCTCGGAATTGGAAATTGGATTAACGGTTTCCAAATCCAATCAGCTTCTTTATATTCACATACGTGCGAATTATCCTTGGGAAAGGTATGAATCCATCTCTTCACCTCGGCTCCAGATTCAAGAGTTAATTCGTCGAACTTAAATCATTATTATTGCCCATACATTCTAACAATCTGAAACGATTTTCTGGCTTTAAATAACCTGGAAAAGGTAGATAAGCCGTAAAACATATGGGTTAATCAATCGCCAGAATAATCCAGCACTGAACGTGTGTTTATCAATTCCATTTAGTTAACTCTATTCCGTGTCCAGGACATCGGATTCCTGATAAAGTGTAGTCAAGTCCGGGATTTTTCTTTTACCAGGATCGTCGTTGATAGCGACGACAGGGCAAAATCAATGCCCGGCGCATGCTGTGGGCGAGTCAAGAGAATCATCTTTCAGTAATCCAAGCAACAGTCTGTCATCGGTGAGAATCATAATCTAACGACGCACAAATACCTCTGAGTGATCATCAATTG
The DNA here is from genome assembly GCA_903632075.3 of Acanthosepion pharaonis. Taxonomy (NCBI): domain Eukaryota; kingdom Metazoa; phylum Mollusca; class Cephalopoda; order Sepiida; family Sepiidae; genus Acanthosepion; species Acanthosepion pharaonis. The sequence continues at coordinate 2,590,975 of CAHIKZ030000113.1, forward strand.
AAAAGAAACGTACCTGCCTCTACCAACAGGCATTTTGCCAGTGAAGCAAGGTAGTTGCCTATTCCTTCGCATGATCTTGGGAAGGCTTACGTCCAAAACAGGACCGTCAGGGTCTAAGAAGAAGATAAAATATTGTTTAATTCGGAAAACTCTGCATTCGGGATTTGCCTTGACTCCTATTTATCGGTCACACAGTCCTGGAAATTATCAACTTTTTTCGAAGCCGACTAAAACAGTGATGCAATTTCGTCAAAATATGTTTACAAGTGCAACTCCATTTGAACAGTCGGATCACCAAAATTGAACTATTGTTACGACTTTATACACTATCAATAAAGACATTTTTATGTTTAACGTTGTTATTTATAGATACAAGTATTTAAGCAAATGCTCTGTTTATGATAAACAGTATTAAATAACATTTACCGGCCTGAATGTCCGAGAAATTTTCATAGAAAATATTCGTTCTTTGACAGGATTCGAACCTGCATCCTATAAAAATGCCTTTAATAAATAAATTGTCGGACCTTGTTTATCATAAACAGAGCATTTGCTTAAATACTTGTATCTATAAATAACAACGTTAAACATAAAAATGTCTTTAATAAATAAATTGTCGGACCTTGTCCATTTCTTAACACACTATTAATAGTAATTAGGTTAAATATGATTGCTTATCGATGGCGGATCAAGTCGAAATATAGGCGACGTTATCTTATTTAAATAATAAGTTGTATTGTCTTTGAAGTCCTTCCTCGTCACCGGATTTATCAGCATACATGTGTTTAAAATTTCATTTAATCAACAGTTTTATTCAAATCGTACGATCACCGAAGTTAAGCAACATCGAGCTTGGTCATTACCTCAATGGGTGACCGCTTGGGAATACCAGGTACTGTAAGCTTGGATGTGCGGGTGGTGTAATGGCTAATGGCTCGGAATTGTTAATCAGAGAACCGAGTTCCAATTCCCATTGGTCTCATTATATTCACTTACGCGAAGATACCCTTGGGAAAGGTATGGATCATCTCTTCTCCCCATTAGCTATGGGTTAATTATTTAGACTTGTATCGATAAATAATTAATATCTCTCCCACCCCTCAAAAACTCTCACAACCCAAAAGTATTTTTTGGCTTTAATTAAACTGCAAAGGGTTGATAAACCGCAGAAAACAAATCAATCAATCAATCAAATTGTTTTCTTCCTCCAGCACCACCTGCCCGGTAAACTGGAGGAGAGGATGATCGTCTATGACCTAAAGAGATATGATACAGTCATAAGAATGCTAATATATATATATATATATATATATATATATATATATATATATATATATATATATATATTATTAATCAAGTTCACCCAAAGCTAAGCATTAAAGCCACTGAGGCATAAGGTGTGACAGGGTATGCAAGAATTAGAAAACAGAATCACCACTAAAGAGCGAGTATGAAGAAGAGAAATCAGGAGAACAGTAGACGGCGTCTGATATTGCAAGTTTTGTAGAATAGATAGACAAATAGAT
>CAHIKZ030000113.1:2595000-2660000 GCA_903632075.3 Acanthosepion pharaonis
ATTCTAACTATTCTGCGATATATATATATATATATATATATATATGTGTGTGTGTGTGTGTGTGTGTGAAAAATTTCCCAGAGTTAACCTGTAGAAAAAGACAATATGTATAAAGGTAAAAGACAATAGGAAAACTGTATTATTAGCCGCTGCGTTTCGTCCAATGTGGACTTTTTCAAGGCAAAAACGAAATGAATTTATTATTTATTTATAAATATATAAATTATTTATTTATATAAAAGTTGCTTTGTTTTAATAAATTACGTTTTTGCCTTGAAAAAAATTGAAGAAATATATATATATATATATATATATATATATATATATATATATATATATATATATATATATAAATTTAAAGGAAAACAGACCACTTTCAGGTCCCATTATAATAATTTATTTCACCAGAGTCCTTTTAAAGGACGCCGGATCATCAGATAGCTCTTCCAAAAATGAAATGAAATTAAAAATGATGGGTAGTGTAATTTTTTGTAATTTAACAGAGAGTGTAAAAGGAGTAGTTAAAGAGACATGGTACAGTTTATGGAGGGATTAACTTCATATCTGTCTCAAGCATACTTTGTATTGGGGGAGGAGGAGTGACCAGACCTTGACCTATTTAGATGACTAACTTAACGGAAGTGATATATTGAAATGGGAGGGGAGAAGGGAGAAAAGAAAAAGGAAAAAAGAAAGAAGAGAGAGAGAGGGAAGTAAAGAGAAAGAGACTTAATTGGGATTTAGCAATTTATATAATTTATATAATATATATATATACATACACACATATATATATATATATATATATATATATATATATATAATCATATTTCTCTATCTTTCGTCCTAAATTCACTCCTATGTCAAAGAAAAAGAATACAGATAAACATAATAAACGCGCATTTTCGTTCTATAAAATATCTGTAAAAACACACGGCGTTCTAGTATAAACCGAAACTCCCCAACGGGATTTATAAATTTGGTGTGTTGGGTGACCATTACCTCCCCAGTTGCACTCAGTTGTGAACCTTTGAAATTATAACAAATCAAGAGTATCAAAATTAGATTAACATCGTTTTGAGATAATCTATTTATGCATTTGGGATACCGGGATATTGACAGGAAACAAAATTCCGGTTTAAGTAACACCTGCTTAAGCAACACCTAATAAGGTTAGCTTTCAGTGGTATTATGCAATCTAACTTCTCTTCAAATTGTTAAATCATTATTTAAACTCTTCATGAATACTATTCTATTGTTCTCGCTTCATAATAATGTTTCTTTTTCTTATTGTTTCACACTCATTAACTCATTGTGTCATGATGGCTTTACTGTCTTGCACTGGGTGAGTTGATTTTTTTTAAAAATACATTCTAAATAGTTACCATGAATTTGGTAATTATTCTCTGTCTGTGATGAATTTGTCATGTTTAGTCAGACATTTATGCTGAAATAAAAAAAATCCCGAATTCTTCATTCAAATTTTATTTGCGTCTAAAACATCGGAGTGTCTTATAAGCAGCGAAATACGTTATCTATCTATCTATCGATCTATCTATCTATCTATCTATCTATCTATCTTAGTCTATTCCTTATCTATCTATCTATCTATCTATCTATATCTATCTTGATATCTTGATATCTATTTATCTATCAGGCTGTTCATATCTCTTTATCTATCAGTTTGTATCTATCTATCTATCTATCTATCTATCTATCTATCTATCTTAATATCTGTCGATCTTAATATCTATCTTGATATCTTGATATCTATTTATCTATCAGGCTGTTCATATCTCTTTATCTATCAGTTTCTATCTATCTATCTATCTATCTATCTATCTATCTATCTTAATATCTATCTTGGTATCTATTTATCTATCAGGCTGTTCATATCTATCTATCTATCTATCTATCTATCTATCTATCTATCTATATATATATATATATATATATATGTATATATTTACATATATTACTGAGATCCGTTCATATCTATCTATTCTCATTTGTTTATATCATTCTATCTATCATTCTGGTCATATATATTCATCTCTCTCTCTCTCTCTCTCTCTCTCTCTCTCTCTCTCTCCCTCCCTTCCTCCATCCCCCATTCTGATCATAGCTATCTATGGATCTCTAATTCTCGTCATATCTATCTATCTATCTATATATATATATATATAAATATAAATATAAAAGTGAACATAGAAGTCAACACTTAGAGGCGACAGTCTGTTTCATGCTATATGCAATCGTCAGGCCACGTGTGCTGTTATTTTTCTCGGCTATTTATATATATACGGGTTAGTGGTGCATTGTGGGTATTCTATTATGGCGGTTATTTTTACCGGAAGTCGCTTTGTTCATTTATTTGGGTCAAGTTATATTGCTCGTTTTTATTTATTTTTTTATTTTATTTTATTTTATTTTATTTATTTATTTATTTTTTTGTTTCTTATTTTATTTATTTATTTATTAACGTAGTAAAAATTTGTTTATATCACGTATTTAACAGTTTTGTTTTGGTTTGAGAATTTAATTAAAGCTATTTGTTCAATTTTGGGGTTGGTTGTTGTAGTTCATTCTAACTATTATTTTTTTGGCGGGAACAGTTTTTTAATTTGGGAAACTTTTTTTTTTTCAAACTCTTACACAAACACTTCCCAGAATCAAGTACCTTACACAAGATATTCAACAAAAATACAGTAAAAATCAGCTACAGCTGCACCGAGAGCATGGCACAAATAATAAAAAAGCACAATAGGAAAATTATCAACAAACCACACGAACAAATTATACCCACGTGCAACTGCAGAATAAAGAACGAATGTCCCTTAAACGGAAATTGTCTACAAAACAACGTAATATACCAAGCCACGATAAAATCACCAGATAACGAAGAAAAAGTATACATAGGAGTAACTGAAGGACCCTGGAAGCAAAGAAATTATACACACAAAACATCGTTCACAAATAGTAAATACGCGAACAGTACTATGCTTTCTAAGTATATCTGGGAAATAAAAAACAAAACGCACATCACACCAAAAATATCTTGGAAGATAAGGAAAAAGTCATCAGCCTATAACAACCAATCAAAAACTTGCAAACTTTGCTTGGAGGAAAAAATAGCTATCATTACTTTCCCCGACCAAAATAAATTATTAAATAAAAGATCCGAGCTCATCTCAAAATGCAGGCATGAAAATAAATTTTTACTACGTAACCTAAAAAATGAAAAACGGAAAAAATAAAATAAAAACAAATAAAATAATAATAAAAAAAAAAATAAATAAATAAAATAAATAAATAAGTACTATGTTGCTTAAAAACCGAAAACCAAAAAGAGAAAATATAAAAATAAATTGACCTAAATTCATCCAAGTAAATAAATAGGCAAACCAATCCCAAATTAAAAAACTGTTCCCGCCAAAAAAAAATAATAGTTAGAATGAACTACAACAACCAACCCCAAAATTGAACAAATAGCTTTAATTAAATTCTCAAACCAAAACAAAACTGTTAAATACGTGATATAAACAAATTTTACTACGTTAATAAATAAATAAATAAAATAAGAAACAAAAAAAAATAAAAATAAATAAATAAAATAAAATAAAATAAAAAAAAATAAATAAAAACGAGCAATATAACTTGACCCAAATAAATGAACAAAGCGACTTCCGGTAAAAATAACCGCCATAATAGAATACCCACAATGCACCACTAACCCGTATATATATAAATAGCCGAGAAAAATAACAGCATATGTGGCCTGACGATTGCATATAGCATGAAACAGACTGTCGCCTCTAAGTGTTGACTTCTATGTTCACTTTTATATTTACACACGCTCTATCTCTGATATTGAGCACTTTATCCCATAAATATAGCACACTTTAAGACTATACTTCTTTATATATATATATATATATATATATATATATATATATATATATATTTACATATATTACTGAGAGAAAAAACAAGAACAACATCTATTCCATACCTGAAGATGTCTGTAGGAACAGACGAAAGCTTGTAGTAAAAATAAGAACTAATGCAAGAAAAATTTATAAAAAACAAGGATCTTTTCATTCATAACAGGTTCGGGTTTTTTTGTATATTATTTGAATTGTTTGCGACGATGGATTTCTCGCCAATTAAATCATTAACCTTTGTATTTGTTTTTGTATGTATAATTCATGAATATTTATATATATATATATATATATATATTAAAGCAAAAAAAAAACCCTCAACATCGGAATAGACTATTTCAAAACGTCCCTTAACGACTTTCGTCTATTCCGATGTTGGGGATTTTTTTTTCTTTTTTGCTGTGAAAAATAGATATCATCTCTTAAAATAAAACCATCGAGCTTTCTGTGGATCAGTTTTAATAATTATTATTTCTAGGATCCACTCGGATTATATACCAACGGATCGATTACCTGTATTATATATATATATATATATATATATATATATATATATATATATATATATATAATCCTATTCTTCATGTATATATACCAATCTATTGATTATCTATCTATCTATCTATCTATCTATCTATTTAAGAGGGCTACCTCAGTGTATTCGTTATCGATATCTCTATCTATCGATCTATCTATATATCGATCTGTCTATCTCAGTATCTTTCTATAATTATTTAGAGCAATCTGTAGCTATCAGTATCCTCATATGTACGTGCATTCAAATGTCTCTGTCTCTTTATATCTATCTATCAATCTATCTAGCTAGCTATCTATCTATCTATCTATCGATCGATCCGTCTATCTATCTATCTATCTATCTATCTATCTATCTATCATAATCCATATTTCTTTTCTTTATCTGCTGGTAGTAGAATTTCGACGGACAAAGTTTTGAAAGACAAAGTGTCGAATAGGAAAGGAGTCAAATTATGTAAATGACAAATAGACATAATATCGAAAAGACAAATTTTCAAAATGACAAAATGTTGAACAAAGTAAAAACAAACATATCGTCCTGATTTTAAAAACTCGTTTCAAATAATTAATTAAACTATTCTAATCTTTTTTATTGATTAGCTCTGGCATCATTTAACAGTTGTAGAAGTCATTAAGCCTACATGATCATTGTTCATTTGTATTTTTTCCTCTAAGTGATGTTTATGACGTCTCCAATAAATTAATACGTTTAAATGCAGATCCAAAAAGTTAGCAATTATGTTTATTTTTCATTGCAGCTAATTATATTAGTTTCAGATTTTAAAATAATTAATTACCGGCAGGATATTGCATGTTAAGTAAAAGATATTCTATTGTAGGCACATTTCGGGCTTTTCGTCATTTAGTCCGATCGATTTTTTTCCCGCTCGGCACTTTGTTTATTCCTCAATACTTCGATACTTCGTCTGTTCGATTCGGTATTTGGTCCATTCGTCATTTTGTCATTCGACACTTTGTCCGTTCAATACTTAATCCATTCGGCATTTTTTCAGTTCGACATTTTGTTCTTCGACAGTATATCTGTTCGATACGTAGTACGTTCGACACTTCGTCCTTTGACACATAGTCCTTTGACACTTTGTCCTTTCGACACTTTGTCCTTCGACACATTGTCCGTTCCACACTTTGTCCTTTGACACTTTGTCCGTTCGACTCTTTGTCTCTCGACACTTTGTTCTTCGACACTTTGTCCGTTCGATACTTTGTCCTTTCGACACTTTGTCCGTTCGGCACTTTGTCCTTCGACACTTTGTCCGTTCCACACTTTTTCCGTTCCAGACTTAGTCCGTTCGACACTTAGTCCGTTCGACACTTTGTCCCTCGACACTTAGTCCGTTCGACACTTTGTCCGTTAGACACTTTGTTGATTCGACACTTTGTCCTTTGACACTTTATCCGCTCGACACTTTGTCCTTTGACACTTTGTCCGTTCGACACTTTGTCCGTTCGACACTTTGTCCTTTGACACTTTATCCGTTCGACACTTTGTCCGTTCGACACTTTGTCCGCTCGACACTTTGTCCGTTCGACACTTTGTCCGTTCGACACTTTGTCCGCTCGACACTTTGTCCGTTCGACACTTTGTCCGCTCGACACTTTGTCCGTTCGACACTTAGTCCGTTCTGTAACAGCCTTGCTGCGTACAGCTGTCATTCTTTTCTCTTTTTATAATTTTACAATGGAGTCCTCTTTGAGATTTTTATTTATAGTTTTTATTAATTTTTTCAAGAATAGAGAGCCCAAGATACACTCAAGCTAGAGTGTTACTGAATGAGTAGTAAGTAAGTAATGCCATTCAAGAGTTAACTCTAACTTACAATGTTTAATGTTGTAGTGATCGGTTAAGCATCGTCTCGGGAGTCGGTTAAAATGGAACTTCTTTCTTACTAATGGAATATGAAGGGAATGGGAATGATTTATCAGTGTGTACGAGGAATGGCGCGTCTTAGCCAGGAAAGTCTGGACTGATGGAACGAAATAATGAATCAAATCTGAATATTTGCCATAAAAATGACGAATGAGTTGCAATTTTGTCTTCAAAAATTCAAATGAAGTGTCAGACGTTATCTTCTGTCTGCTTAATACTTGTTCTTTTAGTGTTCTTGCTTTATATTTAATTTTTATTACAGCATGAAAAAAAATGAATGTCGTTGTACTTTGGTTAATAAAGTGTCTTCTTAATGAATGTATATTTTAATAAAGATTCGTTGATTATTTGGAAAAAAGAGATATCTTTTAAAAATATTATCTTACTTTTGCGCAGCATTTTACATATATGCTTTTATAAGATGGTTGCCAACTCATATGCGAGTACGGCCATTGCTACATACGTTTTTAGTGAATATCTACTGATATGCTGAACGAATGTGGCTCTATCCCAGGAAGGGGCCTACATAGTCTGCCACAAATAGAGCACTTGAGAGGTGCAACGGCGGGTGGTACATTATGCAATTAAAAAAAAAACTGCTTCTGGGCCCGTATATCTTACCGCAAATATCGCATTTCACTTGCTGGACGTGTACGGCTTTATTTTCAGTTGCCTGCCTCGGTTCTCCCTCAAGTGTGTCCTTAGACCAGCCATCGAAAACCACACTCTACCACAATCTGTACACGTCAAATCGAGCTGCCTGCAGGTGTCTTCAGGAAGTTCAATGGAGACACCTTTACGCACATCCCTTTTAAGCCATGCGTGCCTCCTTTTCTCCTGCTCAAAGTGGCACCTTCCACTACGAACAGCCACATTCCAATTATTGTCATCAGATGCACATTCTTCCCAGTGCTCACAAGGGATGTTGCATTTCTTCAGCGCATGCTTGGTGCAGCCCTTAAAGCGCATCTTAGCTACATACATGCATACATACATACATATATATATACACACACACACAAACACACACAAACACACACACACACAAACACACACACACACACACACATATATATATATATATAAAATTATTTATTTAAAAATATGATTCCAACGCTACATAAGAATTCTCATGTTTCAAAACAAGAGCCGAAAACTTCAATATAATTATTTTAATTAAATTGAATTAAAGTACCGAGCTCTGTTCCATCTTCAAGCGAATTTTATTTTTGAATAACTAATTCCTGAAATTTACGCGTTTTATAAGTATATTCATTATTGAAATTAAAATTTCTATGGTAACAGCTAGAGCAATTGTTTAAAGAAAAGGGGCGTAAATGTTAATAATTTGTATCAAAATCTCAGTTACATTCAAAGAAGTCAAGTCAGGGTAAGGTTGGGGTGTCTAAATTTAAAGCGGAAGATGACATCGTCTAGTTTGGTTAAGTGTCTATGGAGATTTATTTGGATGACTCTCTCTCTCTCTCTCTCTCTCTCTCTCTCTCTATATATATATATATATATATATATATATATATATATATATATATAGTCATTCACATACAAGCCTGTTTCTCTGGATAAGAGTTCATTACTATGGCTAAACATCCGATTGTTTCAAGCCGGGATGGAAACGCGACCCATTTCGCATCAGTCAGAGAGTCTACTCCTAAGCCATCGGCGCACGGCTGATTACGGGCAATTTTTAGCGTATTATATACCTGATGTATACAAACGCCTGTAGCAAATAGAATTATTTTTAATCTGACATTTGTATTACTTCAGACATTATCGACAATGGATACTCGTGTTGTAAATAGACGCCCTGTTTTGTTTTGTTTTTTATTTTAAACAGAGCGTATTACGTCTGCCGCGTTACGCACCCAAGAAAGATTAATAACTTAATAAATAGGAAAAACTAATAGTGAAACAAGAGCAAGTGTGTTTGCATAATTTGAAATACTGTTAAGCTGCCTGTGGGTGAGCGGTCTAAAGGACGACGCCAAATCTAAACAGTAGTTTCTCCGACAAAGTAGAGGGGGAGCAGGTTCGAAACCAGCCGGAGATCTCATTTGCTTTATTAAGTTTTCTTGACTACGCAGACTGGTAAACGCAATACACATTGGTTAAAATAATAAAAAAAAATCAGGGCGTATATTTCAAACATGGGTATCAACTAAACATGCATTTGAAAATAATTTCTCTCTATCAGCCTTCTCTTCCTCAATCCATCTCTCTGTCTTCTTCATCACCGTTTCACTCCCTTCATATTTATATATATATATATATATATATATATAACAATAAACTAAGTGACAAATTTGTATTTATCCTATATATATGTGTGTGTGTATGTATTCGATAAAATTGATTCTATTTAAAAGAAAGGACAAAGTGTCTATTTTAAGACTTTAAAGAAATTACTTTTGAAATCGAATAAGTTGTTTATTGGCAGTTGGGAATCTGTAAAGAAACTTGTCCATATTCTGTGCTATCTTTCGAGTATTTTTTTTCCATCTATCACGTGTCCGATTTAGAGACATGGTTAACAAGAAGTGGATTATGTCCCGTAATCTGACGATCCAATTTTTACAGTATTGTCGTCTGAGCACGTAAAATTCTTCAGTCAGCTATTTGCCACATTTTCAACCAAAATTAAAAAAAAAAAAGACAGCAAGAGGCGTTAAAATCATAAAGTGAAGCCAGGAATTTCTTTTTAAAGAACAGATATTATATTTGAAATAAAAGTCTATCAAAATGGTTAAAAATGGTTATTAAAGTGGTTATTAGAGTAAGATATGTGTACGAGTGGTTAGAACGTTTCCATTCTGATCAGGAGACCCGGGTTCGAATCTTACCATGGTCGATTTATCAGGACGGTATCTTTCTGATGTTATATGACTGGAGGCGTAGAACCCAACTTTGGAAAGTGTCTGAAAACAATACCAACAGTTGACTCAAACCTTGTAAATGAAATTGAATAGAGGAACTCTTGGGAGCCGTCGACAGTCAATTCGCAAGTCATTGTGGCCGAGGGCGTGAGCGTGCTGTAAATAAGATCTGCTCAACATAGTTGTAACTAAGGTCTGCTCAGCATAGTTGCAGTATAAATCATAAGTAGGCTTTGTGGTCTGTTGAATAAACACAAATGCGCCTGAGCAAGTGTTTGCAATATGGATTGGCTAGCCGCCAATAGACGGTTATCTCGCGAATACGAGTGGCCAGCTATATTATAACTCTATTAGAGTATCTCTATCGATAAAAGGCAGGATGTGTGTGTGTGTAACGAATGCACGGCCGCCATTTTCGACGGATTTGCACCAAACTTTACATGCACATGCTCCAAGTTTGCATTTCCCAACTCCCATCGATAGTGGAAATAATTCATTTTTCATGTTTCTACGCCACTTTTCATGTATTTTGCGGCCTATAGCTGGCTGACACGAATAGGCAGGAAGATTCTATTGGCCAGCCTGAGAGCCAACAGCTGACTGACACAAATGTTAACTAGCATGCAAAAAAATCGATAGCTGCATTCGTCACAAGTAGGAAAAATTTAAATCTGCATAGCACTTTACTCCAATTAGCTCATTTTTTTAAGCATTACGCTCCGAGCAAGGCATGAAGCCACTAGAATGCAGGGGATTACAGAAGATTTGGAGCAAGAGCAGATAGGAGTGATAGAAAAAAAGGATGAGGAGAGGGATAGGGGATAGATCAGGATAACTGGAGGTGTCGATTGACATTACATTTGAATAGTTGGAGATTATAGCTCTCAGGGAAACAGTAATTGAGAAGGGTTTTCCACAAGCGAGAGGTGCGAGATATGAAGTTATTGGAGTAGAAGAGACGGCTACATTTAAAAGTTTCTACAGTGTAAGGGTGGGAGCGGGATGCCAGCCTCGTAAGGCGCTTGAATTCATGGAATCTGGGAACCAGTGAAAGCAGCTCATCAGAGCAATTACCATGGAAGTATTTGTAGAAAAGACAGAGAGAGGCGACGGCACGTCTGTGAGAGAGTGACTGTAGACGAGACGCCAGATCAGGGCCAATTATGTTACATATCCGTCTCTGGATCTTGTCAAGAACTCTGAGGTAAACAGAAGGTGCCCCAGACCACATATGGCAGCAATACTCCATGCAAGGGAGAATGGTTGATTTGTATATTTGAAGTATCGATTCCGGCGAGAAAAATTTCCTGGCGCGACACAGAGAGCCAACTTTCGCTGTGGAAGAAGCAATTAACTCAATATATATATATATATATATATATATATATATATATATATATATATATATATATATATATATATATATATATATATATATATCGCAAATTGTGTGTGGAGCTCAATAAAACATTATTCGATGCAATATAACAGTGCTAATATATATATATATATATATATATATATATATATATATATATATATATATAAGGCATGATGTGCTTGTGTGTGTGTAACGAATGCACGGCCGCAATTTTCAACGGATTTGCACCAAAATTTACATGCCCATGCTCCAAGTTAGCAGTAAGGCCAAGACCGACTTTGCATTTCCCAACTCTCATCGATAGTGGAAATAATCGATTTTTCATGCTTCTACGGCAGTTTTCATGTAGTTTGCGGCCATTTTCTACTGGCCAGAATGAGAGCCTGTAGCTGGCTGCCACGAATAGGCAGGAAGATTCTATTGGCCAGCGTGAGAGCCAATAGCTGACTGACACGCAAAAAAAATCGATAGCTGCATTCGTCACAAGTGGGAAAAATCTGCATAGCACTTTACTCCAATTGGCTCATTCGCTTGATTCTGATTCCGCAGAACTGGGTTGGGTGTGAAAAAGTATTTGTTGTTAACATTCTTTTTTCATTCGGTTTTTCCAGTTACGAGTCTTATTTTTTAAAGCTGATCGTTTTGTATTCATTTTGTTTAGTTCTTTTTTCGTAACAGATTTAATGTTTAGTATAGAGCTTAGAAAAAATTCGCAGTGTGAGATAGGCAAGAAGTAAGACATGTAGCAACATCAGCACGGCAAAGGGCACTCCTTTAAAGGCAAGGAAGGGCAAAGATATTTTAAGTCAAATGATAGCGATTGCTGTATGAGTCGTACGATTTTTGAATCAAGCACGGGCAACGTCGGGCCATGCTGCTAGTGTTAGATAAAAGACGTTAATCTTTGAAACACTTTCAAAAACGTTGGCCATTGGTTGTAAATGATTAAAAAAAGAAATATATTCCTGTTTTTCTAATGCTTTTCTTAATCATTTCAGTCCCAGCAAAGCAATAAAGATATTACAATGCAAGAGGGGTTACTCAAGGTTAGAGAACCCGATAAAAAAATACTATTAAATTGAGAGCCCAAAAAAAAACAACAGAAGACAGAAGATAACGATTGACATTGTATTTAAATTTTTGAAGATCAAATTTGACTGAAAAGCAAGAAGCCAGAAGAGATCCCGAAGAAACTTACGGTTAAATCTAGCCATGATGAGATCTTTCCACCAACATAGTACTGCGCTTAAATTCATAAAGTCGAGCGCCAATAGCGGAAAATTTATCAGAATAATAGTATTCCCATAAGAGGCTCAGTAAATCTACATTAAGGCGGTAGGAAACGGACTGAAGCCGAGATCCCAGGTAAGGACCAAAACATTATAGATTTTCCTTTGAAAGAATTTTTAAATATATAGCAGGGGCAACAGCCTAGATGTGGCAGCTATATTCAAAGAAAAGGTGAATGATAGAATTATAAGTAAGTTAGATTTTGGCGAGAAAAATTCTCTAAAGCGATATAGTGTTAGACAAGTTTAGTTGTTGATGCTGCTGATTTTTGCTCAGTTTTTCATACTGTTCAAGTGATTCTAAACAAGATAGTACTCTCTAAGACCTTCATATTTCATTTGTTGGGAGCCATTTTGATTTTCATTTCATGATATTTCATTTTGGGAGCCGTTTTGAAAGCAGTTGCATGAAGTAGACTGATTAGCTATTTGACACCTTGGATGCCATCTGCATAAAAGCTTAGATATGACAAGATTATTTAAGAAAATAACACGATATTTTATATTTCAGTCTATTCTATATTCGGTTTCCTTATCACCTACAGTAAATTTATTAGAACTGATCTATACACCGATTTATTTGAAGTATTTAATTCCACATCCATTCAGCGTTCTCGTTTATATCTCGTGATATGGTTTCCATTATGTCTGCAAATTTTATCTTAGATTTCATTTTTGGAACCTTTTTCCCAAACCCTGGCATTTTGTTGATCATTTCCTATGGCTGTTTGATATTCTTCTTAAATTTTTACATACTATTTTAATTATTAATTTGGAATATTACTAAAGGGACGCTATTGTGTAAAAGAAAATCAGGTCTTTTTGCAGCGCAAGAAAAATTCTTGCTCTGTCCGACACTTCCTCGTCACTGTATTATTTATTTTCCACAGTCAGACATTAGTTAATTAAAACCACATTACGTCAGCGACTACTCGAAACCGCATGGCAGCGAATACACAAAGATTAACTCTGACGAGTTCGTTTATAATGCTTGTCATTCGAGAGAATTGCTAGTTTGAACGACATACAGGGAGGTTTAGAAATTTTCTCAGCTCCCATGAAATATGGGATGCAAAATATATTTTGATTCTTCTTTTGGATTTTAGCAAGAAATTCTAAATATATAGCTGAAATTATCAGGTCATCCCATAAATTCTGTCCGAATTTTAACTTTTTGTTAAAATGAACGAAATTTAAAGAGTATTTTATAATGTCTAATGGAGCTGAACATTATTTTTATGTTTAGATGCATTTAAACTGATCAAATTTTTTTTTTCAGAGAACAATAAAATTAAATTTTGTTTGATTAAAACCCTGCTAACATGGAAGTACCCAAGAATCATTTGAGGCACATAATGCTTTATGAGTTCAAGAAAAGAAACTCAGCAGCCGAAGCGGCTAGAAACATTCACTCAGTTTATGGAGAGGAATGTGTGAATGAAAGAATTTGCAGAAGATAGTTTGCAAAATTCAGAGGTGGAGATTTCACCCTTGAAGATGAAGATCGAACCGGACGTCCAGTTGAGTTTGATGAAAAGCTTCTTGAAACAGCCCTTGAAGAAAATCCTGCTTTATCAGTTGAGGAATTGGCAGTGGTTCTCAGTTCAAACCATACAACAGTTTATCGTCATCTTCAACAACTTGGAAAAGTTCCTAAACTTGGAAAATGGATGCCTCATGAATTGTCTGAAAACAACCTCAAATCCCGAGTTGACATCTGCTCTTCTCTCCATTCTCGCCAACTTGTTTCACTTTTTTTGGATAGACTTGTGACTGGCGACGAAAAATGGATCTTTTATCGAAATGTTAAGCGTCGTAGACAGTGGCTTGGTAAAGGGGAAGGACCCCAGCCACAGCCGAGAAGGGAACTTCATGAGCAAAAGGTTCTTCTTTCAATCTGGTGGGATCGCCAAGGAATAATACACTTTGAATTCTTACCATCTAATGCAACACATAATGCTCAAATATACTGTCAGCAATTAGAGCGTTTGAACCAAGCTTTGAGGAAAAAAAGACCTGCTCTAGTGAATCGAAAAGAGGTGATGTTTCATCAGGACAATACGCAACCCCACACAGCAAGAATCACGTCACGAAAGATCGAAGAACTTGGTTGGGAGAATATTCCTCATTCACCTTATTCTACCGATCTTGCTCTTTCAGACTACTATTTGTTTTGTAGCTTACAGAATCATTTGGAAGAAACAGCTTTTGTAACACAGGAATAGGTTAAAACTGACATTTGTGAGTTCTTCGAATCAAAGCCAAAAGAATTTTACAGTAATGAAATTAGTTTGCTTGTTAATAGATGGAAGGAAGTCATAGATATTCAGGGAAAATACATTGTTGATTGAATCTGTAATTAAATGTAACATTTGGTCACTTGTTTTCTTTATTCAAAATTCGGACAGAACTTATGTGATGACCTGATATATGGCATATATAGTGACATAGCTATTTACTCCTGTCTTGATAGTATGCCCGAGAAATCCGACAAAGTAAACCTGACAAGTTCTCTCGAAAACAAACTTCAATCACTTGTTAACAGGGGCAAGAAATAGCTTGTATATTTTCACCCCTCCAAAGAAAAACTGATATTTAATTATCATAAAGAATCATTTTTGCCAAACCACCCGCATTGTTAATGCTAAACTCCAGAAGAGCAATTCATTGTTTCTTCTTTGTCTCACGTTTTCTACTGACGTGAATTGAAGTGATTATATTGAACGAATTGCTAGTTCTGTTGCTAAGAAGGCTCGTTCAATGTGTCGTGGCATTGTATACATCCACGAATAGGCCTCTTGTGATAGGAACTGCTACATCGGCACAGCCGGAAATAGTGGTACCTGTGGGCATTGCTAATACTAAACTCCAGGAGTTCAAGGCTCGTTCAGTGTGTCGTGGCATTGTATACTTCCACAAATAGACCTCTATTGTGATGAGAACCGTCACATTGGCATAGCTGGAAATAGTCGTACCTGTGGGAATTGCTAATGCTAAACTGCAGAAGAGGAATTCATTGTGCCTTTGTGTTTTCTACTGACATGAAGTGATTATATTGAACGAATTGCTAGGTCTGCTGCTAAGAAGGCACCTTCAATGTGTCCTGGCATTGTATACATCAAGAAATAGGTCTCTGTTGTGATGGGAACTGTCACATTGGCACCGCCGGAAATAGTGGTACCTGTGGGCATTGCTAATATTAAACTCAATAAGGAGTTCAAGGCTAGTTCAATGTGTCGTGGCATTGTATACATCAACTAATAGGTTTCTGCTGTGATAGGAACTGTATATATTGGCACAACCGGAAATAGTGGTTCCTGTGGGCTATAGCGACGGAGCATGCAAACTATGGAGAAGATTGAGGTTTCACATGATATTTCCAAGAGAATGAAAGCATCTGTGTCGGGTTTGATCAACGAGGGAACCGCTGGGGAGCAATTCTCAATATGAAGATTAAAATGTCACTCCAAGAGGCGTCTTGAAAAAAGTCACGAAGTGAATCTTAATCACCATTCTGATAACAAAAGGAGGTCTTATGAATAGGAGGCTCATGCCTATGAGATGACTGGAATGAATTATCAATAGATACTACAGAGTGATATGAATTTCCAAAAGGACAGTATTGCGAAGAGGAAGTAAGAAGTAAATCAAGTAGTGAAGCCTGATACTGGCTGGCTAGGGAAACGAGTAGGGAAAGCCACGATTTGAGTAAGGGACTGAGTAATGGTAGAATTGAAATTCTGAATGCCGAAAAATAGGTAACATTAGAATGTTTAAGACACGTGTCGTGATGCGCATTAAAATCACGGAACACAAAGATGTTCGCAAGTGGATGCAGAGAAATAGCGCCTTTTCTATACTATTATCTCTATTATGCATAAATAACTACAGTCCTGAGAAGAGGAGGGGCAATAAAGAAAAATAGATAGAAAACAGAGAAAGCACTTGAAAGCCGAAAGCACATGAAAGAGTTTTCAGGGGACTCGAGTAAAAATGCCCTTGCTGTTGGAAGATTATCCCGGGTGTAAACACCAAATCCACGCATATGAATGCTGTTCGTGCAGTGACTATTGTCGCCATATTTGGATTGGTGCTTCTGGTATATATCACGGAATTCTTGAAAAACTCAAAAGAATCTGTAATGTTATCGGTCCTGAAGCTGGCATCTCCACTTCAGTCATTTTCCCAGCGCCGTGACGTGGCTACCCTGTATCTCTTTTGTAAATATTTTTATGGTATATTATAATGACGAGACCTAACAGTCAATGTAGCACTACACATAATTTCAAGTGATTGAGAGACCAAAGAGGAAAGCCAAGTATGACAATTTCTATGAAGAATACGCTAGGGCGATGAGAAAGTGAGAAAAGCCGAAGTGCCACTTCAGGACTGATAACAAAACATTTGGAAGTGGGTTTGTCCGAAGACGTTTAAGGGTCCCATAAGTACATCAATAAACTCCACAGGTGCGCAATTTGATTTCATAGCGGGGCAATTAGAAATGAGTTATAATTTGTGAATCTTTTTTTGTAGTGAGTCTCTGTATGTATGAGTGTGTGTACGAGTTGATACATACGGTGCATACATGAAAAAATATCTGTGTGTATGTATCAAAACCTGTAATTACGTATGTATTGTATATACTATATACAGGATGTATCAAAAATACTTTCACAAACTTTTGGGTGCGGATTCCTCACAACAAAACGAGGTAAAATGTTCATAAAACTTATGTCTAAATGGCTATAGAGAATGTATTTTTCCTCAACCCACAGTTTGTGGTGTCACTGATTCTGTTTCAGCAACGCGACGATAAACAGTAGCAAAAGTTGGATGACTCGGTTGCCTTTGGTCTGGAACGCGATCTGATACAGGCGTGCAGCCTCGGGTCCATTACCATTACCATTCGCACGTTTGTAAAAATCATATCTGCCTGCTCACGATAGGAATATCCTGCCATTGTTAAACGGAACACTTCCCTGTTAACTCACTACTACACGCGTTAAACTTTGAAGACAGAGTAGCCGCAAATATACACGAATGACAAATATATGTAGTAGTGAGTTAACAGGGAAGTGTTCCGTTTAACAATGGCAGGATATTCATAGGCAGATATCATTTTTACAAACGGCCGTGCTAACTGTTAACTCACTACTACACGCGTTAAACTTTGA
Source organism: Acanthosepion pharaonis (assembly GCA_903632075.3). Classification (NCBI taxonomy): domain Eukaryota; kingdom Metazoa; phylum Mollusca; class Cephalopoda; order Sepiida; family Sepiidae; genus Acanthosepion; species Acanthosepion pharaonis. The sequence continues at coordinate 2,612,105 of CAHIKZ030000113.1, forward strand.
AGACAGAGTAGCCGCAAATATACACGAATGACAAATATAACCTGCATGGTGTAGAATAACAATAGAACAACAACACTTACCAGCGTAAGGGTCCCAGCTAGCGTCCAGCTGGCAGACAAAAATAAAGCACGTTGTAACTCATTACAAACCCTGCAAACTGACTGGAATCAAGCTGATATTTATAGAGAAATACCTCCACGCAGGTACCAGCAACCAATCACAGCCGAAGCAATGGACTATCCCACTTGAGCACAATGAGATGCTCCATAGCACCATAAATAGCTCTCTTTCTCAAGGTGGAGGAGGCTTTGCTCAGCTTGTTCCACAACTGACTGTTTATCTTGACAATGTGATTGTTCTACACGCGGCAACACAGCACCATCTACCGTAATCTTTCTTTAAACTTAATAAATCGAAAACGAAGTCTTTGCGTACATATGGTTATATGGGCTTTTGTCCTTGTTTTGGTGGTAGGAACCTGCCACAGTATTTATATAAGTCTTTTTGATAGACACTCTCTATATATTTACAAATATTAGTAACACAATATCTTTATAAATATTGTACAATTCTAAAATTAAATGATAATACTATTGCATATATGTAGTCTTAAACTCTTAAGGACAGTCAATTTAATAATCCTCCACCTTATCAAGAGTTCAGTTTTTAATAATAAGAATTACATGTCACGGAACGGCGGGGGTGGGCAACAGGATGTTTAGATGGGCCATGGCCAAAAAATGGTTACGAGCCAATGGATTAACTCACTGATGAAAAAAGATTATTTTTACCCATTAAGTATTTATTGCCATAATTTATTTCGTCCGTCATGTCACTAAATTCGGAGTTGAATATTAAACACACAGATCATCAATAACACTGCGAAGATTTCAGATGAATATTATTTTTATCTTAATGCACACTCTATCCAAGTAAAGGGATACTGAAGGAATTTTTTGGATGAGCGGAAGAGTAAGATGTATAAGGCATTCTTTATGGGGATAATTGGGAAAGATAGAGGTTAAGCCTAGATTTATACAGGTTAAGATTGTAGTGGCCGGAAAGCACCAGCTTGGGAGCCGATCTCAGAAAGTAGTGGTTCGTATGAAGACGCTTTTTGAGTGGAACTTGCCTCTCACTAAAGGAATACAAAGGGGGCGAAGATAGTTCGTCACAGTGAAGGCCGAGTGGCGGTTCATGGCTTTGTTTTGGTTAGAGCTGGTGGAACTAAAGAACATTTTCTCAAAGAAACTAAGACATAAGATCAGAAAGATGACAGGTAAGTCTGCGGGAGAGTGTGGTTGTAGTAAAACCAATGCATGTAGAATTTTTTATTAGTATCAGAGATAAAATCTCTGAACGGGCATGTAAATTAATACACTACATTGTTTTTTTGTAGAGGATTTAATTGTTTGATTGGAGGTTTATTGGAGAGTATGATGTTAATTGTTTTATTTTTTTTATAATATATGATGATCTTAAATTGTTTATTATTATTAATGGGCTTAACATTTCTACCTATTATATTTTTGAGTGTTCTTTTATCCTGTTTGTTATTATTATGCATTTTGTTATAATAGTATAAGTTAATAATATTATTTTGACGTATACGTTGGTTTTACGGCCACCACGCTTTCCCGTAGATTTACTTGTCACATTTGTGTTCTTATTTCCATTAAAAAATATTTCTAGGAAAACATAGCTGTGCACATAATATTCGACAGATATTATTTGATAACACACCGATACTCACACATAAACACAGTAAAAAGAAGCTTAAGATACTGGAGGCTATCTACATTAAAACAAAACAACCCACACTCAACAAAATTACATTTGAAACCAGTCAAAACATATTACAGTGCGTCTAAACATATGATTTTGTTGATAATATTTCTTTCTTTCACGGGGTCATATACGATGTCGTACAACCGCATTACGAATATACGACGTGCGTCTGCTCTTCCGTGACCGCTATCGTCGCATAGCAAACTTCTACGTAAACAAAACAGGATGTCAGCTTTGATGGTGAACATCTCTCTTGTAATGTCCATATAACCATTCTAATGATGGCTTATGTGAACCGAAAGCTTAGGTCGACGACAAATATAATAAAGAATTATATAAATATTGGACAGTTTTTTTTTGTCTTTATTTTCTCTTGAAAAATATATATATATATATATATATATATATATATATATATATATATATATATATACATGGAGGGAGAAGAACTTCCTGGCTGGTGAAAACGTGTCGGTGGGCAGCTGAGGACGTGGGCTAACACAATCAATGATGACCTAGCAGTACTATCGGGTCCACAAGTAGTTGGTCTTCGACGATGGAATCGCGATTGGCTCGCCATTTCGTGTGACCTGGCTCAGAATCAGCGAGCGTGGGCAGCGATGGTCCGTGATGCTGTACATGCTCGGGAGGAAGCCGGTTCAAACCGACCAGGGTGAAAACCGATACAAGTCAAGTCAAGAAGTACTGTGAGGCACGATTCTGCAGATGAATGCTATGGGTCACCATTCAGATCATCCCTCAGGTGCAACTGGTTCCATTGATGTCCTGCGTTGACACTGAGGGTAAAGACTATTTTGGTACGTATGATTGTGCACCCACGACATATTGGGGTCATGAAGTTGGATGACATCGGATTTGCTTTGACCTGCAGAGGAATAGGTCTACTTGCAGCGATGGTCTGTGATGCTGTACTTACTCGGGAGGAAGCCGGTTCAACCCGACCAGGGTGAAAACCGATACAAGTCAAGTCAAGATATATATATATATATATATATATATATATATATATATATATATATATATATATATATACGGTGAGTCAAAATGATGTTAACACTAATATTAAACGAATCATTTATTTAGAGTTTACTGAAAAGTCTCCAACGATCAACAGTACAATTTAGTGCCTTGACACACATTTCAAGGCGAATGTTTGATATTACACCTTTAATTCTCTCCTTGAGTTTTTCGGTGTCTCTAAGGTTTTCGCTATACACGTGGTCCTTTCTCATACCCTATGACCAGAAGTCACAGGCCGTAATTGGCCCACATTCCTTTAAAACTCCAACGGTGACTGTAAATGCTTACTTACAAATACTGCAAGAGTTTGCCATTGATAACATACTTCTACAAATCAGACGAGCGGGTTATTTCCAACAGGGTAGTGTACCGCCTTATTTTGGCCCTGCTGTTCACGTTTGTCTCGATCAAATTTTCCCAAATTGTTGGATAGGTCGTGGTGGACCGTTGGCAGGGCCAACACACTCCCCTGATATGACACCCTCTGACTTCTGGTTACGAGGTATGATAAACGATCGCGTGTATAGCAAAAAGTTAGAAACATCGAAGAATTAAAAGAACATAATAAAAAGTGTAATATCAAACATTCCTCGTGAAATTTGTGTAAAGGCACTAAATTGTACTATTGATCGCAGGTTTTTGTGCATCAATCATGCTGGTGAACGGATGGAGACTGGTCAGTAAACTCTGAATAAATATAAATGATTCCACTCAAACTAGTGTTAACATGATGTTAACTCGTCCACTCTTACGAGTGTTAACATAATTTTGACTCACTATATATATATATATATATATATATATATATATATATATATATATATATATATATATATATATATATATATATATATATATTAAGTTTGGCTTCCTGGGATATTAAAAAAGTATAAAAACTAAGAAGTAGATGATCATGTTACTTCAACCTCTTGTGGCGTCATACATGCTTTATATATCAGTATTTTTATTATGTTTTCTGCCGAGGTCTCAATAAAGAACATCTTGTGCGAAAGAAATGTGCGTAATCATAAGGCTGACAAAATACACGCATACATATCTCACACACACATATACACTCATATATATATATATATATATATATATATATATATATATATATAAAAGAGAGCGAGAGAGAGACAGACAGGCATAAAGAGATAATGAAGTGATAGATAGATAGATAGATAGATAGATAGATAGATAGATAGGGCCGTGTGGGATTGCACAAATGTTGTCTGAATATATGCTTTTCCCAACCAGATTTTTATCTATGTAAACAGCCTTGAGGTATTTTTGCAAGCTAATTTAGAAGCAATCAGTCGATGCACAAAGTGTGTTAGCATTTTGAAACGAGTTTAAGCAATCAAGATGGCGCATGTAATGGCAACGCGTGTGGATTTCGTTTTGATTATGCGTCAAATAATTAGAGGCGCTAGTGTAGAATGAGTTAATTTTTTTTTTTTCAAATAATTGAGAAATATCAAAATCTGCATGAATTCCTCCAAAATCAAATTTGATAAACAATCAAAGGTTGAACATAAATATCGCGAAAAGTAACTCAGATGTAAAATAAGAAATAATGTGTTCCCGCTCCAATTTCCAATTTTACAGTCTTTTGTATAAAAAGACATCCAACACTTTCGTTACCGATTTTGCACATAATGCAATTCGGAATATATCTTAGCCGAAAGGCTTTGTTTACTATCATAGGGAATCATTATTACTCTTTTCGTAGAGGTAAAAAGTTTACAAGAGCAATGAAAGCGGAGAGATTAAAATAGATTTTTTAACAAAAAATACACAGTACATGTATACAGAGTGCGATGGATTATTGTCGTCTAAATTTCGCAAAAAGGAAAAAAAAAAACCTGATATATTTACTAAAATTACACAAAAATATCTTGAAATATAACAGAGTAGATTTATTTAATAAAATCGCCTTTGGCTTAAATCACGGCCGCCAGGCGACTTTGGAATTTCTTGCAAATCTTCTGGTCGATCTCTTTGTTAATTTGGTGAATGCTGCCATAGTCCTTGCCTTCAGTTCATCTTTGGTGTTATAAGCAGTTTTATTGGTCTCTCGCTCAATTGTGTCCCACACATAATAATCAAGGGGGTTGCAGTCTGGGGAGTTAGGTGGCCAGATGTAAGGGGTGATATGGTCGCAGAAATTGTGTGACAGCCATGACTTGATTCTCCTGATTGTGTGGCGTGGTGCAGAGTCTTGTTGCCGGACACAGGGTCTTCCAGCAGCCACCCTCTTTACCCAGGGCAGTACTACCTCCTCAAGGCACTTGATGTAGGTCTTCGTGTTGGGTGTGAGGTCCTCACCAACAAATTCCGGAGTTCTGTTCTTATAAGAATGGTTAGAGTTTGTTTTTCTATCTTCTGTACAGTCACCATTAGACTCATCGAACTTTTTCTTCTGCACTGTCTTCAGATTGACACCCAAACACACTGAAATGTATTCGTATTGGAGCTTCCGGCGTGAATGCCAAGCAGTGCAGCATACCGTTTCCAAATTTTTGGCGGAGTGAATAGCGGCATAGTGCTCTTTTACTCACAGTGTCTCACGGTGTCCAAATGACCCTACAAAGTCAAAAACCACGCGCATGCTCGAAATTCAAACTATAAAATGGAGACAATATATATATATATATATATATATATATATATATATATATATATATATGATAAACTCTCCGTAATTTGGAGAACCACATTAAGTTTTTATGTTTACGTCGTATGTGGCACTTCATATTCCCTCCAGTAACCTGCATACATATCCACACATTTTGTAACAGCGAGTATCAGGGTATATCCACAGAAATATTTGCTGATGCTTTTCGCCGTTTTCTTTCGTCTCTTAGCCGATGAATAAGACTGATTCCGAAATATCTGATACAACTATGGCATAAATATCTCCAGTTATTTCTATCCAAGACAACTCACATGAAGTTCCTATGAGGCATATTGACAGCTGAATGGTTACCCTTTAGCTTGTCTTTCTATCTGTGCCAATACGAAGCTGGTTATACATGAGGAATTCTGTCGTTAGAGCCATTTGATATGTGTTTGATTTAAAATCATTCCACAGAAACTAGTGATATTATGTATATATCTTATATAGGAGTACATTCTCAGAGAACGCGGCAACAATGTGTCTCCCGTGTTTAGAAAATAAACACTAAAAATATACACACAGCGCACACACTCAATTAAACTGAATAAATAAAATCAAACTTGATAATGGCTAAATGTATAGCCGAAAGCACTCGCAATTATAGAACATATGGACTGTTTCTACACAGCCTGTTTCCAAAAAAGAAAACACTTGTTCGAACACAAGAAAAATGAAATTGAAAGCTAAATTGTAATACCTTGTCTGTCATTTTTAATGAATTTTTACTAAATGTACACAATCATATAAAGACATTTTTATGTTTATACATTCTTTTTATAGACACACATATTTAAGTAAATGCTCTGTTTATAATAAACAGTATTAAACAACATTTACCGGCCTGAATATCCGAGACATTTTCACAGAAAATATTCGTCCTCCGACAGAATTCGAACCTGTATCCTATCCGGAACCGTCATTTAGCTTGACGTGCCTTTAACCGATTTGGCCACAGAGGAGCGTTCGGTTAGCAAGGTCGAATTTACTGTATTTGAACTTCAATCTCCTTGAATCTCTCACGATATAGGAAACTGGATCATCAGACTTTACTTCCAAAAGTTAAAATAAAAAATGAAAAGAAACTTACACATTTTTGACGGACCGCACCAAGCATATTTAAAATTAACGAAGTGAGGAGGTGAGGTGAGAGAGAAGATATGAGTGAGTTAGATGTACCATTTTCAATTCCTTATCCTTAACCCCACTCTGTATAGGCTAGACGCCGCTTAACTTAACGTATGCTATCTCTAGATATAGATGGGTAAGGGGTGAGGGAGAAGACCGACTTAAAGGGGGAAGATACAGTTAAAAATAAAATAATAAATCATGTCCCTGAGAGAAGGTTTCACTCAATTTCTTAGACGCTGTTATTTCGCATTCCTTTAAAGGGTATATTTGAGGGTTAAAGTTTGATATAAATCTAAATGTCTAAAAAAATCTACGAAGAATTTAATTTGATGTTTGTTGGAGTTTTGGGTATTTTCTATGAAATAGTCGATTGGAAAAAAATTCATAGAAAGTACATTGAAAGTATAATCCATTTTCTATCTAGTAATCCTTTTTATTTTCTTAAATTTTTTTCTCATAGCTTGCTTAGTTGACATCTATTCGTTTGATTCTTGTTCATAAATTAAATCCGTGACTGTTTTTAGATACCTAATTATCAAGGTTTATTCCAATTCAAATAATCTTATCATCAATAATGATTATTAAAGGGTAATATATTTCAATTTAAATTAAATTATCAATTTAAAATTTACCTCCGTATTATTTATTTAAAGTCACTTCCAATTGGAGAATATTAAAGGAGAGAATTGGATAAAAGATTACTAACAGAAAATTAGGTTCTTCTTTTACAATATTCTATATATCCGTACACATACTTTTTTCTTGTTGATTATTCAGTTGATATCTATTCGTTTGAGTCTTGTTCATAAATTAAACTCGTGAATGTTTTTAGATACCTACCTAATTATTATCAAAGGTTGTTCCAATTTAAATAATTTTATCATCAATAATGATTATTAAAGGGTAATATATTTCCATTCAAATTAAATTACCAATTTAAACTTTACCTCCGTATTATTTAAACTCACTTCCAATTGGAGGATCCTAGAGGAGAAATTTGGATAAAACACTACTAAGGGAAAATTAGGCCCTTCTTTTACAATCCATACACATACACACCTCTACACATATCTGTATCTACATACCTATATCTCCCTGTATACCTATGAATCCATATACACACATGCACACACCTCAACACAGAAACTATATGTATATTCCTATAACTACACATATATACCTATAGAGAAATACATACACACATATCTACACGCATACACATATACTTATATATATATATATACATCCACATACATAAAGTTACATGTAAATCCATATACATATACACATATACACATACACACACACGTATATATACACCCACACCCACACATACATCTATACATATATATATACACACACATGTATATCTCTATATACATACACACACACACACATATATATATATAGACATACACATACATATACATACATATGTCCACTTATGCCTGCATTCAAAGACCATATCAATATCAATATGTAATTACATTATGAATGCACAAAATCGTATAATTATACATATCTCTACACATATAGTACCTGTTATCCCATATCTATGGCAAGACATATAAGTACCCATCTAGTTATACACATTCACACTCACAAAAAAAAAAGGTTGTATGCCTCTCTTTCCATATAAACTCATATACATGTACGCATCAAAAAGTGTATCGGTGTTCAAGTGCAATACCGTAGACATATACATACAGTCATGTGCCCGCGCTCATGCGTGCACAGCAACATTTCCAACAGCAAAAAGACCAAAGGTCATTCAATATTGTTCTCCCTATATAGCTATTTTTCAATGTATTTACTTAGGTTTAGGTTGTTCTTGTGTCTGCATTTAAAAACTAGTTCATTTCATTTAAGACCAGCTAGTGATTTACAAAGGAGGCCACATATGGAGCAGTTGTGAGGATTGTGAGATGAGATCACTGTTAGATTGGCTGACCTTTTAGATCTTGCTCTCGCTTCTTGAAGATGATTCAGACAAGCAGATTTAAAATTGCTGAGTCCACTAAAACACGTTGATCTCCATTCTACCCGCTCCAAGGCTAAGCGCTCAAGGGTGTTATGTGGTATATTGACGGCTGACAAGTTGCTTTTCAGCTTGTCTTTGTAACTTAGCCATGGGCGTCCTACATTTCTGTAGCCCTGATGTAACCGGCTGTACGTTAGGATCTTGGGTATCCTGTCATCAGACATTCTCAAGACATATATAATACAGTTATATATATTTATATATTTAGGTTTTTATTCATGAACACTATTAAATCATACATAGTTTATTTACTTATTTTTTGTTCCTAAATCTAAGGTTCAAAACTTCTTTTACTTTATAACAATAAAACAGCCAAAAGAATGAATTTAATATTGCGAAGAACATCTCTTAGAATAATTTATCCAAAAAGTGGAAATTGGACTGAAACCATTTTGTTGCTCTCAAACATTTAGATTCGCGTGGGACTTTTCTTTGTCTAAGTGAAGTGTTTGTTGTATCTCTCCTCGAATTCTGCTCCCAGACAGAGCTAAAAAAAAACCTTTTTAAACCAGTCACTCTTGTAGTTTGTCTAAATATACACCTGGGGTAAATAACGAACAGTTCTCAGATTTAATAAATTCAATCGATAAAAGACAGAGAAATCTGAAAATGTTCCCATGTTTTTTTATGAAGTTGGCATCGAAGGAAAAATTGAATATTCGTAATTTTGATTAAAGATGAATACAATTTCCTGATAAAACTACTTTTATGCTATCTTTTGCTGGACATATTATGAATTTTAATTTATTTTTCTTTTTATTACTGCAGGGTGATAATTAAAAGAGGATTTTAATGTCGTTTTAAAAAGAAAAATATGTACGTTGCAACCAGCTCTAAACAATGAATAAATTTGCAAAAGCACTTGAGGTGATTTTCAATTTTTTTTTGTTGTATATTCTTTCTTTCTTTCTTTCTTTCTTTCTTTCTTTTCTTACCAGAATCCTATTCTTTTTTTCTTTCTTTCTTTCTTTCTACTTACCAGCATTTCTTTCATTTTCTTTCTTTATTCTTTCTTTTTTATTACCTTCTTTATTATAACGAATATCTCCTTTCTTTCTCTCTACCCGTAATCCATTTCTTTCATTTTCTTTCTTTCTTTCTTTCTTTCTTTCTTTCTTTCTTTCTTTCTTTCTTTCTTTCTTTCTTTCTTTCTTTCTTATTACCAACAAATCCCTTATTCATTCTTTCTTTCATTCACCATCGTATTTATTTTATTCTTTCTTTCTTTCTTTCTTTCTTATTATTAGTTTCTCCTTTTTCTTTCTTTCTTTCTTTCTTTTTTTCTTTCTTTCTTATTAGAGTGCCGGAATATAGTAGATTAGTTAATTAGAAAATTAAAGCAATGGACTGCTATAGCGTTGAGGTTCAACCTCCGATTTGTAATCAGCCTTTCGATGTTAAACATTCTTTCTTTTTAATAAATCGTTATTCATATAGGATCTGATTTTTGGAGATCAATTTAAGAGATTTATTTTTATAACGGTGATTTTCTACAATAGCTTGGCAAATATTTGCCCTAAATTATTAGTCGATAATCTATTTACAGAGGTTTGTTTAGTCTCACTCGTGGTGACATGTTTTTGTCATTCGGAAACAAAATCGCCAATGTTTCAACATAGAGTGGGGCTTAAAAGAAAGTCACGTGTAGATGTGGAGAATCGAAACTATAATACTAGGTTAAGAAGCCATTTCCTGTCAGTGAACACCCCTTGATTTTACAGCAAAATTTCGCAAAAAATGAGACTTTCTTCTGTTGCCATCTTTGTTAGCCCCTAGAATTTAAAAAACAAAAAAAAAAGAAATCCAGCTACCACCACCAATGCAAACAGTTCAATGACTCCATTTGCCTTTTTTTCTTTTGTCGCCTCCATATTTTTTGCCGCCTCCATATTTTTTGCCGCCTCCATATTTTTTGCCGCCTCCATATTTTTTGCTCCATGTAAATTTTTGCCGCCTCCATATTTTTTTTATTGGAGTAGTACAGTTTTTACTGCATTTAATATTTAGTCAATTCAGCTGTAAATAAAAAAAAAAAAATTCTAGCTGCATTTTCCTGTTTTTATACTTTAATTAGTTTCTGGAAATCATTTTCGTAATAGTTTCGCCTGTCGACCAGTTCACACTTCTCTCCCAGTATTTTGAACATCATTAGATATTTTGTCTTTGTTTCCTGTTCGGGATTGGGTTTCCATTCCTTCTGAAATCTTCTTATTATGCTTTCACTTCCAGTAACTCTTTGTGTCTTAGTGGTATTATCACCTTGCCTGGGGTGAATTGATTAAAAACATAGTACTAATATTTCGCTGTTCATTTCTGGTATATACTACCTCTAAACCAGAAGCCTGATATGTCCGTAAATTTAAGAGCACTCATGTTCAATTCGAAAGTTCGTATTATGGATGACATTCAAGATCCCAAACCCGTTCAGAAATATCTAAAACGTCAGCCGTATACAACCGCCGTTAAGATCAATGTTTTTAAAAAAAGCTTTGAAACCTGGGAATGCTTTGAAACCTGGGAGGGCTCGTTGTGGATTGGCGCTACACAATCACAAGGAAATATTGTACCAAATAACAGAAACTACTACCCTTGAGGACTACCAACAGTAGCAACAACTAAAATATTTAGCACAAGTAACAAGAAGAGAAAATAATGACATAATCAAGATGTTGACATTCCACACCACTTCAAACAGAAGGTTAGGAAGGAAACTTCCATCGATAATGGGAAGAGTGATAACACCGACAGGAGTTGAAAACGCTACTTTTCTGAATAATTTTAATTAAAATATTTTATAAGTTTAAACCGAAAGTAGTACTTGCCTCTCTGGCAATAAATTCAAAATGTTTCCTTATAAGTTTCCTTACCATTATCGAAATCATTTACTTGCGTTTCAATTTTTGTTGGTATGTCTTCTTCATTTAGTAGTGTCTCTTTATAACATAGTCATAAATCTCCTTGATATTCTATATTTTGTAGCTATAAGCAGTATTTATCCATACCCTCTCACAGTTCTTGTTCAGACAACCCTTTATATAAGCAAGTTATGTAGGTTATTCGATGCATTCCTTAGTCACTCTTCCATCAGTATCTCATGTCAGTGTTAATTTTTCTAAGCCCACTTTTCTCATTTCAACTGCCCCTTTAAAATTTTAAGTAAAACTGGCCTTTTTGTTTCCATTTCTCTAAATAAAAAAAATCCTCCAATATTCCATCCACTGTATTCTCAGTATCCTTCTGTAGATCTATACTTCTGTTGCCTTCAATTTCCTCTTCATTTGTGGCGAAATTGTTCAGCATTCACTACCATATACAATGATTGATATTACACAGCATTTCAACGCCGTTTTCATTGTCTCTAAGGAAGGTTTTTTTTTTAAATACTTTGATTAGCTTTTGGATGGCATCTTTCGCTATACGCATGCGCCTTTGCGTTTCGGTGTGCCATTTTCTGTATCTTGCGTCTTGGACCGTCCATCTTGTAACGACCATACATTATGTCTTTATACAATTGGTGCTTAATCCTTTCGCCTGGTTTTCTTTTACTATATTGTCGAGGAGTTCATACAGTTTTTTTTTCTGTACCTGCCATCAACACGGTATCATCTGCTTATCTGATTTCGTTAAAATGGTGTCCTCCGATAGCAAACCCTAGTATGATTTCTCGTTCTTTGAAGATCAGCTCACTGTATAGTTAGGGAAAAAAATGGTGCGCGACGCTTACTTGCCTCATGCCGTTTTGAATTTAAGTTGTATTTTCTCAATTTAATTTTTCTTTCTATGTACAGGCTATTGGGCCCCATTAAATATTCCTGGTTATTTTAATTGATATAGAGTTAGGGTCATTTTTTTAAACTTTTTCTGATACCATTCCGCCAGATCCTATCTACGACCTTCTATAAGCATACAATTCCTGTGTACTTTTAAGATTCATTATTATCGCGAAACAAATGTCGGACTACTCAATCTCATGCTTTTTGCTGCTTTTGCTGTTACCACTTTTCAGCCGATACTTTCTACCGCATTCTTCAAATATACCATTCAGGAGAAGATAATTATTTAATTTTTTTTCTCTAGTAAATGATAGCGAATATACCAACCAAGTTATTCATTCCCGGTAATGCGGGTCACAGATTAGATACACGTCCTCGAAAGCTTGTTTCATCAGGTGATTCCATCTTTTTATATGAAGCACTAATAAAGGTAGTTATTAAAGGCCAACCCCATCACGTCGAGATGGAGGGGGCAGCAATCAACCCAGGCGTCCCCAGGAATCGCTTTCCGGACCAACCAGTTATTTTTTTTTTTATTATTTGTATAAATAAATGCCTCCACGGCATCGCTAAAAGTCACCGTGATGAAAATATGTTCCGAACCTAATGAAAACAGTTTTACCGTCAAAATTGTTATGCTATTTTTAAGAGGAAGGATCAAAGTATTTTTTGATTATTCAATTAATCTTTTTTAAAAAAATCCGAAATTTTGATTAAATAACTTGTTTTTCTTGCGTCAGCGGTTGTATTAACCTTTAGCAAGTTTGGCCTGTTCAGCGGTGACATTTTGGAGATTCTTGCAAAAATCAAATAATTGTCAGATTTTAATGAAATTTTCAGGAATTATTCACAAACGAATTAAATTATTTCTCACAGTTGTTTCATTACAAAATCTCGGTAAAAATATTTTATATTTTACAGGTTTCGCGTCTTTACTTAATTTTATGAAACCTTGAGAAATTCATCGAGATAATTGTTAGTGACTATATGAGTTAAAAGCAGAAACCTTTGAATTTAAACCATCGTTTTTGTTTTGCAAAATCGGACAGTCTTATCGAAAATCTGTTCCGAATCGAAAAATAAAAATAAAAAAAAAACGCTATAAAACTAAAACATTATTTAATTATAGAAGTTTTTAATTGATTTTATGAATAATATATATTGTAGAAGAAAAACATTTAGAACAAGTAGATTTTTCAAGATTTGTTTTCATTTTCTTGCAATTTTTTACAATTTAAAATCTTTGAATCTTCAATTTTGATGAGATAATTCTTAGAGAATATTGTTATTAAGTAAAACTTTATTTATTAATCATATATTTTAAAGCTTATTACAATCTGAAGACACCAGGTATTTTTTGAAGAATTTCGATGTGTTTTTATATAAGTATATACAGTGCACGGTAAACAAATATTCATTATTCACATTATTCGAACTATATTTATTACAACGTTTCGGCCGTTGTACGCTCAGGCCTTCTTCAGGTGGTTGGAATGCCGAACTGAACCCTTTATTTCGCTCACTGGGGTAGACTTTTCTAGTTCCACGTGCCATGTTTAATGGATGTCAGTTATCAGTTATCTCCTGTTAATTTCCGTCTCAATGTTATCGACTGCCTTAACCGGGTATTGAATTCACACTCTTTGGGTCCTATCCACTGTACGATGTGTCTTTGAGGACATCTGTGTATGAATTCCTGGGTATTATAAACCTAATGTCTTCAGCAACCTTTTTTACCAGTGCTCATATTGCAATTTTTTGCTGTTAAACACATGTTTTTACCAGAGCTCATATTGCAACTTTTTCTTGTTATCGCTTTTCTCTGGCACTCCTTAACTGCGAAACCTTGTAATAAATATGGCGGACAATAGTCCGAATGATGTAAATAATGTACATAATACCTCATCTCAGAAATATAGACAGAAACAAATATTCGTTCACATACAAATTTTTAATTTTTTTCTATTTCCAAATAATGAATAAACATATTTTTCATATTATTAATTGCACACATGCATAAAAAACTAAATATGCTTAGAAAATATTTAAAAAATGCTGAATTTCTGAAGTATGGAAGTACAAACCTATAAATCTATTTTTAAAAAGTCATGTGTTTTAATGGTTGTAACCACCCCACCACCACCACCACCATACGGAACAAAACGAAACCCTAATGAAATTTATCGTCTGCTCTATCATAGTTAACTATAAATACATTCGGCAGTCAATACGCCGTCAATAAATAGATTAACATATCATGACCATGTGGTTAGGAAATGCTTGTAAACAATATTTTATGCTATAAGTCAAAAATATTTGTTTCAAAACAGATGAACTTAACTTCAAATTTGCTAATTGTCCACAAATAACGTTTCAGATATATATATATATATATATTTGCAACATTTTTAAAACGGAAAATTACGTTTTGTTTACAAATCTCTAAAAATGGCTGACGTCATCGATTTTACTGAAAAAAAAATGCAAGTTTATTCCAATCAATATAATTTCTTTCTGAAATGCACCAAATTATTTTGCTTAACGGGTGTAGTAAATTTAACCGTTTAGCTTTCATTTAAATCTAAATTGAAAGTTTCAGGAAAGCTTTTTAATCATCAAAAACTTATTTTAAACCTTGCGTATGCCCAATTCATGGAGGTCAGTCCGTCCTATGCCATGCGTGATACACGCTTTCGATACATGACAAACGAGGCAGTAGGTTGCCATTTCTTTCTGCGATAGACCAGTTGTCATCCAAAGCTATAGAACGCGGTCTGTCCTGCTATTTACCCATAGCTGAAGGGAGAAGAACAGGATCCATACCTTTTCCAAGGGTATTAGCACGCAAGTGAATGTAATGGATTAGACTGGAATTCGAACTCCGATTCCTCAATCCGAGTCGCTATCCATTCTCTACTGCGCCTCATTGTGGAGGTACCGATACGTAGATGATCTTCGTAAGGGTATACACAGATCTACTGTGAATATCTACGCTGATGATACAATGGTATATAGGGGTACCTCCAAAACTCTAGATGACCAGAGATTGGCAACTAATCCCTCAGCTGTAACATCTCAGTGTGGGTAATAAAAAAAAATGACAAGATGCATTCAATACCTCGAAAACCAAACTAGTTATCACAGATCGGACTGTCAGCTATCACCAGTCACGATGAACGGATGTTCCATCCGGGTGGGACCGTGCATTAAGCAACTATTGAACCTTGAAATCGACCCAGACCTCTGGTACAACTCGTACATACGATCCATCTCTAAAAATCCAGGAAAAATAATCGGTTTCTTGTACTGCTACAGTAAGTACCCGACTGCATGTGCTATTCTCTACGTTTACAAGAGTCAGACCAGGCCTAAAATGAAGTATTGCTGCCATTTTTTGGACAGTAGCTACCCGGTCTTCACTTTTCAGACTCGACAGAATCCCAAATCGTCTCCGCGTTCTTTTGGGTGATGAATTCTTTCCCACCCTACAACCCCTTTACCACAGACTAAAAGTCACAGGCCTCTCACTACTCTATCTCTACGTCCATGGAAAGTGCTCAGAGAAACCACATTCTTAAATTCCACCAGTTCTTATATTCACGTCTAAGACTCACCATGTTACGCACATTGCAGCAAACCACCCACATTACTTCCGTATTCCATTGGGGAGACCTAAGTCCCACTCGAGCAGCATCTTCCTGCGAACCACTGCTCTGTGGTACCGCCGCCCAAAAGAATGTTTTCCAGATCACTACAATCTTAACGCTTTCAAGTTTAGATGAATCATTATCTAGCCACAAATTCGTATCAACTGTGCAACTTACTCTGTAACCCTTAAGGTTTGTGTAATGCTTAGCAAGCTTGTCTGGCTAGAACAGTTACGACTTAGTAGTGAGTTCGATCCCCACTGGGTGCCACCGACTTGCGGCCACATCTAAGCTACGCTTGGAAAATCACTACTCTGTCATCTTATACGTTGAGTGGTTCCCGGGTTTTGTACTGGATGAAACTTGCTGAAAAAAGGTCTCCAGTTCCTTAGGAACTAAGCAAAGAAAGTCTTATTCGTTTAAATTATTCATATATGCGCCGTAATCATTCAAAACGTTATCGATCATGGCTCTCCCCAATTCCATGGACGCTAGTAGCACTAAGTAACTTTCATCTTTTTTGCATTCCTCACGTTCCATCAAGCGTCTGCACAAGCTCGTCAGCTACAGAGCCTGCTGCCCTCTACATCTTCTGCGATATGCCCCAGGAGTGTTCAATTTTCAAAGCATTCCTTCTTCCGTATGCGATTCTAAAAATGCCAGCTGTCTATCTTTGATTTGAAGATGATGAGACAAAGAGGAAGACTTATTAATGACGCGTTTCTCCGAGAGCGTCTACTCTCTTTGGCTTCCTCGTGTTAGAATAAAAGAAATACAAAACTGTATGTGATAAGCATCCTTTTCGTTTCCATTTTCCTTAGTTTCGTTTCTCACAGGATCTATCAATGACATCCTCAGTATCCTTCTGCAGAACCTCATTTCTGTTGCCTTCAGTCCACTCTTCAACTGTGATATTATCCAGAATTCACCTCCATATTGTTTCAGCAGCCTTCTTTTTTTCAATTGAATTTTGTTCTTGATACTAAGTATTTGTTTTAACTCCTGGTAGGTATATTTTGTTATTCCATTACTTGTTTGGATTTCGGTGTCGTATTTTCCATTCCTAGTTGAAGACATTCCATTGTTCCACTTGCAACATGAACCGGACGACGCCATTATTTTTCGTGTAAGTTAGGCGATTCAAATCGCCTAGCGATCAGATACTTGTTATAAATGAGGCATAAATCAATCTGTCATGTCGACAGAAAGTAAATTGCAAAAGAAATGATCTAATTAATATATCATGGTATTAATGATTAATTCTTTTGACTGAGCCTTGCTAAGTAACATCGAAAGCCAATTAGTTTGATATGAAAAGAAAACAAGTCAAGGAAAAGACAGTAAAAAAAGAAAAAAAAAAGTCATGCCGGTCGATTAACTCCCAGACAATGCTCATTGCAAGCACAATTTTATTTGTTTAATTAAAATGAATTAAAGATCCAAAGTCTCCCGATACATGCCTTTAATAAAAATTATAATACTATTTTGTAGTAATGATATTTAATTGTAGATGGTTTAAATTCAAATTAACGTCAAATAGAGTTGATTAATGTTCCCCTTATTGAACTTTTCGCTTTTTGTTCAATTTTTCCTTCAGACGCTACCGTGAGAAATATCTCTTTTATAGTCTGACGCTTTATAATCTCCGAGGGATAACCAATATTCTCTCGTTGTTCTACACGCGTCAGCGAAAAATAAGCAAAAACAATCAACTTTTAAACTGGCAGGACAAGATAGAACTCACTTTAAATGTAACGACTTCCGATGCTAAACCCGGAAGTAGTTTCCACTTCCTTTTCAGTCGAGTAAAGTAATCACAATGATTCCTGGTTTGTAGACAGGTTAACAAACCTTCATGTCTTTTTGATTCTAACTTTTAAGGTAAAATTACGATCTCAGAATCGCTAAAAAAAAAAAGGGACACTTTATAAAAGGTATCGTCCATTTTTGTCCAGCTGAAGAAGGTTGTGGAATGATTTGGCTGAAACTTCAGATTAACTACAACGATGCAAAGTTTTCTTTAGCTTAAATAATTCTTGCAGTTATAACGTCTCTCCACAAAATTATAGATCAATAATTCTCTACCATTTTCTGGCTTTTCCCCACTTTTCTCACCATATAGCAGAAAATGTCACTGTGCGCTTCCAGGATTTTCTGCCTTAAAAAGCCCTTTGTAGAATTATAGATTGTAGCGAGATCGATATCCTAACCGTTTCAATGGACCAATGTACGGTTTCAGTTCCCCAAGAATATCCAAAATTCTTCACAAGAAAGGAATTATCCACTTACTGAAAATCACTGTTATTGACACGAGAAGACGTCACCCGACAGTTTTTTTTTCTTAGTCAATATTAGTATTAAGCCGCAAAAAAGGTTTGAACATCTTCCCAACGCTACTATATGAAGGAAATGGTGTCCGATTTAGTTTGCTAATCTCTTAATAACTAACATAATGAGTTAAAAGGATTAATTGAAAAGTAAAGGAAACCAAACTATATACTTTTCCGTCCAGGGACAAGAACGCAAGAAGTATCAAAACGATTTTCTACTGATAGTTTACTGACTCAGTCAGTCACTTGCGGCCTCAGCCGAGATTGAACTCACCAATATCCATTACTCCACCGTGCCTACAAGGGCAAACTAACATAAGAGATTTAGTGAGATTTTAAAAACGTTTTATATGAGTACGAGTAGGTTTATATATCGCATGGCCCTGGACTTAAAAAGAATAAGGCTGTATTTGTCAGAGAACTCCCAGTAACAATATATTGACAGAAAAAATTATCTGGACTGAAAAATAGTAAGGAATAAATCAAGATTATATATATATATATATATATATATATATATATATATATATATTAAAGAGGTTACTGATGGATAACTCCTCTCTTCTGGGGAGGTCATTTGGATGACGGTCTTGAGACGATCATAATAAAGTTATGTTCCACTCTTTTCCACTCTCGCTTTTTTTTCTTCTTTCGGCCGGATGATTGTTAGCTGGTTTGTTCAGAGGCAAAATGAGAACTTAAACAAAAAGAAATTTTAAGCGTATCTATTTTAATAACATATGGACGTGTGCTTTTTTTTTTTAACTAGCCATTGTTGTCGATGAGTTACCCCCATTTGGAAGCAAGGTCCCCGAGATACAAAATAACCACCTTTAATCTGCATTACGTGTAAAAAATTAACTCTCCTGAAAACACTTTTCTATCTGTCTAAGATTCCCACGTCCAACAAAAATCGACATCCCTATTTTGTCTACAATCTGACCTTAAAGTCAGCCTCAGAAGGTCTGAGTTAAATACTGCCACTAAAAATAATAGTCTGAAACTATTATTTAACATTACCTCGTTAGACGACCGGATCAACAACCAACTCAAAAATGTATGACAACTTAACAGAAAAAGGAAAAGATTGACAAATTGAATAGAAATATTTTGAATTAATTTTAGGGGGTTAATGCAAATAAAACATGGTCATAAGCAAGAAGAAAAAACACCAACAAAACTATCCAGAATTAATTTAATATATATCTTAGGTTAATTATATATATATATATATATATATATATATATATATATATATATATTAACTGATTTAAAATATGTTTTTTTGCTACACAGTTCTAACCATGTTTTCAAAAATGGAAGCTAAAAGCTTCGAATTTAATTTTGTAATTAAAGACATTACTTCCATTTCATCCTCAAGCGAATTTTGTAAAAATTATAAAAATAAAAATATCTATAACTATTTTGTAAAAATAAAAATATCTATAAGAACATCGGATTATATATCTTACTGTTCTTTCTTTCTATCTTTCTTTATATATATATATATATATATATATATATATATATATATAGTTCTGTTCGATAAAATTGAATCACCTGATTTTTTTTTAACAAAAATATTTTTTTCTATTGTTTTTGGGGTTAAATTAATTTTTAATCTTACTAATATAAACACCCCTTCCCGACCACCTAGGAAAAACGTTTATTCACTATAAGGTATTCTATTGATAATTATAAATTTGGATATAAATGAGATTCAGAGAAAAAACTCCGTGCAAAAAAAAAGTGACTCAGATATCGCTCTCTAATGATTAAACTGGTAATTTTAAAGTGCTTTTGACAAAATATTGAAAACTGTTTTACAATACACCCAGAACAATATTCTAGAGAATTCTAGAACAGCTTAAATTAAATCTAGAGTATTCCAGAATATTCCAGAAAGTCTCATACAGTATAAAAACAGCTTGAAATAGCCACTGAAGTCACTAACCAGATGAAAGTGTACAAACACGCATCAGAACCACTTAAGGCATCTATTATTGCCCTCTCAAAAGCAGGCAAGTCTACGAGAGAATTTGCAGAAATTGCTATAACCTCGCAATCAAATGTCTCTCGAGTGCTAAGGGCACATAATGATGCCACTTCTGGCCCAAGGAAGGAAACAAGGGGACGAAAGAAAAAGATTGATGATAGAACTGGCAGGGCAATCAAGAGAGAAGTTGCGAAGAATAGGTCTATAACTAGCCAATAAATTGCAGCCAGTCCAAGCGAAGAGCAAGTCTTGCCTCTTCAACAGTCCGTCGGTGGCTGTTAGAACAAGGCTACAAATCTTGTACACGAAGGTTTAAGCCGCTAATAAGCAAAGCCAACAAAGCCAAGAGACTTGAATGGGCTCACTATTACAAAAATTTCACCGTAGAAGACTGGAAGAATTTTCTCTTCTCCGATGAAACGAAAGTTGAGCTAAATTCAAAGGATAAGGCGAGTCACTTTTATCGAACAGCACTGTATATATATATATATATATATATATATATATATATATATATATATATATGTACACACAGAGACACATACACACATACATATATATATTGTACGCAGATGCTTACAGAGAGTGAAAGTGATAGAGAAGACAGGGTATAGATGGGTTTGAGGAGAGAACATGGCCGCCAGTTAGTATAACTCATAATATTAATTCATAATCAAAAACGACGTGATGTTGATTTAAAAAAATACCTTATTTTAAAAACAACACGTCTTATCTATCCTCCCTATCCTCATTATCTTCACTTCCTGTTATTTGCTATCTTCATATTTCAGGATTATTTTATTAAACCTTTATCTTAAAGGTTCTTGTATTGGGGAATATTAGTAAAAATAAAACGATTGAGTGTAGAGATTTTACTGTCGGATGCTGAGAACACTTTGTACAAAGCATGCGAGCCATGACGAATTTTTAAGGAAATCAGTGACTGCAAAGAACCATTGATAACAAACTGACAAGATTTTAATATATAGTAACTATAATGAGGAAGAATGTTTCGATTGGACACTGAAATTTGTTGCCCGTTTCATAGCATAACGAAAATTTCGCACTCATACTGTTAGGGAAGGCTTCAATCAACAGTCTCTCAGTTATGGATTAAATACCAGTTAGACTTAGTTCTTTTGCCTTAGGCGCCAAACAAATATAGACTAATGAAGATTTTGAAATCGGGCCATCATCAATAAAATTGCATACTTGTTTCTCAAGTCTGCGAGTGCTTCCAGTCTTGGAGATTAAAACTCTAGATTCAAAGCTCCTTCGTTAATAATAAGGCAGATTATATTTTCCGACCTTGGTAGATCAAAGATTCTATGGAATCAAATCTGTAGTCAAAGGCAGCTTGAAGATGGATGACCCTTGTCAAATTTCATTGCCTTAGACACAGCTGCGCTACAATAACACGAGACAGTAAGAGATCATTTACTACACTGATTCTTAGAAACGTGCAAATATGAAGTCAAAAGTTAATTAACATTTTAAAAGACAATGATAAAAGCATTTCACTTTCCTATTTCTGTTTGACTGCAAATGTATGCAAGATTAGGTGAATTTATCAGGAGATATCGTAGATATTTACTGAGTGTTCTTTGAGATTTCCAAATGGTTTTCAGGCAACATACGAACATTATTTTACTTAATTCTTCTTATCAAAAGAAATATTATATATATATATATATATATATATATATATATATATATATATATATATATATATATATATATAATTAATAGCTTGGTAGTGCATGACGAGTATTTTCAAAATGACATGTCTATGCCTCGGGCATATCACGTAAAAAAGTAATTAATTAGTTTTTCAGAATAAAAAATAGATCAAATTAAATAAAATATCTACGTCTTCATCACAAATTTTAAACAAATAGAAAACAAATTGTAAATTTCATGTGTTGTGATGAAAATTTATTCAAATTACTGAACATAAGCATTTTTTTAAATTGAATCGCTACTGAGTCGAAATGAAAACTGTCGTGTATGTACGTATATATATATATATATATATATATATATATATATATATAAATATATATATATATAGATAGATAGATAGATAGATAGATAGATAGATAATCTTTATATAAGTGTGTGTGTACAGGTTTATTCAAAAAGGAAAAGCTGATATTAAAAATTTAATGAAAATAAACGCCAAGAGACAGAAAAACATTCAACAGATTACAAAGTAGGAAAAGGTTCAAAGTTATTAAAATAAATAAAAGTAATTTTCGATCTTGTTCAAACGATTATTTTCTAGGTAATATGATGAATGTATTCCTGCCTCTTAGTATTTGTTTTTCGAAATCTGCTCAAAAAAAAAAAAAGAGCTGATTTACACAATTTAATAAAAGCAAATGCCAAGGTACAGAAACATACTCAAAAATTTATCAGCAAAATAAGCACACACACGCACACACACACACACACACACACACACACACACACACACACATACATATATATATATACACACACACACACACACACATATATATAAATATATATATATGTACACACACGAATACATATATACACGCACACATACACACACAGATATATATATATATATATATATATATATATATATATATATATATATATATGAATACATATATATACACATACACACACACACACACACATATATATATATATATATATATGTGTGTGTCTGTATGTATATTGGGAGAGGTTAAACTTATCACACACACACACACATATATATATATATATATATATATATATATATATATACTATTACGGGTAATAATGCAAGACTCTTCGGTAAATCGAATCGAGTTCTCTTAGTCACTGTAAAAATAAATACGCTTAAATTCACTTTCATCCCTACCGTGCTTAGTGGTAGAATCCCCGATTGACGCCAATTCAGTCGGGTTTCGAACCTAGCTAGAGGCAAACGGACGTCTATTCACACTGATGAGCTGTCATACAGCGAAACAGGCTGTGGATGACAATATATATGGATATATATATATATATATATATATATATATATATATATATATATATATGTGTGTGTGTGTGTGTGTGTGTGTGTGTGATTAGCTTAACTGCCACGCTACCGGGGGGAATTTAAGCTCAGCTCTTCTGGGCTCATGATTGAGCTTTCATTACAATAGGTAAGGAGGAAAAGACGTGATAGACAATAAACTGCAGAAGAACTCAAAATTGATCACTGCTTTTAAGTATAGCAATAATATTTAAGCTTACCTCTTAAAAGTTCAACTTCTCCCGCCACTTAATTTAAAGAGAATTTGATGTACGTAGGTCCTTACTTTCCGTACAAAGTATAATTTTTTTATTTTATGGGTTACCTTCGCTGGATTTCACAATTAATTTCGATTACTTTCAAACTTATTTCCAAGCTAATAAAAATTGTTATCGTACAAAAAATTCGTCGCAAAATATAGCGTAAAAAACGTGGAAAACAATTGCAGTAATGAAAATTTGGGAAACCAAAATTTCAGGTTTGCGGTTCTGTATCCGGCCCAGATAGAGTCCGGATTCGGCCTTGATAGAGTTCAAAAGCTTTTTGAGTCCTTGTGAGTGACGAAATATTCACCACCCTCCAACCTCTCTGCCACAGGCGAGATGTGGCAAGCTTCTCGCTATTTCCACGGAAAGTCTTCGGACGAACTTCATTCGCTGGTCCCGCCAAGGCAATCGGTCACGGCAAGAACTCGCCATACAACATGCATTTTAGCGAACCACTCACATTCCCCTCCGTATTGCATCGATGAGAATTGAGTTCAACTTGAGCAGCTTCTTCCCGCGTATCACTGACCCATGGAACAGACTCCTAACAGGATGATTTCCCGATCACTACAATCTTAATCAATTGAAGGCTCGAGTTAACCGAAATTTCCCGCTCATATTAACATAAATGGGCTCTTAACGTAACCCTGTAACTCGCGTTACTCTGGTGTTTTGTAAGGGGTGAACCTGACTGTAAAAAAAGGCAAAAAATAAAAGAAGAGTAGCCGAAAAGTACTGTGACTTCGAAAAAAAAAAAATAATATATATATATATATATATATATATATATATATATATATATATATATATATATGGGGCGTTGATGGATAAATTGTCGTCGAAATTTCGACAAAATGAAATAAACACTGATACCTCATTTTAACAGAAATATTTACCAAAATGACATGCAAATATCCTGAACTACTAAAGAGTAAATTCATTCAATAAAATCGCCATCGGCTTCAAACACGGCCATCAGACGACGTCAGAATCTTCTGCAACTTTTCTGGACGGTCTCCTTGTTGAATTTCGTGAATGCTGCCATAATCCTTGTCATCAGATCATCTTTGGTGTTACAAGCAGTTTTGATGATCTCTCACCCAACTGCACCCCACACATAATACTCCATGGGGTTGAAGTCTGTGTTACGGTTTTTTGGGTATATAACTAGTGAACGAGTCAAATTCTTTATAGTCGACCAATAGAAGGTTGACCAAACAACACTTTAAAAGGTGGCTATCTTTTGCGGAAAGGCCAGAGGCAATTTGTCCGGCGAACATCGCCTGCTACTTTGCTGCGATAACTGCACTACGCTTTCCTACCATCACTGCCAACCTCTGGACATAAGGGGTGATGTCGTCACAGAAATTGTCTGACAACCATGACGGTTCTCCTGCTAGAGTAATATGGAGCACAGCCCTTTTGACAGACATATTGTCTTCAAGCAGCCACTTTCTTGGCCCAGGTTAGCACTACCTCTTCAGTGTAGACCTCCGTGTTGAGACCGAGGCCCTCACCAACAAATTCCCTAGTTCTTTTCTCATAATAACGATCAGAGTGAGTTTTCCGAGCTACACTACCGTCTTTATCATTACTGGACTTACCAACTCTTTCTGAATACTCTGCCTTGTCCTCAGATTGATAGCCAAAATATATGTTTTCCGGTACTGATCAGTACAGGAGGCCTTTTCCAATTTGTGAATTGCGTCTTCTTCTTATAGATGATGCCCAACTGACCCTACTATACCCAAACAAAGAGCATGCGCGAAATTAAAAATATAAAATGGCGGCAAATTACCAATCGCACCTATATGTGTGTGTATCCGTGTATGTTTATATGTGTGTGTGTCTTTGTGTGTGTATGTGTTTGTGTGTGTGTGTGTGTGTGTATGTGTGTGTGTGTGTGTGAAAAAGAACAGTTGAATGAGGACAAAAGAAGATCGTTGTCTTGAACAGAGGACAAAACGCGTCGACTAAGGTAAGATTTTCTTTGATCTTTATATATATATATATATATTTAAACGTGCAATCAATTTACAAGTACATGAATTATTCCAATAGAAGGTTTGATGCAAGACATCCATCCAAACGATTCAAAAAACAAAACCTCTAAATCCGTCGTATATAAAGGTCCAAAGCAACGCTGAGTTTGATTAATGAATTTTTTAAAATGTCTGCGTCTTACCTCTTATGGTAATGAAACAAATGTTTTACTGGTAAATTTTTTGTCAAATATATGAACTATATTTCATTTGTTCCATATTAAAATAGACGCAGACATTTTAAAAAATTCAAAATCAAACTCAAGCGTTGCTTTGGCGCGTTCAAAAACCAATAACTTATTTTTGAATTTTCGATGTCCTCTTATTACTAAGAGAAAACCAAGAACAACATCTATTATATACCTGACGATGTCTAATTTGTAAAATAGCAACTACGGCAGAACTCATTGTTAACGGATTTTTACCATAGTACTATTTGAATCGTTTGCAAGATGGATGTCTTGCCATTTAAATCATTAACTGCTTTATGTATATATATATATATATATATATATATATATATATATATTTGCGATATATATATAAATATATATATATATATGTAATATACTTTCATATAAGTATAAGAAACTATACTGTTCCGAAACCTTGACTGAAAATGACTTGCAAATAAATAAGCCAATACTTTAAAGTGAAAAATGGTATAAAAAGAAAGAACCAAGAACATGTGCGTTAACCGAAAATAAACAGCATACAAGTTCAAGGCCCAAAGAAAAAACCCGATGCGAGTATCCAAAACAACTAAAATAAAGTGCCCAATATAATGAGCAGACCTAGAAACCTACCAATGTTTCAGTTTGAACCATCCCTGACGATCCGCTTAGGTGAAACCTGGTAGGTTTGTCTGGCTCTCTAGGTTTAACTATATAGATAGATAGATAGATAGATAGATAGATATTAGTGGTCTCTCTCTCTCTATATATATATATATATATATAAATTTCCAAGAGGATAGAATTCAGGTAGAGCTCAATGTCCAGGACAGAGCAAGAATATAAAATTAAAGGCACAAACATTAATAGTCCATGGTTATAATTTATTACATTGGAAATTACATTGGAAATGTAATCACGATCCAATTCATCTGACTTACAAATACAAAAAGAAATCGGAAAATGAATTCGATCGTGATTACGATTCCAATGTAATAAATTATAACCATGGAATATTAGTGTCTGTGCCCTTTATATTACACACACACACACACAAAATTAATTATTAAGTTAATATTCTAAGTTTCTCTCGACCGTCGATATCAGGTTTTTTGTCTGTATATATAATAACGGCAAAGGGTGAATTGGATCCAGGGATTGTAGTCGCGAATATTTTGTCATATACAGCCTACCGTTCTCCACTTACTCTTTACCTGTCAACAACTCTTACGCAGCCGTTGAAGTAACAACAGTTTGTATTCCAATCAATTATCGGTATTCGAAAAAATTTAGTATCAGTGTTAATCGATATCATCTCTTTTATTAATTTCTGTTTATTATTCTTATAACTTTTTAATATTTTTTTTCAGATTCTTTCAGACTTCATAACCCACTTGAATCTTAGCGGCTATATCCTCTTCCTTGACATAATTAATATATATATATATGGCGCATATATACATCACATATATAATACGTTAAAACATTCCCTTTCTATGATGTGCGCCGATAGCTTAGGGGTAGAGTCTCTGACTGATGTCAAATCGGTCGAGTTTCGATCCCGGCTTGAAGCTATCGGATTTCTAGCCAGAGTGATTACTCGTGATACAGCGAAACAGACTTCTATGTGCCGATTGAGCACTAAAAATGGCTGCACCTGCTATTGACGCATCGCTCTTCAGTTATGAATTGAGCGCTCTGGCTGCTGTTTTAGCGTTTATATACGTTAAAAGATACTATATTTTATTCACATTATTGTGACGTTGTCCCCCGGTCGCAGCGCCGACTGTGATGTTCTATCCTGATCTAGCACGGCGCCAGTTGTGACGTCCCCAAACAGCACCAATTGTGACGTGTTCGCCGCGGCGCCAGCTGTTCGCTCCTCGCTGCTCCGTTCGGGTGTCGCTGCTCCAAAACGTGACGTCCGCCTGTCGCTTCAGTCGTGTTGTCTCGTCCTGTGACGACCAACTGGCTTGGTATCGGTCGCGACACCCAAATGTGACGTTCTAACCTTTTGGTGATTCGGGAGGAATCTGGTTAGATTTGATATCAGCCTTGTCGTTCCTAACTCGCTTCCAACGCCTGGTTACCAAGGTAACTGCATTGATCTCCAGTCTGCCTACCCACGTTGTGAATTGATCTTAGGCAGACGAGATCGAACAGTGGTTGGGGCCGTAATGCAAACTGAGTTCAACGGGGGTGATAACACACAAAAATGCATAAAAGAAAATAAAATGAAAACTCAAAAAGTTCAAAGTATCAAAGAAAAAGGTAACAAATTTTATGTCTAGTTGTTCGATACATAAGACTGCATCTATTTGACGGAGGTTGATTTGAACCAGCCCGCTTGGACGGGTTTAGATGGGTTTTATTTTTTTGGGCCTACGGGCCCGACATACCCACATTAAAAGGTTTGTGCCACATTCAATTCCTGTGGGTGAATTGATAAATACCATCTATCTCCTGACCCGTTCTGTGGATTGTTACACGTCGATTTCCGTTAGGCAAGTTTTAACGCTTCAAGTTGTTTGCTCTCTAAGAAATTGGTTTTTCGGTGTGTCTTCGGACGAAAGTCGAAAAAAAACTTATTTCGGTAGTCTGGTTCTAAGTCGCTCTTCAAAATAATTGTTTTTGGTTGAAGAGGAGTCCGGAATTTTGCGTGAATCTTGGTCAGCTATCTCGAGGCGGCTTCAACTCTGGAAACTGGAGCCCGAACTCTGGATACTCATCTCTGCCGCCAGAGTCCGAACAGATTTCTGCCTGTTGGGGCCCTGCTTTTATTGACGCCGACCAAAACCGGGGTGGTTCTGTTGGCGTCGGGGGGTTTCTCGATAATTCTAAATACATATCCACCTCTTTATTTCTGGTTAGGGATTTTCCCTCGTTTTCCATTTTTGGTAACTTTTTTTTACTCCCACTTCCTCACCATACTTCTGAGGGCGTGAACTGCCCTCCCCACTTCTTCGTAGCGGCTTCTCATACTTATACTTTGGATGGGGCGTCGACAGCCTTCTTCGTGCGTCACGTGATCACTCTCGGCCAATGAGGTCTTGGTCGGGTATCTTCCTCCTCCTTCGTGCGTCACGTGATCACCACTTGACCAATGATGTCTTAGTCGGGCGTGAACAATCCGTGGCTTTGTTTCGGGAAAAAAATACCTTGCTTAACTAAAAAAAAATTAATTATCTCTTCTCTTTCCTTTTTCTTCCTTTCAAATCGCCGTTATCATTTCTCTAGCCACGAACGGACAATATGACATCTCTTTGTTCTACACGTGGTATTTGTCAGGTAGTTTATCGCTAATTTATCAAGATGGTTGGTTTTCGTAACATGGGTTCAGAAAAGAAATATCCCCAAAATTTTCAGTCAGTCTGTCGCCTCCAAGGAAGAAATAAAAACACTTCGGTACATATGTCTGATAAAATAATTTTATTATCGCAGGGCAAAGTTGTTTCGTCGAAAAGAATTCAGTCAGCTGCACTGCTTGTGTGGGATTTAATTTTTCATATCTGTCCAAAGTTCTTTTTAGTGGCCTGTTTCTCGTCACTTATCGAAATAGCATTTTCACTTGAATTTTTCCTGGGCAGTGGTCCAGCCATTCGTGTACGCACCTAGATAACATAGCCGTTATCAAAACACATATGGTTCCTTCTTTCTTTTTCTTTTCTTTTTTTACTCAGAAATTCCCTGTCATTGTAATGACACACTTTTTCACTTGTTACTTATCAATATTTTCATTGCCTCTTAGGCCATGTGTATGGCTGTTTTATCACCTACGATTCGCCTCGCATTTCTTTCTGCCTTCCTTTCTTTCTCTTTCTTTCTCTGCCTCGTAAATGGTGCCACATTATTCTGACTGTTGTCCCCATCTTTGTTTTCATATTAACGACGTTTCGGTCGTTGTACGCTCCGCAATGACTGTAATTTCGAACTGATGAATATTTGTTTGATCAACCGGAGTAGATTGTTCTAGTTTCACGTGCCAAGCCTCTTCCGTATATGTCAGTATCAGCTGTATCCCATTGACTCAGCTCTTCAAGTTATTGTTCAAGTCCGCTGTAACCATGGATTTGAGTAAACTCTTTGGGTCAAATCACTCCAAAGAACGATTTTGTATACTGAGTGTTCATGAGTGTATTAATTTTCGGGACTTATAAACCGAATGTCTCAGGAATTTTTTTTTTTACCAGAGCTCATATTATATTTGTTATTATTGTTTTTCACTATCACTCCATATTACTGGTTCACAAATTTTTTTTATCACAACGCCAGTGTCCACTTTCGCGCGCGCACAGACACACATTCACACAGGAATATATATATATATATATATATATATATATATATATATATATATATATATTGTAAATTTCAAGAAATTAAATTTTCAAAAACATTCTTTTGTCTAATTAACGTCCACTGAAAAGTATCATTTCAATTCCTTCTTCTTTTGGCAAAACCATGTTTATTCTGTGGAGGTAAAAATATATATATATAAATTTAATGATCTTTCTTATGTGTCCCGACGTTAGGGACACTGATAGATATATATATATATATATATATATATATATATATATATATATATATATATATAACCCAATAGGTAAATGCGAAGTGATCGTATAAAATACATATATATATAGTGTAAGAAAAAACAGGATTAATGTTAAATAACAGAGCTATTTAATATATATATATATATATATATATATATATATATATATATATATATATATATATATATATATATATATATATATATATATATATATATATATATAATATGCAATTAATTGCACAACCTGAGTTCCATGCCGAAGTTGTGCAATTAATGCAATGCATTATGTATATTTTATATATATATATATATATATATATATATATATATATATATATATATATATATATATATATATATATATATATATATATTAAATAGGTCTGTTATTTAACATTGAGCACTGTTTTTCTTATACTATATTGTATTTATATGTATTTGTTGTGTGTGTATATATATATATATATATATATATATATATATATATATATATATATATATATATATATATAAAAAGTATGTTATTTATTTATATATCACACATAGGTAAATTTTTATTGGTTTCACAGTTCTATGAGTTTCAAAAGTTAAATTCAAACAGAGAGACATGTGGCTAAGCCATATGGGGATATGCCAAACATATCATGTCATATTGAAATTCAAAGAGCTGTGAGACAGGGAAGTTTTTTTTTTCTAAATAAATATTTAAAAAACGACACAATCATTTCTTATATATATATATATATATATATATATATATATATATATATATATATATATATATGGGTGTGTGTGTTTGTGTGTGTGTGTCTGTGTATGTTTGTGTCCGTTTGTTTTCATTGAATAATATGGGCATATTGTCTCTACTTCTTTTTATACTGATCAGATCGGGTTTGCGCATGTTTTTAGAAATCACCATGACAAAGGAATGCAGATTTTATCGCGATTACAATAAATTTGGAATTGAAATTTACACCTGGAGATGGTCTTCAAAATAATCAAAAGTACTCGGGTTGAAAAAAAAAATATGGCGCATCCATCGATGAAATTCATCGTAACAGAAAACTGATTAGAAAACTGTAAAAGCATCAGTATAAAAAAAAACCAATTCGACGCAATATGTCTATATTATTTAATGAAGCATGTTTGAATGAAGATTTGCTGCCTAAATATATTAACCAGAAAAATAAACAATATTTAGCTGAAATAGAGCTTTTTAGGTTTACCATATTTTGCTACCAGTGCCAAAATATCGAACCCTCAAACAGTGGAGACAA
The DNA here is from genome assembly GCA_903632075.3 of Acanthosepion pharaonis. Lineage (NCBI taxonomy): Eukaryota > Metazoa > Mollusca > Cephalopoda > Sepiida > Sepiidae > Acanthosepion > Acanthosepion pharaonis. Next base: position 2,643,888 of record CAHIKZ030000113.1, read on the forward strand.
AAATATAAGGTGAAGTGAAATAATTAAGACCCAAGATCAGTGATTTTTCCCCCATATCGAGAAAAAAAAAAGAATAAAAGTGGTATATTGAAAAATTTCAAGTGGTATATCCCAGTGATATTCTGGGAGATGTAAGCACAACAAAAATCCCAGGATTTAATTTCTGCTATTATAACAGTAAAAGTCTACAAGAGTAGGTGGTCGGGAAGAAATTCGGTAATTGGAACATTTTAAAGATGGATGATGCACTTCTTTGATTTTTGGCGCAAAACAATTTATCAGCAGGGATTTAGAAGTAATGCTTATTTAATTGTAATTATAAAATAATTTGAAATGAGCGCCAACAGCGGACTTCGTATGGTGGGGTGGTAGGCTTTTGATAATTTCCTGTGCGAGTGAATAACTGATAAAACCTGAAAATATGTAACTTGGCACGATTTGATGCACTCTGAAATAATTTATCCCGTGCGTTAGCAGAGAAACCGAGGTCATTAAAATTGTATTGATCTCACTATTGTGATTAGAATTAATCATCCTGCGTGGGTTGAAAAGAAGCCGTGAAATATAAACGAGGCGATAGATTATGGACGCAGGGGTTGGCATCAACGGAGACGGACGGTGTTAGGTTCGGAGAGAATGATGTAACCAGTATAACACGCACACACGCAAATGCAATCAAAACACACGTAGGAAGATGGATATAGTCACAGACAGAGTAGGATATCTGAATAGGTTCGTATTTCATATCTATCTATCTATCTATCTATCTATCTATCTATCTATCTATTAAAATGTTTCATCTCTTGATCTATATATCTAATTTATTTTTTATCAATCTACCTATCTATTATAATACTTTATCTATCGCTCCGTCTATGTATGTAATTTATTTTCTATCTATCTATCTATCTATCTATCTATCTATCTATCTGTTATAATGTATTATCTATCTATTACGTTTTATCTATCGCTCTATCTAAGCATCTAATTTAATGTTTTATCTATCTATATATTATGATGTTTCATCTATTGCTCTTTCTATCTAATTTATTTTTATCTATCTATCTATCTATCTATCTATCTATCTATCTGAAGATGAAATCTATCTAAACATCTCCATTCAACTTAATTTTATCTAATTATTGGATCTATGATTTCATCTCGTTTTTTGAAAGATGAAATTTTATGTAGCTCCAGGAACTCATAATTTTAAACAAAATTATTTGGATATATATATATATATATATATATATATATATGAGAATTTTATGTAGCGGAGGAATATATATTTTAAATATATAAAATATATATATATATATATATATATATATTATGATGTATTCCATTTATCTATTATAAAGATCTATCTATCTATTATAATCTTTCATCTATTGCTGTATGTATCTAATTTATTTTTCTTATCTATCTACCTGTTTATTATAATGCTTTATCGCTCTGCCTATAATTTATTTTCTATCTATCTATCTATCTAATTTTGTTAATTAATTTTGACTGCCTATATTCTTAATGCCGCTTTGCGATGTAATGCGCAAAGCAGTGTGTTGATATATTCTCATGCTTTAAGGAAGAAATTCAGCTGACAGTCAAGAAAATAATATATAAAATTGAAAACAGAAAAAATATACGGTACCCCGAATGACTGAACGTGTCAGATACGTTTGTCGAAATTTTCTGCCGAGCAATTTTATTTGAGTCTTGTTTCAGCGTGTTGTCGGACTAGTTTAGGTAGATAGAGATTAAAACTAAATTTACATACAAATAACTAAAATTATAGAGACGTGGGAGTGAGGGAAATTACTCAAAATATCAACCTCTGTCATTTCAATCGTTTACACCAGGTTGATTATGGTAACAATTTTGATGTGATGCTTCCACATAAATTAAGCTTAAAAAATCCCTGACAGACAATTTAAATGTTCGTTTCTGAAATTTTGATGGCTGACGAAAAGTGACCTTAGGTCAAGCGAATTGGACCACTACTAAATAACGTTAGTCACACATGGATTGATGCACTTTATAGGAAATGAATAAAACGCTTTTGAAATGTTAAATAACCAATTGAAATGTTGATGAATGATGGTTCTCCAACGACCGTCTGAATTTTTGATCGCATCTTTAAAAAAGATCCTTATTCTTTGATGTGATAAAGAGCTCAAATGCTTCAGTTACTTTTTCCTTATTGGAGAATATTTTATTGCGTATGCAAAGCACAAAATACTTAAATAAGTGATAATCAGTAGGAGAGATATCAGGTGAATATGGAGGATGAGGCAAATTCATAATTCAGGCTATGCATCTTTTGGACAATTGATTGGGAAGCGTGTGGCCTTGCGTTCTTATGCAGCAAAATTGGGCCATATCTATTCACAAGTCTAGGATGTTTCCTTCCAATTTTTTGTGCATACACTCAATTTCTTCACAATATTAAGCTGCTGCTATTATTTTCCCTTGAGGTAAAATATGAATAATGAATAACCCCTTTGAAAGACCACCATATAACAATCATTAAATCTTTAGGGTACAGTGGAGGTTTTTGCTATTGTTTTGGCGATTCACTTACCTCTAACCACTTGCCAACTCTCTTCAGTCATTTATGTGCCATGCGTGATACACGCTTAGGCGATAATGTATCTTTCGATACATGACTGACGAGGCAAATTTTTTACCGCAGTAGGTAGCAATTTCTTTCTGCGGTAGACCAGTTGCCATCCAAGATTATAGAACCCAATCTGTCCTGCTATTTTCCCATAGCTGGGGTGGGAAAAGAGGATTCATACCTTTCCCAAGAGTAAGAGCACGTAAGTCGGCTCTCCACTTCTTCTATATGAGCCGCTCTCCGCTAATTTTAACATGGAAATCGTGAGTTATACTTAATCCTTAACGGTCAATAACTGGGGAGAGAAACAGAGGATTCAGAACTTTCCTAAGTTTGTTAGCATTTACGCGAATGTAATGGATTTGACTGGAATTCGAACTCGGATCTCCTCAACCAGGGCCGCTGTCCGTCACCGTGACTCCCCTCTTACTGTTGTCAAAGAGTATCCATTTCTCATCGCATATCTCATCGCGTATCTAAAAAAAGAATACCCGCTCGGCCCGGTGGCTAGGATCAAAGTGTAGTATCTGCGCTTTGTGAGCTGCCGGGTCGGGTGTCTGTCGAACTCTCTGCTTGCAGAGAGGAACCTGGACGAAGCTCCGCCGAAGGGTGGGGTTTCGTTCGGGGGAGGTTGACGGAACCAGCCCGCTTGACGGGTTTAGATGGGTTTTATTTTGGCTGGCCTACGGGCTCAGACATACCCACATTAAAAAGGCCTTGTGCCACTTTCAATTCCTGTGGGTGAATTGATAAATACCATTTCTCATCGCATAAATTGATTCGACGCAAAAATGGTTCTTTTTCTCTAGTTTGCTCTCAACTCGACTTTATCTCGATATTGTTTCATTGTAATCATTTTCATTGAACTTATGAGTAACAATATATTGTATGAAAAATTATCTAGTAAGAAAAAGAATCAGGAATATGTCAAGATTTTATATACTAAGAAGGTTTATTCGTTAGACTAATGGATCAACTAGCAATAAAAAAAATGCGACATTTTTATGCGTGAAAACCCAATATAAACGTCGATTTCTATAAAAGCAACAGTGATTCTGTAGTTGGATAAGAAACGAATCTTCTATCAAATGCAAATAAATAAAACTTTAGAAAGTGAGAGATGGCGAACATACTCCCAAAAAATCTCAATTCAATCGGTAAAAAGCATTTACCATAATCTGATCATGTTAAATGCTTTTATGTGCAGCTTCGGCTCAAAAAAACAGATATTAGATTTTTTAAATTCGAATCACCAGTAACTCAACCAAAAGACAATCTTCATAGAAAAAAAAAGCGACACTTTAGCAAAATTGTAAGAAAAACCTCTGCATTACTAAACGTACCACCAATAGAGTATGTAAGCATGAAGAAGACCACAGAATGGGTCAATCGAAACGTTGCGAAAAGTAACAAAAATGCAGTATTAAATGTTTCCTTATGAGTAAAAAACAAATAAAATGTATTATGCTTTTAACTGGGTCAAGGAATGATTTTGTTAATTTTGACGCTATCAAGACGAAAAAGCCATTTTTTTGCTCGTCTGCTTTCCATCAGTGTGGCTGTTGCTAACCTCCAAGAAAATATCTCATTGTGACTTCTCGAACAAACGTTTGCCGCTGACATAAACTGCAAAGATTATATTGAATCAATTTTTTGCACAGTTTGTTCACTGTGATCGGCTAGACATTTTTTCGCCATAATTAATCTTTCATATTTATAAGTCAACCATTCGTCTATGCTTTAAACAATACTGCTACATATGGACCGGTACAGTCTGTTGTTAACTAGGGCAAAGTTAGGCTTGTTAATGTTAACTCCTCCAAAACAAAACTGCTGTTCGTTAATCCTCTCAGAGACCCCTTTCTGCCTTCAAGCTGTATGGCTGATGCTATCTTCCAAGAGATTTACTCGTTTGGCGTTTTCGGGCTAACATTCTCAGCTGACAAAGAGTGAAAATACTATATTGAATCTATTGATAAGTTTGCTGCCAAGAAAGCTTGATCACTGTGCCATTCTAGACACTTCCTTCAGAATCTATCTTATATATCTATAAAAACTACCACTCGCTTATGCCTCGAATATTACTGTCACATATGGTCCGGTGTTTCTCCTTTATATTTATATATTCTTGATAAAATCCCTTGACGAATCAGCAACATTATTGGTTCTTACGTGGCACCTTGGCTTCAGTTAATTTCCTTCCGCCGTAAAGTTCCTTCCCTGTGTTGTTTTCTGTAAATACTTTCATGGTAATTTTTCAGATGAGCTCGTTCGATTGGGGCTAGTTTTTAAATTGTTTTTTTTTATCTCCCAATCACTACAGACAATGAATTTTATATATAGGGACAAGTTAGGATTTTCATGGAGACAATGAGGTATTATGGTGGATGCAGTAAGAAAGGTAAGTAAGAATGCGTTGTTTTGGTGTAAAGAATATTATGGTATGTTTGGGTCAGTGTTTGTGGCTAGCTAAGTTTAACGTTAAAACAGAAGAAGACCATCCTTTTCCACCATTCCCTTTTAGGCCTTGTGCCACAATTTGTAAATATTAAAAATAAATATCGCTCTTCGCTGTGTCTGGACACTTCGAACTTAAGCGCTCTTCTACAATAGTAACAAGGTCCCATTAGTTCAGAATTGGCTAGATATGACCGTAAGTTCGTATGCTGAAAGTTTCTTTCTCGCTTATTAATTCTCTTCCGGCTTCTTAGCTGTCCAGACAAGTTCGTTGTTCAAAGATGAAATGCAATGTCAACCGTTATCTACTGTCTTCCTGATTACCATTCTACTGTCTCGCTTGAGAATCTAATAACTCAAATCAGAGATATTACCACTCATAAGAATTGTAGGCTATAAGAGTCTGTAGCAGAAAACGTCGCAGGAAACTATGTAAAAAAATGCATTTGTTTTCTAATTCTCTCACACCCAGTAACCCCTTCTGTCTTATATTCGAGTTCGTTAAAAAACGAGGTACTAATAACAAATTTCATACCAATTAAATGTATTCTAGGCCAGCAGAAGTGAGTGTCAGCCAAATATTTGTGAGAAACTACACAAAGGAAAATATTGAAAAACAAACAAGCGATTTATAATCTGAGCAACGCTTGAGAATTTAAGGACTCAACTAAGTATTAGAGATATTACCATTTATAAGGATTGTATACATAAAGCAGTTTGTCGCCGAAAATGCCGTGAAAAACTACGTAAAAAAATGAAACATGTGATCTGTAGTCTGAACCACAGTTGGGATGCTAACAAATCTTCTTAGTACTACATATCATACCAACAATGTGGACTGTAGACCTGAAGAAGGCTGGAGCAAGAATCAACCGAAATGTTACAAAATCTAATTAAAAAAAGAGTTTGTCCGAATAACTGTTGGAAATTAGGCACATTCGATCACGCCCGACGCAAAACGCTTTTCTAGGGATTCACAAAGCTTCAACTTAGTCTGGCGTAGGCACACATTAGAGAAACCTCTTAACAAGGAGCCAGTTCCATGCGAGACTAATTGACTCTCTCTTCAGCAAATAGCTTGAGAATTTACTTTCAGCTGCCGTTCCAGCCGTTCATGTTTGTCTAATAAGGGACAGGATTGATTATGGCGCACGTTTCTGGGCACTGCAAAGCAAAGGGTTGTGCCTGGGGGTGCGTGCTCTGTGGGGGTGGGACTAGCAAAACAGCCTGAAAGTGGAAGAAAGCCGTCGACAGGAAGCATGGCGGATGCTGCGAGATCAACTAAATCAACAGTGATTTCACCCTACAGTAACCGACACACCCGATAACCACCCCGAGCCAGATTATTCCTCTCCTGATAGCGGTAATTTGATACCTACGTGGAGCAATTCACTCTATACAATGCAAATATTTACGAACACAGACGCACAAGCTCTCATACAAGCACACACACACACACACATATATTTGCATGAGAATTGCACGAGTATATATATATATATATATATATATATATATATATATATATATATATATATATATATATATATAGTATTGGGGTACACATGCATACATGCACAAATCTGTAGCCTAAAGTGACGTAAAAAAGTATTTATTTTACAAAAGAGGTATTTATTTTTATCATGACCTCCTTCCTTGTCAATGCACTTAATCTACTCCAACGTTAACCATACTGATCGAGCAATTTACTAGAATCTTACAGATATATATATATATATATATATATATATATATATATATATATATATATATATATATATATATTTGTGAAAATATATAGAAAATAGGAAAGAACTGGTTAGGTAGATCCAAAGTTCCTTAGTATTTTAGTTATTATTTTTAATAAATAGTGCTCGATACAAATGTAGAGCGTAAATATAATTATTTATTTAAAATATGGAATCATATTTTTAAATAAATAATTATATATATATATATATATATATTCGTATATATATATATATATATATATATATATATATATATATATATTTGAACGAATTCAACGTAAGCAAGGCAGTAAAAGCCACTGAGACGCAAGGGGGTTACTGGATGTGGAAGAGTGAGAAACAGCAACATTGCTAAGGAGCGAGAACAGAGGAAGTAAAATCGGGTGGACAGCAGATAGCCATTGAACTTTTGCAGATTAAAGTTCGCTGGAAAGTATGGATCCGGTAGAAAGTTCAATAAGTGAGAAATGCGAGAAACAGCACAGAATTTACGCTTACATCTCACCAACTCAACTGTAAATTGGTAAGACCTTGTTCCAGTCTCGTACTGCGCGTAAATTCGAAGAGTCTAAGCGCTACAGTGAAGGGCATATTACCGAAAAACATCCCACTGATATATATATATATATATATATATATATATATATATATATATATATATATATATATATATGTCATCCACAGACAGAGACTGTACCAGGTTTACAGCTCATTTTTGAAGGGCAGAATACAGAGAATTTGGTGCACTATATGCCATAGGAATGTCCCCAAATTTACTTTTATATATATATATATATATATAGGTTTTGAATTTATATATATATATATATATATTTATTTTTTTTCCTTATATAGATATATATTGCCATGCAGTACCATCCACACTTTTTGAAGGGCAGAATACAGAGGCTATAGAACCCAGCAGGTTTTGTCCAGAGTTGTCCTTCTTTAGACCCCATAAGGTTACATATAGTATATATATATTTATATATATATATATATATATATATATATATATATAATATTTTTTGTTTAAAAATATGATTCCTTCGCTACATAAGAGTTCTCATGTTTCAAAAACGAGACCCGAATCCATCCAAGTAATTATTAAAATTAAGTTGAATTGAGGTGTTTAGTCCCGTTTCATCCTCAAGCGAAATTTTAGGAATAAGCTATCTCTCGGTTTACGTGTATTTTTAGGCATGGTCCGTTACAAAATTGGTTATTGTGGGAGTGGCTAGACTATTTTTCTTCGTTAAGTGGTCAGAGAGTCAATTCTTATCAATAGATTCATCATCTTCAGAGAGGTTTTGCTAAGGTTGGGTAGGGTATCAAAGCTCTACTTCTGTATGGAGCACTGCCTTCTTAAAAATAAAAACAAAAATACTAAGGAACTCCGGATTATGCACCCAACGTGTCCTTTTCTATTTTCTGCATACCTGCACTTATATATATATATATATATATATATATATATATATATATATATATATATATATATATAGGTGACCCAAAAAAGAGCAATTATTGAAGTGCGTATTGCCAGTCATGTGCAAGTGGCAACACTTCGAGACAGTGACCTTGAGCAAGTAAACATTTCGCCATTTAGAATTCAAGATGAAATTCACAGTATCGCAGGTGAGATGTTGCAGTCGTCAATGAGGAATCGCAACAGCAGATTTCAAGAATTCATTCGTACAGGAGGACGCCATCTACAGGAGGTAATTTAAAAAAAATGAAAAATTCCATCATAGTTTCTTAAATGGCATATTTTAAGGTTTCAATTACTATAAATAAAATATTTTTTCTTCCATTGCTCTTGGTTTTATTGGATTGTTAAACGTTCCCATTTTTTGGGGTCAGCCTGTATATATATATATATATATATATATATATATATATATATATATATATATATATATATATATATATATAATATCATTATTATTAGTAGTAATAGTAGTATGTTAATTATTATTCAGGCTGATAAACCAAAATAAATACTATTTAATAAATAAACGGTGGGGTCTACTGAATTGAAATTGGTCTATTTACAATCTATTTATAATTCCTTATTGAAATTGGTCTATTTACAATCAATTTACAATTCCTTATTGAAATTGGTCTATTTACAATCTATTTATAATTCCTTATTGAAATTGGTCTATTTACAATCTATTTACAATTCCTTATAGAAATTGGTCTATTTACAATCTATTTACAATTCCTTATTGAAATTGGTCTATTTACAATCTATTCACAATTCCTTATTGAAATTGGTCTATTTACAATCTATTTATAATTCCTTATTGAAATTGGTCTATTTACAACCTATTTACAATTGCTCATTGAAATTGGTCTATTTACAATCTATTGACAATTCCTCGTTGAAATTGGTCTATTTACAATCTATTTACAATTCCTCATTGAAATTGGTCTATTTACAATCTATTTATAATTCCTTATTGAAATGGTCTATTTACAATCTATTTACAATTCCTTATTGAAATTGGTCTATTTACAATCTATTTATAATTCCTTATTGAAATTGGTCTATTTACAATCTATTTACAATTCCTTATTGAAATTGGTCTATTTACAATCTATTTATAATCTTATTGAAATTTTACAATTCCTTATTGAAATTGGTCTATTTACAATCTATTTATAATTCCTTATTGAAATGGTCTATTTACAATCTATTTACAAAACCTTATTGAAATTGGTCTATTTACAATCTATTTATAATTCCTTATTGAAATTGGTCTATTTACAATCTATTTACAATGCCTTATTGAAATTGGTCTATTTACAATCTATTTACAATTCCTTATAGAAATTGGTCTATTTACAATTTATTTACAATTCCTTATTGAAATTGGTCTATTTACAATCTATTTACAATTCCTCATTGAAATTGGTCTATTTACAATCTATTTACAATTCCTCATTGAAATTGGTCTATTTACAATTCCTTGTTGAAATTGGTCTCTTTACAATCTATTTACAATTCCTTATTGAAATTGGTCTATTTACAATCTATTTACAATTCCTTATTGAAATTGGTCTATTTACAATCTATTTACAATTCCTTATTGAAATTGGTCTATTTATAACCATTTTTATTGAAATTGGTCTATTTACAATTCCTTATTGAAATTGGTCTATTTACAATCTATTTACAATTCCTTATTGAAATTGGTCTATTTACAATCTATTTACAATTCCTCATTGAAATTGGTCTATTTACAATCTATTTACAATTCCTTATTGAAATTGGTCTATTTACAATCTATTTACAATTCCTTATTGAAATTGGTCTATTTACAATCTATTTACAATTCCTCATTGAAATTGGTCTATTTAAAATCTATTTACAATTGATTTATTGAAATTGGTCTATTTACAATCTATTTACAATTCCTCATTGAAATTGGTCTATTTACAATCTATTTACAATTCCTCATTGAAATTGGTCTATTTACAATCTATTTACAATTCCTCATTGAAATTGGTCTATTTACAATCTATTTACAATTCCTTATTGAAATTGGTCTATTTACAATCTATTTACAATTCCTCATTGAAATTGGTCTATTTACAATCTATTTACAATTCCTCATTGAAATTGGTCTATTTACAATCTATTTACAATTCCTTATTGAAATTGGTGTATTTACAATCTATTTACAATGCCTTATTGAAATTGGTCTATTTACGTCAGGATATGAAACTGAGCAGATATGTTCATTTAGTGAGTAAGAGAAAGACCTGTGTTATAAAGGTAACTATTCCGATTTGATTGACCATCGGAGCGTTCCTGAGCCGAGAGGTGATAGCTCGTCAGATCTAATGACTTTTTCCTCTTAGGGGGACGTAGGTTGGAATCTGGCCGGTGAGTCGAATAGTAGCTTCTTTCTAGCTGAGTGGTTAAAGCATGTCAGGTCTGACGACGATTTTACCCCAGGGGAACGCAGTTTCGAATCCTACCGGAGAGCGCATATTTTTCTAAGATTTCTCAAATATTCAAGCCAGTAGATGAAAATAAATAAATATACTGTTTTATAGATGATATTAAATATGGTATCCACTAAAATAAGTTTTAAAAATTATAATAAACATATTTTGGATTAATAATTGAACAATCCATGCGTGTGCGCGTATATATATATATATATATATATATATATATATATATATATATATATATATATAATCGACTCTCCTGTCGCGTTCGACGTATGAGGGTCAGGCCGGTAAGTCCCCAGGAAAACCGACATCCCGACACCGGCACATGCGAATGATTATAGTGGTGAAGGCCTCGTGCAGAACCAGCCACACACTTTTTGAGGGACGAATACAGAAACCTGGTGCACTGAATGCCACCAGGTTCCCAAACGACCCTCTGCAGGTTTTGAATTCAGAGTTGTCCTTCTCCTAGACCAGTTGCCATCCAAGGCTATAGAACCCAGTCTGTCCTGCTATTTTACCCATAGCTGGAGGGAGATGAAGAGGATTCATACCTTTCCCAAGGGTATTAGCACGTAAGTGAATGTCATGGATTCGACTGGAATTGAACTCGGCTCTGCGATTCCTCAATCAAATATATATATATATATATATATATATATATATATATATATATATATATATATATATATATATATATATATATATATATATATATAACATTTTGTGCAGTTCAATTAATATTACAATGAATCATTCATACAAAAAGTAGATTAGTAAAGTTAATTATATAACGTTGCAAAATCCATTTGGAAACAAATTTTTCAAGGTGTATTAACCTACCAATCACTCGATAAATGTTATGATCCTTGTTTTTTTAAAATTATAAGCTGTATAAGGTCTTTTTTTTTAATACGCAAGTACTTTCGACTGTACATTCAGTCATCTTCAGACATGGAAATTATTATTATTTTTTGGGGGGGTCAAATTCAGGTAGCATCCGAGACGAAAAAATATAAGGCGAATCGAAATATATATGTTTTAAATGTGTTATTGTTAACGGATAAACACTTTTGAAGCGTGCAGTCGACAAGCTAAGACTGAAGTTTCTTTTGAACATTAAATCTTGTGCTTTTTACTAATATGGCAATTTGAGAATTTTTTTGTCGTAGTAGTTTATCAGTGAATGTGACAAATATGTGGTTCAGTTCAAGTCATATTACAATGAATCATTCATACAAAAAGTAGATTAGTATATAGGAAAAGAAGAATATGAGATTTTGGCACACTCAGGAACTTTTGAAGGCAGAAGAACAAAACGTTTCAACTTGGATAAATTAATGGCTTAACAGGGCCTAAGAGGCTGAATAAGGAATATACATTTTAGCTACGAAGAATAGGAAGTTGTAGAGATCCATGATATTCCACTTCCTTATCAACTGTTATAGGTGGCACAGAGCGAATGGATTTTGAAGTTCTTATCAAGGATCAATTTCTTCGAAACTCCTGGGCTGGCACTACAGAATCCCAAAGATCTTTGCCAAATAACCACATATTTTGAGGATTTTCAAAAACAGCAACAACTAAAATGGATAGCAAGTAAAACTACAAGATAAAATAATGACATAAGATGTTGACGTTGCACACAACTTCGAACAAAAGGTTAGGAAGGAAACCTCCTTATCAATACCCAAAAGAGCAATGGCAGTAACTGGATTTGAGAAACATAATTTCTATCTCTATCTATAAAAGGCAGGATGTGTGTGTGTGTGTGTGTGTAACGAATGCACGGCCGCAATTTTCGACGGCAGTTTTCATGTAATTTGCGCTGGCCAGAGTGAGAGCCTATAGCTGGCTGCCACGAATACGCAGGAAGATTCAATTGGCCAGCGTGAGAGCCAACAGCTGACTGACACGAATGTTAACTAGCATGCAAAAAAGAATCGATAGCTGCATTCGTCACAAGTGGGAAAAATTTAAATTTGCATGGCACTTTACTCCAATTGGCTCATTCCCTTGCTTAAACTCAACGTTGATTTTGATTCCGCAGAACTGGGTTGGGTGTGAAAAAGTATTTGTTGTTAACATTCTTTTTTTCATTCGGTTTTTCCAGTTACGAGTCCTTTTTTAAAGCTGATCGTTTTGTGTTCATTTTTAGTTCTTTTTTCGTAACAGATTTAATGTTTAGTATAGAGCTTAGAAAAAATTCGCAGTGTGAGGCAAGAAATAAGGCATGTAGCAACATCAGCACGGAAAAGGGCACTCCTTTAAAGGCAAGGAAGGGCAAAAATATTTTATGTCAAGTGAAAGCGATTGCTGTATGAGTCGTACGAGTTTTGAATCAAGCACGGGCAACGCCGGGCTATGCTGCTCGTAAAAAATAAAATTATTTCCTAAATTTTAATCAATGGTAGCACTGACTTCTCAGTTAATGAGTGTGTATTGTTTCCTTATAAGGAAATGGCTTATATTACCATTTCTCCCTGTTCTGTCATCCCTTCATGCGAATTCGGTAAGCAAATCGCTTCTCATCTCTTACAGGGTGTTTCACAATTGTTGAAATAAAGCAGCGGCCTCTCAGATCTTTCCTGTTGATTTTATTCTCTTTCTCTTTTCAGGTTATTTCTAGAAAGTGGTTGACATTTTGAGATATTCAACCAAATATAGCGAAATCATGCCTTCGACTATGGAGCAGATCTTTTGTGTGAATACATATTACGAAAGTAAGTCTTTCAAGATTATTCAAGCAATTACAAAACGGGAGCTCAATTTCAACAACTTTCTAGATTTCTTCTTCCGGGGGTTCCTCACTGACAATATCTACCAGGGCCACCCACACACCATTGTTGCATTGAATGCAGCCATCATTAAGAAGATTCAATCAATAATCCAGGAGGAATGTATACGCAGTATTAACAACTTTGCATTCACCATTGCCTTCAACTGAAAGGCGGACATCTGTTGCATGTAATATAGGGATCCTCTTGACATTTTTAGTATATGTTTAAAACTAAATGATTGAAAATCCTAAAATTTTATCCTTTTATTTTCAATTAATGAAATTTTCATTGCTCTATCATTTGTGGTCCTTGGTCCGATCATTTTGTTTAAAAAAAATTGTAAAACACCCTATATATATTGTTACCCTCATACAAACTTTACTTTATATATTTATCGAAATGTTATCTGAGTTGTTGGACGTTTGATATTTTTTATGGCTGTTTTTATTAATAAAATTGCTGACATGTAAATCATTATTGTTAATTAAAAAAAAGTTTTCATAAATTTGCACCGTTTGCTGATAAAAGCAAAGTTTGTGCTTGCAGCTAAAGAATAATTATATTTTCTCTGAATTATTTTCTAGTTAACCCAGTGTAGACCATGCAAGAATATATGAGGAGGAATTATAAACACATGGCATGGCTCCCTGAAAACTTTGAAGCGTGCCTCATGAGCCGTAAAGCTGAAGTGGAATGGGCACCTCACTCACCTGACCTGAACTCACCAGACTTTTCCCTCTGAGCGTTCCTCAAGAAAAAACATCTACCAGAGCAACCCATTACTGCATTGAAGGCAGCCATCACTCTGAAAATTCAAGTGAGCACTCAGGAGGAATGCTTACGCGTTATTAACAACTTCCATTCAGCAGTTCCTACAACTGAATCGTGGACATCTGAAGCATGTATTATAGGGACGCTCTTGACCTTTTTGGCTCGTGTTTAATGGTTAAATAGTTGCAGATACTAAAATGTTATCCTTTTATCTTTCAATAGATTCCCATTGTTCTATCATTTATTGTCCTTGATTTGTGTTCGATCATTTGCTTAAAAAATGGTGGGAGTTAAATACACTTTCACTTTCTTTATTCTGCGTCCAATAAATTCCATCTGTCTCATTTTGATTCTAAGTATAACTTTCCTTGATGTTGCTATTTTTCTGAAAACTTACTTGTCGGTCATATATTCTGTTCATAGTATTCTCAGTATCCATTAATTGAATCACATCTCACTCGGTTTTTTTTTCTTCATCTGTGAGGACATTGTCTAAAATTCACTGCAATACAGATTAAGTTTTACATAATGTCAAACACTATGTTTTTGTTTCTAAGGACATTTTCATATTTACTAATTGTCTGCTTAATTTCTGGAAGGCATCTTTCGCTATTCAAAAGTGTTATTTTTGCAAGCCAATTTATAAATATCAGCAGCTGCTCGATTTTGATGAGCCCGATACAAAGTTCACACACGGAAACTGCCTCTTTGGCTGACAAAATTTCATTTTACATTTAATAACTTGCCATTTTTTTCCTTGACTGATTTTACTTCCTTGTCCAAGTGTTATTTAAGTTTCATCTTTGGATCAACACAATTTCATCTGCCTATCCTATTTTAATATTATGTCCAATAATGGAAAGGTATATTTTAATAAGAAATAAATCATATTATTTCTACTACTATTAAACATTGACAAAATTCTCCATACCTTATTTTCACAACCCCACAGAGATCCTTCCCTGCCCTCCATTAGAATGTCTGACGCTCAACTTCTCGAGAGCACCTCTCTGCGGCTGCTCGGTCTCACTTTGTCAGCTGACCTGAGAAGGAACATTGAGTCAACTGCTTCGTCCACCGCCAGGAAATTTTTCTCCCCGGAATCGATCCTTCAAATCTACAAATCAACCATTCGCCCTTGCATGGAGTATTGCTGCCATATATGGTCTGGAGCCCATTCTGTTTGACTCAGGGTTCTTGATAAGATCCAGAGGCGGATATGCAATATAATTGGCCCTGTTCTGGCATCTCGTCTACAGTCGCTCTCTCACAGACGCGCCGTGGCCTCTCTCTGTTTTTTTTACAAATACTTTCATGGTAATTGCTCCGAGGAGCTGCATTCGCTGGTTCCCAGACTTTATGAGTTCAAGCGCCCTACGAGGCTGGCATTCTGCTCTCACCCTTTCACTGTCGAAACTCCTAAATGTAGCCGTCTCTTCTACTCCAATAGCTTCATGTCTCGCAATCTCGCCTGTGGAACTCCCTTCCCTATTCCAGTTTCCCTGAGAGCTATAATCTCCAACTATTCAAATGTAATGTCAATCGACATCTCCAGTTGCCTAGATCTATCCACTATCCTTCTCCTCATCCTTTCCTTTATCACTCCTATCTGATCTTGCTCCAAATCTTTTGTAACCCCTTGCGTCCTAGTGGCTTCCCGCCTTGCTTGGGGTGAAACGCTTTAAAAAAAAATGAGATACAAAAGTATACTGTGTAGAACGACACATTTACAAAGGATCTGCAACTTTTATAGGAAAGAATGTCTACG